>JAHLJT010002406.1:141212832-141349299 GCA_031308135.1 Acheta domesticus | reverse complement strand
CTCGATTTCGGGCCCCTAATTCAAATTTTCGGAAACAGCGTATTTTGCAGATATTCTGTGTCAAACATGTGCAATTTTTATTTCCTTTTTAAACCCATTTTTTCTTGACACCTCAGGAAATTTTGGATTAAAATTGCGGACCTTAGCATAAAGGGTAGCTTAAGAGAAATGGGCAGGTCTCATGTTCGTTAAAATGCCCTGGTTTTGCAAAAATTAAAACAAAAATGTCGGCCACTTCTGTACAATACTCCGTATATAGTATGTATAGGAAAATAAAAATAATTGATTTAAATATAATTTGTTATTGGAAATGCCAATATTAATTCAATTTTGCTTCCTCACACTTTAACTTATCGACAATGCACAAAGGAATTCCGCTTAGCGCTCGCAACTTAGCGACAACGCGCGGTTAGCCACCACGAGTTTGTACATTGTAGGTTCCACGAGTTCGTACATTGCTGTGTGTCTCTGGGAGCAAATACAAAAAACCTCACTCATGAAAACATTGCCTTTGATATTAACCAGCCATTCAGCAATACTGAAATTTGATGGATATAATTATTTGTGCGTATGAATGAAAAACCAATAGCTAAGATGTTAGTAGCGCAGAAAATGCAATATCTAATATTGGCGTAGCTTTTTTTTATAATTCGGTAAAGTACGTGCTGTTCTAACACCACTAGTTCAGTTTTGTTATATATTTTTTATTATCTGTGGGGGCCCTTTGATCATGGGGGGCCCTGAGGCACGAGCCTCGTCTGCCTGTGCCTAAAGATGGCCCTGCTGATACCGAAAGGGTGTATGTGTGTTTTGACTTTTTTAACGTCCGTTCGTCCGTCCATCTGTCTGTGTCTGCCTGTCTGGCATATGTGAACACCACTAGCGCCTAAACTATGTGTAGAATTTTTGCTCAACTGAATAAACCCCTGTCGATCTGGTCTGAGTCGAAGTTCTGCGATTTTTAAAAACATTCATTAATTTTTGGAGATACATTTTATTAAGCCCCAGGGACATTTTCAACATTTTCTCAAAAATGTCAAACAGGATAGGTGGCTCAGTGCATCAACTGATGTCACTGCAATGCCTCTGACAGAGAGGTGCTAGGCTCGAGTCCCGACGGTGGCAGGATTTTTCAGCACTAGCTTGTCAGTTAGATGTAGAATTCAACCGATGTCTGGAGGAAAATTCTAGCGACCGGCTGCTCTGATTGGAAGTTTTCCATAGTTTCTCCGATCAACATCAACGAATGCCGGAGAAATACCCTAACAAACGGACCTCCCGCGATATTTCCTTCCTCTTCCTTGTCCTATCTTCACACACACACACACACACACACACACACTAACTTGCACAACACTACCATATATGCTGGGAGACCAGTGGGAGGATTGGAACTTGTCCCGGCTGTGGGCCGTGCACTGCTGGTGGGAGATACCTTGTTAAGAAAGAACACGGCAAGCCGACAGGTAAATCGGTCGGTGATTTAGAGCTTGTCCCGGCTGGGGTGGTGCCCCGCTGGTGGCAGATACCTGGTTGGGAAGCCCCGCTAGTGGACGGAAGGTCGGCGCCGGATCTCGCCATCGGCACAGCGGGCAACATCTCTTCCACCTCAGGATGAAATAAACATGCATTGCACTTACGGGACTAATGACCAAAGCAGTTGACGCGCCCAAAATCACTAACAATCAATCAAAAATTACTCCAAATGCTTTCCTTAAATTAATTGTAAGAATAAAGTAAAATACACTCAAGGTGGCATAGCTCTTATTTTCATTGCTGACTGATTTTGGGAAAATTGCAAAAGTTCGAATTTTTTTTCGGCGTCTTCCTACAACTACAAAATTGAAGATAGAGATTTTCCCTTAAAATTATATTGTTCTTCATACTTAGTTCTTTCAATAAGTCAGCACATTTTTTTTGAAATTTTTAGTAGTTTTCGCGCAATATTGAGTGCAATTTGTGCAATTTTTAAAAATTACAAGAACAAGATTTTCTCAAAATCGACTTCAACTTTTTTCCTTAAACTTTTGGAAAGGATAGTATCTAATGTACTCTGAGATGACATAAACGCCATATTGCTCTATTCCCTTGTTTTTTCAAAATTACAAAAATGTAATTCTTTGACTAGCCTTTCATTTAGTAAATATTTTCTTTAACGGCGATTTGTTCATATTAGGGAACTTTTGCCACCTCGAACGTTAAGTACTATCGATCTTTTGCGCATGCGCAGATGCACCAAAGTGATGCGAAACGTGCACTGCGAATGAGCAGAAGATCGATAGTACGTAACGTTCGAGGGTGCAAAAACTCCCTACTATTACATTTACGAGTACATGTGCTTTACATTATGTCTTAAAAGTTCCTCGACAACTCAGATGTTTTCTGTGAAAATGAACTGAAACTTCCGAATTTGCACAAATGTTCAAACGCCATTTTCTCAAATTGCTTCTTCAAACTTTTCGTACGAATGCTATTTGCATTCTTTAAGTTAACATAAAATTAATTTGGCTGTATTTTTTTGATTTTTCAAAAAATTAATAAATGTTTTTTTAAGTGTCTCTCACGCCATTAATATTCTCATTTCCAGAAATTTTATACATTATTACATTTGTGAGTAGAAGTGCTTTAAATGTCACCAAATGAAGTTGTTCGAAAACTCGAAAGATTCTTGTGAAAATTCCGAAGCTTCCATTTTCGCATTTACAGTAACGCTTAAACGCCATTTTCTTAAGAGCGGCTCCAAATTTATCAATGAAAATTCCTATATAGGACGAAGTTTTACTCTTCTTTAATATCCTAAAAGTAATATTTCGTATCTACCATTAAGAAGCTGAAAAATGAGAAAAGTTCAAAAAATGTATTTTGGGCGGCGATAGATGTCAGCAAGATGTCAGAAGATGGGGAAAGATGGTAAAACTGGCCCAGACCAAAGATATTAGATTACTATGAGAAAGTATGTGCAATTTGTCCTAAAGTACGAAAACGTTTTAAAAATTCGATTCGGCTGTTTTACTTGGAAGAGGGGATTAACCAGGTGAATTCTATCAAGGTGACAAACGCCTTTTTGAAATGATAAATCGAATCGTAGGATAAAAGAGCTCTTGCGTTATCTCCGCTTGTTTTTTCCGGTAGTGAAATGGTAATGGAAGATCTTAGAAGTAAAATATATCTAAAATACGATGTGAGGAGATGGAATATGGGTGATATTTACGCAATTAGTTCGATTTTTACTTTTTGAAATCAGCACCAAAGCGGGATCGGTGTTTTCAGTGATACCTCAGACATTCTTATGATGGTATTCGAAGGAAGATGGAATATGTGAATAAGGTAATAGTTTTATACTACTATTAAAGATGATACGAGACCGTTTACCCCTATTACAGCATCACTAGTTTCATATGTGGGGAAAAAATATCTTGAGATGCGAAGTGACGGAAGCATCAATGAAGTGACGGGGTGTCTGGCTTGCTGCCCCCGTAAGTTCAGCCTTCTTGCCCGTCGCCGCGCCGCGGCGGGCCGCCGCCCGGCTCGCCTGTGCCGGCTTGACCGCGCCGCCGGCCAACAATGAATGCCGGGATGTCCCGGCGGCGTGGAAGGGGAATGGGGAGTGGGGTGAGGTGTTTTTCGAAATTTGACTTACCGTCGCTCCTATTTATCCGATTTGCATGTTTGACACGGCGTTGGATTCTGGAAGCGTGTCGCCATCGCGCTATAAGCCCACATTTTTGAAATTGTTCCCGGAAGTACGAGAAAAATTTTAAAAATCGAGTTTCTGCTAGTTTTTTTTGAAAAAAGGGCTTCGTAGCGTAAATTCTATTATAAACATGAGTCAAATGCCGTTTACAGATCGAAAATCGGACCATTTGTTCAGACGTTATCGGTGAAGTAAATTCCTGCTGATGGTGCTGCGATCTATTGAATTTTCCTACAAGTTTTTTTCGGTACATTTAGCCTGAATGTTTTGCATGATTCTTTAAATAATGCTTTCATAGTATGATAACGAATGTTATTCTCTTACTACTTTTAATATAGTCGTATTATTTTTGTTGCAACAACATTAAATTGAATGTATATTTTATTTATAATTATTAATGTATATATTACGAATTTTATTATAGGTATAGAGAATGTCTGCTACCTATTAGAACTTCAGGAAATGCGGTCCACAGTGGTTTTAATTTGTGTATTATTCAATTTGTCTTCCTCGCAAGACCTGGTGAGTGCAAAAACCTTGTTTTATAGAGAAGTACAGCACTATACATCTTGAATTCCAATAACATCCCTTTTTTCTATTTCAGACACGTCTCCACCTACTGGAAAACAAGTTGCAAGTGCTATTTGGTCCTGCTGTGCTATGCAGTACAATACCATCATTTTCTGTTATCTCTTAATATTGCTGGGTAGTAATTTTGAATTTGAAGTGAAGTGTCTTAGTGTAGTGTGTTGTTCATTGTCTGTTCAGATCTATTATGGTCTGTTCAGGGCAGTTTTTTTCTGTTTGATCTTAGAAGTAGTTAAATATCACTCTGTGAAGTGTATTTTTTCACCAGATACTTGAAAGGGAATACTAGCTTTTACTGCCTCTTCAGTGTGATTTATGTGTGTGTAGTTGAAAGTTAGAATTGTTTTCATGAGTAATTTACAGTGTTCTAATATCACTATAAAGAATATAGTAAGAATTGACGCGAAATGCCGTGACATATTCCATCGCGAAGATGGGATTTGAGTGGCCTTGAGGGTCGCTCTTAGAAAAGTCGCAGTATAAGTCCAAAAATCACCCATCTTGGACATAACTTTCACTTTTATACAGATGATATGTACTAGTGGTGGTATATTGAGGATAGTTTTGTGTTACATATTCTGATTTTGATATTTACATAATGTTAGTGCCCAAGAAAATTATCTGAAATATGTAAAACAATCTTTCAAAAGAATTGCAATATAAAGAATAACTGTTTCATTGTAAATGGTGCTGTTAATTTTTAATCCAAAGAGAAAATATTTTTCTCCACTGGTATTGACTATGAAGCTGAGCTCTTTGTACAATTGCACGACACTTATTGGAAATGTATACAATGTTCTAAACATATTTCTTCACAATTCTAAAATTAATATTTTTGAGATTTCACTTTTCTTCTGCATGTGATAATGGTGTGAAAATGTGTGGCCAATCTTCTGATGTGAATAGTTTTTTCTGAAATTTTCTGTTTTTTAAGTTGAACATGAGTTTCAGCCAAGTTCTTCATCAGTTCTTCTAAATAATGAGATTTCATGTAGTATATTCGTATATTGAAGTAGACACATTTTTAATCAAGAAATCTTAGAACATCAATTAATTTCAGAGCTATGGGTGACACTTATTCAAGCTTCTTATTATCTATTTTAGTTTCTGCTTAATTATCTTGATTAAATAGTAAACATATTTAAAGTCGGTAATATATATAGAAATTGATATATTGTGTAGCTTAATGTGGTAGTGGACTGAATAGTTTTTGTAGACTTTTTGTGCAGATGCAAGTTTCTTCTTCATTTACAAAACTTTTCAATAATATTCATTGCTATTATAATACCTTATTGCAATTTTGATAAAGCTAAAATTTTAGCGGTATTTAAAACAGGGATGTTATTTTCATTATACAATATTAAAGGAATAATGGCTACTTTTATTTTGACAATTTTCTAAATGCATGGTTTCAGTATTCAGTTGACAGCAAAGTGAATAATCTGAACGTATTATTGCTTATATTGATTTTGTAAAAATTAAATTAAGCTGTTTATATTGTGAATGGCAATGTTTATTTACATAATTTAGAAATAAATATTGTGAATATGAAATAACTTTTTATTTGCACTTATCAGTTCCTTTAACCAACTCAGAATCACAAATGTTAAATATATGACCCAAATGTTAGTTATTGGCTTCTAAATTGCCTAGCGTGTTTCACATAAAATAAATTATATTCATATAATTTTTCTCAATTTTGAAAAATCCCTTAGTGATATAATTTTAAATGCCCCGGTCCACATCTTCGCGCCATCGATCGCCCTTCCATCGGTCGGTCGCCCTTCGATGCTATTGGCTGCTGACGGCTGGGTCCAAGATGGATGCTTCCCCCTCCATGAAAATAAAAGCCGTTAAGAGCGCTGGAAATAACATTGAGTGCCAACTCTCTGGCTGGCAGAATAAGTATTGACGTTCAATCAAGACATTCACGTGTCCATACGCAGTTGCGGGAGCCAGGAGTTCACTAGATTCGTGAAATTCACTCTTAATAAAGACATCCGTCGTAATAAGAAATTAGCGAAGGAACCTAATAGTTTTAAAGTATGTTATCAACCAGCTGATGTACTGGAGTTGCTTGAGTATTAATTCTCGCAGTTGCAACTAGAGCCCGGAAGTTTGGCAAAATGCCTTTTTGTTATTGTTACCATTTCATGACTGAATGGGACGATAGGAATCACTTAACTGTGCTTCTCGAGTTATTTTAGTAGATTCTCTTTTTGCCTTGTTTGCCTATTTTAGCTTCTGATGCCTATTTTGGGCATTTTGCCTTATTTGTGCATTTTTAGTCATAATTTTTCCTTTCCCCCTCCTGGCACCAATCTTTGTCAAACTGGAAAAATGCAAACCTGGACAATATGATGGCACGGTCGTGTGTTGTCTTTCTGTGGGCGCAGGGGCTTCAGTGTCAGGTTGTGTTAAAAATATTAACTAGTGGTGCTTCCAACGCACATACTTTCTCGCTCTGCTTCTATACGGTCCTTTTTGCTATTCCACTACTTCATAAACCAGAAAAAGTGTATTATACCAGCAAACCTTTTCGGTACCAAGACCAGACAACCGAAACTCAAATTCAACGAACCGGCACTTACACCACAACGCAACACCAACACCGTCTCTGTCGAACAGAACCATGAAAGAATAAAACCGACCTATAAAATGGAAAATGCATGATTAAGAAACAATTGATAGGATGGCAAAACGCTTTACAAATACAAGAGAAGTAAAAAATTGTTAAAAGTTAAATATTTGAACAAATATATACAGACATTTCCAGGACATTTATCGCAATTACATATATTTTAGTCAAAACGTAATTCTATCGCTTTTATCATTAGAGGCCGGTAATTTTCAACATGCGAAAAACGTGTCTTTATAACATGACCAAGAAAGGCAGCGATAAACTGCATTACGAAGTATTCGTAAGGCTAGAAAGTAATAGCCATTTTTGGAACCGTTAGGTATATGTAAGTTCATTGCATGCCTTCTGGTTATATTGTGTTACAATTTAGCGTTCAAATGCTCATAAGTTTACTTAAATTGGTTCATACAGATATATACTAGACAACAGTTGATTTGACATGTCATACGCTTCAGAAATCGAATAACAGAGTTGAAAAATAGTTTAAAAGACGCAGTTAGGGAAAACACAGACAAGTCCCGTCTATTTATCTGCATTGATTCAATTCGTGAGTAGAAGTACTTCAAATGATTTTCAATAAAGTATCTACACTCTTCAGTGTTTTTTTCCTGAAACATCACATTCATCAAATTAAAATTCCCCACGGGGGATCCAACTCGGTACCTTCATTATTGAAGATCTCAACCCCAAGGTGCATTAGCCAATCGCGCTACGGGACCGACTTCCTGAACCACTCCAAATATTTCAGTCAAAACGATCTTGAATCAGTTCTATCATTAGGAAGAAGGTAATTGTCAACATGCGAAAAACATGTCTTTACAAAAACCATGACCAAGAAAGGCAGCGGTAAACGGTTAACTCCACATAATTTATCGGATGATCGGCATTTGGAAAATAACTACTGGGAGAAAGTATGTGCCATTCTATAGCACCACTAGTTTATTTATATATTTACCTTCCCTTCTTACACACGTGCAGAAAATTTAAAGAAAAAATTTGGAGCGGTTTTTGAGAAAAGTTTTTTTGTCAATCTGAATCGCAATTTACGCAAAAACTATACGTTTTTCCCCAAAATGGTACATGACCTTATTTGAAGTACTAATTTCGTACAACCGACTTTGTCTGAAGCGAAAATCTCTACCTTCAATTTTGGAGTTTTTAAAGAGTTTTTTGCAATTTTCGAAAAATAGGGCCTATAAACGAAAATGATGTCTACGTCATTCCCTTCAACGTTCTCCGCACTATTCAACAACAAAATATAATCAAAAAATTTGGAGCCATTTTTTTTTTAATTCATAAAATCTCAAAATGGGCTTCATGTAAAGTATCCTCAAATAATAAGATATCGGTTTCAAATTCAAGAGGCCTTGAGACGAGTCAAAACCATCGGGGAATATCAATTTTGAAGAAAATCGACCGAACGGTTTAGGCGCTAGCGTTGACCACAGACGGACAGACGGACAGAATGCCGTCAATCGATTTTGAAGTATGAAGAAGGAACAAATCATGGATTATGACTACACCACGAGATGGAGGATTTTTACTTTCCCGTATACGTACGTATACACGGAGTGATGTACGTAGTATAGGGAAAGTTATGTAATGCTGCGCGAAAAAATGGCCAATTTTCGGCGGAAAAAAATTAATTGCCTGGCCGTGAAAACGAATAAGTGGATAAAACCAGTTGCTAAATTAAGAAAAAAAAATCCTCTATCTCGTGGTGTGGTCAAAATCCATGATTTGTTGCTTCTTTATACTTAAAAATCGATTGACGGCATTCCGTCCGTCTGTCCGTCTGTGGTCAACGCTAGCGCCTAAACCGTTCGGCCGATTTTCTTCAAAATTGATATTCCCCTGTCGATCTGATTCTAGTCGAAGCTTTGTGATTTTGAAAAAGATTCTTTAAAATTTGGGGGTACTTTATATGAAGCCCCCCGGGGATTTTCAACATTTTCTCAAAAACGGCTCCAAATTTTTTCTTTAAATTTCTTGTATGAATAGAGGAAAATACACTTTTTAACATGGCATAGGTCCGATTTTCACGTACAGCTCTGAATTTTCGAAAATTGTGAAAGTTTGAATTTTTTTCGGCGTCTTTCTCCAACTACAAAATTGAAGATAGAGATTTTTTCTTCAAATAAAATTTGTTCTGCATATTGAGTTCTTTAATAAAGGTCATGTAAATGTTTTTCACAATTTTGGTAGTTTTCGTGCAATATTGCGTGCAATATGTGCAATTTTAAAAAATTGCAAAAACAAAATTTTCTCAAAAACGGCTCCAAATTTTTTCTTTAAACTTTTGGTAGGGATAGTGGTAAATGTACTCTATCAATGACATAAAGCCATTTCGGTCTATCGGTTGGTTTTTTCAAAAATTACCAAAATGTAATTTTTTTTACTTGTCTCTCACGTCGTTAATATTTACATTATCGGCGATTTTTGTACATTATTATATTTACGAGTATATATGCTTTAAATAATGTCAAGTAAAGTTTCTCGAAAACACTACCGTTTTCTGTGAAAAGTAGCTCAAATTTCGGCATTTTCAGTAATGCTCAAACGTCATTTTCTCGTATATGGCTGCAATTTTTTTCTTGAAACTTTTGTAACGGATAGTGCTAATTACACTCATTAGTATAGCGTGAAGTTTATTTTGAGTTTTCTTTTGTTTTTTTTTCAAAAATTATATTAATGTAAATTTTTTGAAAGATCTCTCACATCTTTAATATGCACATTATCCGCAATTTGTAAAGATGATTATATTTGTGAGTGTAAGTGCTTCAAATAACTTCAATTAAAGTATTTTGAAAACTCAAAAATTTTCTGTGAAAATGAGCTTCAAATTTCGCATTTTTAGTAGTGCTACAACGCCATTTTCTCTTAAAGGGCACATAATTTTTAAAAGAAAATTGCCATTTACGGCTAGGTTTTTGTGTTCTTTAATATTCTAAAATTAATGTTTCTGTTCTACCAATAGGAAACCGAAAAATTAAGAAAATGACAAAAAAAATGTACTTTTGGCGATGATAAATGGTAGCTGGCAAGAAAGAGTATGTGGCAATTCCGAATAGCTAGCGAAGACCCAGGAAAATAGAAAACTAATACGGGAAAGTCTGTGCCATTCTGTTTGTTTTTTGAGAAATAAATAAATAAAATAAATACGGCCATGCTTAATTTTTTCAAAATACGAGTAGTTTTTCTTTAATTTTGTGACAAACGTAATAGGCCGCTGTAAATTTACTGCGCTTCGGACAGCTGGATGCGTCGTAAATTAGAATGTGCAATTTTGTGTATTATTTCTTTCTTCGTTTCTTACATTCGAACTTTGTTGTAGACTTACACATTAATATTTTAGAAATTGTTTTTTTTGAAATATTTGAAATTAGTAAAAAGAATTAATAGCTCTCAGAATAACGACAATGCAGGGTCTGCAACAATGGAATTCACTTTGCGCTCGCGAATATCTGTGAATTAGTGTCATTGTTGTGACCTAATGGAGCTGAATGAAAAGGAGTTATAATTGTCTAATTTATGTTGATATTTGCAGGCAAATATTTAGTTTTGCACCAAATGCTGTACCATTTGTAGTGAGTAGAGAATTTGTTGCATGGTTTTAAAATACTCTTCCCTAATCATGGCCCAATGGAAGGCATTTCTATATTTCCAGGGTATCAGGCTTCTTTTTCCAATACAGGGTTACAAAACTTTTGCATTCTATTTTTGTGAAGTTGTAGAATTCACATAGTTCTGACAACACTGCAATGGAAATAGTGAGTTCCAAGCGAAGATGTTAGTAGCGCATAAAGTGCAATATTACAGTACTACTTAACTGTTTCCTCTAATACGGGAAAGTAAGTGCTGTTGTAGCACCACTAGTTTTTTCTAAATTTAGCAACAGGTTTTATCCACTTTTCTGTCACCAGACCCCTGCTATAAGAGAGTTTCTGGCGAAAGTTCTCCGTTTTCCGCCGCACGATTACATAACTTTCTCTTCTTACGAAGTATTCGTAAGGCGAGAAAGTAAAAAGGAAAGGAAGGTCATACCAGGGAAGATTTTTGATATTTTTTCATTTATGCTTACATACTTGTTCGCTCACGAGAAATCTCATCCTATGTTTGTGTAAGGTCTCGGAACCCTCTTGAGAGAGCAGTCTGTACATCATATACCCTCCTCAGTTCCTTCTTGTTCTCTTTCCTTCTGACGATTACACAAGTGCGAAGAGCGAAATCTACAATTCGATTTCCACTGCTACCATGTCAAGATTCAAAAGTGCACAACAACATGTCGTAGAGAGAGCGTCGCGGGTAAAATAAATTCATTGTCGTCATACCGGATGGTCATGTATCGTAATGTACCGGATGGTCATGTATTGTAACGTCAATTGTAGCAGAATTTAATAGGGAAATAAAAAACAACGTAACCCCCTCAATTCACCTCTGATTACAATAACAACATATTCGAAATAAAGTTTATAACCGTTACAGACTTTAGAAAAGCTATTAAATATCTCATTCAAACTAAAAGGAATTTGCACTCTTACAAACATTCGGGGAACAAGAAATTATCTATAATATTTAAGAACGTTCACGTATACATCACCCAAGAGGATTTATATCAAGATCTCAAATCACAACCCCCCTCCCTACTAAGTGTCACTAGACTATTCAAAAGCAGTTCTCCAACACCGGTGATTGCAACGGAATTTAACGGCTCTCAGAACATAGAAACCATTCTACAAACTAAACAAATCTGGACCTATGTGTAAAACCGAAAAAAGGAACAAAAGTAAGGGCCCGGTTCAATGTCTTCGTTGTCTAGATTTCGGGCAACATAGAAACCATTCTACAAACTAAACAAATCTGTAACCTATGTGTAAAACCGAAAAAAGGAACAAAAGTAAGGGCCTGGTGCAATGCCTTCGTTGTCTAGATTTCGGGCATACAAAAACAGCTGTAATCACGAACTTGCTTGTATTTTTTGTGCAGAAGGTCATTATTTGGTTAATTGACCGAATAAGGAGAACACTCATAAATGTAAACTGTGTAAGGTCGGGCTGACTTGCGTACTCCAGAATGTTCGTATTTTAAGAACTTAGCAGTCAGACCGGAAGCCGGCAAGCAAAAGCAGTCAGGACGGAACAAAAAAATCTAGCAACATCCTTCCCCAATAATCCTCCTCCCCCTCTCAAAACAAAATTTTCCATTTCTCCCTCAAACAGAAAATATTCCAAATTTCCAACCCGCCCCTTGTAATCCTAACAATAAATGTTCTCACCCCGGGCAAATAATGGTAATACACATAGACCCCCTCCCCCTATGGTATAAATTCGAACAATCACAACTCCTCATTCTTCAATTCGATTGTAAATTCTATCTCTACCTTTATTATCAACTTACTAAATTCAATCATCGCTTCTTTAATAAGTAATATTTAAAATTTCATCGTGTCGGCGTTTAACAATAACGTTGATAATGCAAAAACACAGTAGTAACTTAGTCCTACTAAATTGGAATGTCAATGGACTTTTAAACAAAAAAGAAAAAAAGTGAATTAACCTATTTCCTAACAGCCAACATCGTACAAATTGCCGCAATCACGGAAACTCATTGAAAGCCTGAAGACAGTTTCAAAATATCAGGTTACATCGCACAAAGAGAGAATTGACTCTCCAGAACTGGCGGGGATGTATTACTCGTAATTCATTCCACGATCCCTTACATCAAAAATAACTCACCTACCTCGCCAGATCTCGAGTGCACAGCAATAAACGTAACAATAAATTACCAATTCACACCCTTATAGCTCTTTATAAGCCACCTAAAATAAAGCAAATTAAATACATGGATAAAACAAATTTCAATGGTCCCCACTATAAATATTAGGAGACTTGAATTCCAAAAACACTTCCTAGAGATGTAGAATTTCCAATCCAGCGGGTATGTATTTACAAAAAACTATCTCAGATCTCAATTTACATACAAATAAATATAATATTAGCACCAGCAGAAGCTACTCACATTCCGAAGGATATTAACAAGCTTCCGTATATTCTTGACATAGCCATATCCAATTCTCAAATAAAATTTTTCACAAACACGTTATGGGAACTCGACTCGGATCATCTCCCCGTGTTAATCTCGACACAGCAACTACCCGTTTCTCACCCACCCTCATATATCTCAAACCCAAAACACATTATCTGGAAAACCTTACTGTACTGTTCCTTAACGTACTGTCTAATTCTAAACCAAAATTCCAAACTCTAAATAATCAAATAGAAATAGATCAAATGATAATCACACTAATCAGCCTAATTTGAAACACAATTAGTTCAATAATAAAAGCTATCCCTCCGGTAATATACAAAAAAAACTCATAATGATCTACCGAAATCCATATTAAATGTAATCAACACAAGGAATAGAACCAGAAGACTATGGATCAAAACCAAAAGTCCCTTAATTAAGAAAAGAACTAAATACATTAACCAATATAAGAAAAAAGGCATTAAGAATTATTATCACGCTTCTTACGATAAATTGATCCAATCGTTAAACACCCGTAACACCATACACTCTGGCACCATACAATAATACACCAATACACTCTGGCATTTTACCAATAGAATTTTAAAAAGGCGAACAATAATACCTCCATTGAATACACCTTCTGGCAAAAGTTATGTTCCATTAGATAAAGCCGAAAGTTTAGCAGATCACTTTGCGCAATCGTTCTCACCACATTCGGCTCTCGATCACCTTGATCACAACTCTATAAAACAATCAGCCCTCGCCCTAAATTTTAATGTCCCGCACAGAATAAAATTCTCCAGTCAAGAAATCAAGTCCCTAATATCTGATTGATTGCTACCCAATAAAAAGGCTTCGTAGGACGACAAAATTTCTAACGTCATCCTCAAAAATCTCCCATCAAACACTACAGCTTCATAATCAACATATGCAATTCAATTTTCAGTTTAGGGTATTATCCACTGAACCGGAAATCTTCTATCATTATTCCGATTCCTAAACCAAACAAATGTCGTAATAATCCTGAAAGCTACAGACCGATCAGTATTATACCAACACTAGGTAAATTACTAGATAAAATGATCCTTAAAACACTACACAAATACCACTAAAGCTATCCTCCATCATCAATTCGGATTCATCAACACCATTTCAACCTCCCACCAATTACTAAAGATTCATGAATTCATCCAGAAAACTTTCCAGTAAAAACAGCATACAATCCTCACGTGTCTAGATCTAACCCAAGCCTTCGACAGAGAGTGGCACATTGGCCTCGTTTACAAATTAAAATCTATAGGCACCCTGGTACACCTCCTCAATATAACTAGTTTTTCATCGGAGAGAACTTTTGCGGTCACCATTGATAATCATACATCGAACCCTAGAAAAATACAAGCAGGCCTCCCCCAAAGATCTCCGTTATCTCCCACACTTTTAATCTTTAAGTAGCTACGCGTAGCTGACATCCCAGTAGCACCCAACCCTAACATTGGGCAATTCGCTGACGATACCATAATTAACGGATCCAGTTATTCATGCAATATCTTAAGAAATATGATTCAAAGGCACCTAGACTAAATAGATGAATGGTCTTTAAAATGGAAACTTAAACTCAATGCCGAAAAATCCAACGCAAAAATCTTTATTCTCACACAAATGTTCACACCTCCCATCTCTAAATCAGTAATTCACTAATTCCTTAGTCTTCACCCAATCAAAACATCAAATATGCAAATCTTGATACGAAGCTTCATTGGAAAGAACATATGAATGCAATAACGCATCAAGGAAAAGTAAAGATCCTCCTACTAAAACCACTCATTAATCACAAAAGTAAACCATCTCTAAACAATACAATAGCCCTCTAAAACATATTATCCGACCTACTATGACCTACGTGTGTTCCATCTGGCTAAATGCCTCAAGAACCAATCTAAATAAATCCAAATCATCCAAAACAAATACCTGAGAACAATAACTCAAGCCCCATGGTTCGTTTCAAATCAACACTTGCACAAAGAATTAAATATCCCATACATAATCTCATTCATTACCAAGATCTCCAGCAAATTCTACTCTTTCATCAAACAAAACGACCAACTATCCCATTTCAACCTCATTCAAATCCCGGATTACCGTACCAGATTTAAAAACAGGTTCCATATTCAAGCTTTTTTAAACATACAGTCCGAATCGGGGAATAACTAAGGCGCTTCATGAGCTCACTTTCCCTGTGTAGTTGATTTTAGATTTAAGATAGTATTAGGTTAATTTAAGTCGACAAAAATACATATGTAAAAGTACTAGGTACTATGTAACTTATCTATAGTAATATACTGTGATATACCAGAATATGATAGGTTTTATTTAATGATGTTAGTTATACATGGGGTAGATAAATGGGGATTCAATATGGCGGTATGCGGCCTTAGCAACGTCAGCGCAGAGGTTGGCAAGGTCAACAAACTATACACGGGCCTTGATGACGTCAGGACGCCGGCTAGATGGCTGAAGAACCTAAGATATAATTGGTGCAAAAACGAATGACTGACGGAGGGTCGCGGCTACTCGGATTTGTAAGAGACGCACGGGTTGGCTATTAAAGATCAGATAGTCTAATTTTTACCGACGTGTTTTGGAAAAATAGAAGGATGGACGCCTACCGAGCCATAAAGGGTTTAAAAATGCATTAAACAGACATTCCGACTTTGGGTGTCGTGGAGTGAAGATCGTACATTCCGACTTTGGGTGTCGTGGAGTGAAGATCGTACATTCCGACTTTGGGGTGTCGTGGAGTGAAGATCGTTTGTAGACAATATAGTGGGAAAGTGAGACTTGTATAGTTTTCTTGTGAGAGAAGTGATAGTTTGTTTCCGGACTTTGAAAATAATTTACCAGAAGTGATTTCGCGGAGGACTTGTTCAGATTTTCGGACATTGCAGTTGGACTTCAATAGTTTACATAACCGGTGGGAGAGATTAGGAACCGGGAGCGTCGGACAACCGGAACTAACAAATAGTTTAGGCAGTGTGGACTGGACGTGTCAGCGGCGGCGCAAGACCGAAGAAAGAAGTGGAACTTGGAATTAACAACGGCCAAGTGAGAAGCGACCACGGAACGTTGGCATGCAAAAACGGTAAAAAAAATACTGCAGTATAAAGAGATAATTTATTCAAAAAAGGGTCATGACCATCAATTTAATTGTTTCAATTTAAAGTTAAATAAATTGTTGAATTTTGTTCTTTGGAAATGAAAAGAGTTTCATTTGTCAATCATAATTTTTAATTAGTTGGAAGCATAATTATTACATTTCAGATTCCTCGCCATCCTGTATAGTTGGCAGATCAGGTAATCGGCTATCGAGGCGATAGCGAGTATTTGTATCCGGACCCATCGACCCAAGCTAGCTGGATTTTTATATAATTTTGTTAAAATCAGATAGAAAAACTTTGGTAGTAATTCATGTAACCTGTTTCTGGCGCCCAAATCTTAATAAATTTGGAACAGGACATAATTACAGCCACAATCTTGATGAGACGTGAGAGAGGTATATTTCAATACAAAGACAGAACTGCACTGACTTACAGCGCGATAATCTCGGAATCTACTGTACCAATACCGATGAAACTTTCCAGATAGCTTCCTTTAACGGTCTGGAGTACTATAGGCTAGAGTTTATAACCACAAATCTTAATATATTTACAAAATAAATACTTTTCTAGACATTTTTAGCCTAGCGTTACATTATAGATTCAAGAATGCATCAATGTCAATAGTTTAGCTGCGCGCCACCAGGAGACTACGTCTGAGATCTACTACTGATTTCATCAATGTACAGAATTGCGTATTTAGAGGACTGTTTCTTTTTCACAGTCAGTTGTCTAACCCGAAATAATTCTGAATTTTTTCCGCTTTATTAAAAAAGTAATTTGAATATTGATTTTAACTGCGTGTAGGCGTGAGTGCATTCAGTGTACAAAAGACTAAATGTTTGCAAGATATAATTTTCTCATGGATGTGGTAAACGTTGCCTTAAAAAGGTATAAGTGCACACGTGTTTAGTTGTAGTAAATTAAGCATAATTATTACATATTTGAGCCATTTAACATCAAATCGCACAAGAGTTGACACGACGTTTTTTAAAATTTACAATATTTTTTTCTTAAATCTGGACATCAAAAAAGAGACACGTATTTTTTTATTTGCCTGAAAATTGAATATTTGTGTAGGTAACATCGGGTACAAGTACGGGTAACAAGGTAACATGTTTTTGTGGGTAACATCGTGGGTGACTTGCGGGTCATCTATGTTCTTATGGGTGAGAGCGAAACGAATTGAAATACGAACCATTCCACGTCAAATCGCACAAGAATTTCCTTGACCATTTTTTAAATGTATGCAATTTAAAAAAAATAAATGACACGAATATATGGTATTCATTCTGGACATCAAAAAATAGGCACGTGGTTTTTTTATTTACCTGATAATTGATTATTTATTTTTGTAGTAATACCTGTATTAAATTTTGGAATTTACATGTACTTTGCAAAATATGATTGATTGATGCTCCAAATGTATTTAACATAAAACTTCCTGGTTTGTTTCGTTTAATATTTTGATATGTGTATTTTACTCCTCTGTAAATTACTTTCTCAAAAATTAAATATTTCATTAAAAATTGGATGTTTTAAAAAAAAATTAATATTTCTATATGAACTCTTTGAGATAAAAATGGAAAAAAAGGCGTATTTCTTGTTCAATTTTCTACAAAACACAATAAGAAAAAAGTGTAACTAAACACAGATACAGATAAAAAATATCTATTGTGCGGGCGCGTGGTTCCTGCCCCTGCACTGAGGAATTGTGTTCGATCAGTCTTTGATACAAGTGCCGACGAAAAATAAAAAGAATGGCCGTCTGCCTGATTAGGGTTTCAAGAAACAGTAGTAACTCACATGTTCACTCTTTCTCCAGAAGGGATGGGTGACAGCAAAACGAATTCTACCACTGCTTTTCCTCGTGTAAGCGAAACGAATTTTACAGCATCCCGTTGCATCCTATGGATGAGGTGCCCTCCTGACATTGCTCGTGAAATACAATCAACCACTTGTCAAGGAACATGTGTAAAATTTTCTCAACATCAGCCACATTAAGCACATTATGAAGACAAGAGTGCTAGTGTTTGTTCTGCGAATTGTGTGTACACTGTGCAACATGAATAGCGATCACCATATGAGATACGACAGATGTTTCAATCCATTTAAACTTTCTGATCACGGTTTTTAGGAAAGAAAATCTCCAAGATGTGTAAACCACAATTTTCTGGTTGACAGGAGTCATTAGATTGGCAAATTGATGATTCATTCTGGAAGGAAATCGACTTCCAAAACAGCCTTTTGTTAGTGAAGAGAGCGTCGAGATCAGTGGCTCTCGTGACATTAACAAAAGGAGCGGAACGTCCAGTGAATATAGTGAAAGGAGTGGAAATTAAGTAAGTAACAACTTAAGCTCTTCAGATAGTTCGTCAAGTGTCTGCGAAATTAATAAAGAGAAGATAAAGAAAAGTTTAATTTCAATAATAGAACCCCCGCAAAGAAAAGAATATTGGAACAAAAACGGTATCCCCACGAAAAATTTCAGAAAGTACAAATTGCCAACACAGATAATTTTTTTCACATTCAAGATCCTTCGACGTCCATCGAAAAATCAGACAAAGATACTATTTAGAAACTTATAGATTCCTTTCATTCAACAGATGGCATGACGTTCAATATTAAAATTTTGACAATTTTTGAAAGTTAGATATACAATAAAATTAAACGACATTTTTCTGCAATCGAACGCATGATAACAATGTCTCAAAAGTTGGCTGAAGAAAATGGAATTTCGTCCAGGACCTGAAGTAAATTCGGTAAGGAATTAAAACTGTGCATTGTGACGAAAGTTCAGGAAATCTATGGTAAACGAGTACTTGTATTTAAAGTTAGTTGTAAGGGACCAGAAAATTTCAAAAATGTCAATCAAATCATGAGTCAAGAATCCGTCATTTAATTATTTATAAATTATTTATAAATATATATAAATTTATAAATTATTGAGAAATATATTAATATTATTTATATGTATTAACATACATAAATATTATTATTTATAAATTCAATCGTGAAGTTTTACCACCTCAAGAGTATTAAATTACTGCTTCATCCAAAGAAACCGACGGCCAGTAATGCAAGAAACGCGTCTATTGCAGCAATCTGTTATACGCTCTTTCGCAAAATATTAATATCTTTTAAAGTTACTGAGATCCCACTTTGATTTTTCCTGGAGATATCATCAATACTCTAGTGCGTTTATAAACATTTAAAAAATGTATCTCATCGATTTTACAAAAATATTTAATTTTCAAAATTTCAATTTTTTTAAAAAATTGAAAATTCAGGAAATTAAATATTTTGCAAAATTTAAAAAATTAAACATGTTTTTAAGTTTTGAATGGAATTTGAACGGAATTTCTATAATTAGTGTATTCAAGTATATGATAATTTTAAGTTAGTGATGCGCGTCATATTCAGCAAATTTCATTATACAATATTTCCGAAAATAATAAAGTTAGAAAAAAATAAAAATACACGTGTTCACTTATTTGATCCATAAAACAAATAGAAAAAAATAGAATATAATTAGAAATATGAAGGTCAAATTTTGGTCTTTTTTGTGCGATTTGACGTGGAATGGCTCATTTGCAGGTTGGGCGAGCGACAGTGCAATTTACATGTTATTATGAAACAGACGGAGGATGCATGTTTTAGATAAGTGTTTTAATATAGTAGAGAGTGGGATAGTAGTGAGTACCTTTGGGTGTTGAAAGAAGTATTAAATTGATTATAGCTCGGCAGTAATAGAATTTTTAGGAAAACCGCAGTATACAGTAAAACAAAAAAGTAAAACAGGATTGGTAAATTGGTATTTTGAGAAAATTAATGTGTGACAACGCTGGTTTTGCAGGTTGTTATTTTAATTAATAGAACAACCGAGAACCACTGTGATCTCGGTTTTTTTGGAGATATTATAATCGCATAAGTGCCCAGTAGCTCCTTTCAGTCAGCCACAACTTATCAAGGATCCTAAAACAGGTACTAGAATTCAATTAAAATTACATTAACTATTTCTAAACGTCGATTGATGCGGAAAGATCAATTTCCCTTTATAAATACGCGAGAAGAAAAAATATGAAAATGAGGAAGATTTATAATGTGGCAATTGATTGAAAGTATTGGTATAATACATAAAATTCCACAAAGAGAATATACGTAAGTACATGCATTTTAATTTTAGTTTAGATTTGTTTATTATTTTCATTTATAAAGAGAAAGGAGTTTGGGGGGTGCGAACCCCAATTGGACTAAAATTTAAAATTTTTTTAGTGAGAAATGTTTAAGTGTGTACGGGAGGCCAGGTATTCCCATATTGGAGCAAGGTAGAGAGAGGCGGGAAGAGCGGAGGGAATATACAGCAGAATAGATAGAAGTAGGCTCTGCCATAGGGTGGAAATAGATGGAATTCCTCTTTCTGTTTAATACAGAATTATGATAAATACACGCGCAACGCGGGGTTCTTCAGCTAGTATTACCAATAAATATAAAATGAAATGAAATAAAATGAAAATGAAATGTGAAGCCAAAATTGCAAAGAAAAGGTAATTTCCTTCAACCTGAAAAATATTGTTAATTTTAGAGTTGGAATAAAAACTTGAATCATTTTAATTATTATTTTATTATTTTTACTTTCCCGTATACGTACGTATACACGGAGTGATATACGTAGTATAGGGAGAGTTATGTAATGCTGCGCGAAAAAATGGCCAATTTTCGGCGGAAAAAAATTAATTGCCTGGCCGTGAAAACAAATAAGTGGATAAAACCAGTTGCTAAATTAAGAAAAAAAAATCCTCTATCTCGTGGTGTGGTCAAAATTCATGATTTGTTGCTTCTTTATACTTAAAAATCGATTGACGGCATTCCGTCCGTCTGTCCGTCTGTGGTCAACGCCAGCGCCTAAACCGTTCGGCCGATTTTCTTCAAAATTGATATTCCCCAGTCGATCTGATTCTAGTCGAAGCTTTGTGATTTTGAAAAAGATTCTTTAAAATTTGGGGGTACTTTATATGAAGCCCCCCGGGGATTTTCAACATTTTCTCAAAAACGGCTCCAAATTTTTTCTTTAAATTTCTTGTATGAATAGAGGAAAATACACTTTTTAACATGGCATAGGTCCGATTTTCACGTACAGCTCTGAATTTTCGAAAATTGTGAAAGTTTGAATTTTTTTCGGCGTCTTTCTCCAACTACAAAATTGAAGATAGAGATTTTTTCTTCAAATAAAATTTGTTCTGCATATTGAGTTCTTTAATAAAGGTCATGTAAATGTTTTTCACAATTTTGGTAGTTTTCGTGCAATATTGCGTGCAATATGTGCAATTTTAAAAAATTACAAAAACAAAATTTTCTCAAAAACGGCTCCAAATTTTTTCCTTAAACTTTTGGTAGTGATAGTGGTAAATGTACTCTATCAATGACATAAAAGCCATTTTGGTCTATCGGTTCGTTTTTTCAAAAATTACCAAAATGTAAATTTTTTTTTTACTTGTCTCTCACGTCGTTAATATTTACATTATCGGCGATTTTTGTACATTATTATATTTACGAGTATATATGCTTTAAATAATGTCAAGTAAAGTTTCTCGAAAACACTACCGTTTTCTGTGAAAAGTAGCTCAAATTTCGGCATTTTCAGTAATGCTCAAACGTCATTTTCTCGTATATAGCTGCAATTTTTTTCTTGAAACTTGTATAACGGATAGTGCTAATTACACTCATTAGTATAGCGTGAAGTTTATTTTGAGTATTTTTGTTTTTTTCAAAAATTATATAAATGTAAATTTTTTGAAAGATCTCTCACATCTTTAATATGCACATTATCCGCAATTTGTAAAGATGATTATATTTGTGAGTGTAAGTGCTTCAAATAACTTCAAATAAAGTATTTTGAAAACTCAAACATTTTCTGTGAAAATGAGCTTCAAATTTCGCATTTTTAGTAGTGCTACAACGCCATTTTCTCTTAAACGGCACATAATTTTTAAAAGAAAATTGCCATTTACGGCTAGGTTTTTGTGTTCTTTAATATTCTAAAATTAATGTTTCTGTTCTACCAATAGGAAACCGAAAAATTAAGAAAATGACAAAAAAATGTACTTTTGGCGATGATAGATGGTAGCTGGCAAGAAAGAGTATGTGGCAATTCCGAATAGCTAGCGAAGACCCAGGAAAATAGAAAACTAATACGGGAAAGTCTGTGCCATTCTGTAGCACCACTAGTTTAATTTTAATTATTAATTAGTTTTAAATGGCGATTTTTTAATGTTTCCTGTGTTTTTACCCCTACTTCAGCCAGAATAAATGCTTTTCTACCTATTTTAGTAAAAATAAATGCCGTTTTGGCAGTCTATTTTTGGGTCTGAATGCCCGAACTTTCAAGCTCTAGTCATAACAGAATCGTAAAGGAATGAATTCTATATTTGAAGTTGGCACCCCCACTTTGTCGAAAATTCAAATGGCATACACCAAAGTTTTGCCCAAGTTTTCCCCAAGTTTGCCCAACCTTTAAAAAGTTTTGCCCACGTCACAGAACGCCGGAAATCGAAAATCGAATTTTGGACTTTAAAGTGACTAGCACCCCAATTGCGAATTTCAAGGTTTTGAACATACCATCGTGTAGAAGAGTTTAGCTCGTTTTTAAATCAATTTATAAAAAGTTTTGCCCAAGTCAAATAAAGCCGCAAATCGCAAATTAAAATTTCGGACTTAAACGTCCTGGAGCTCTCCCACAAAGCTATTTCCAACTTTCAAACATGCCATCGTTTTGCCCACGATGAGACCAAGTCATAAAAAATTTTTGCCTAAGTCACACAACGCCGGAAATAGCGAAAATCGCAAATCAAATTATCGACTTTAAAGTGACTAGCACACCCACTTGCGAATTTCAAAGTTTTGAACAAACCATCGTGTAAAAGAGTTTTGCCCATTTTTGAATCTATTTGTAAAAAGTTTTGACCAAGTCACACAATGCGGGAAATCGCAAATCAAATTTTTGGACTTAAACTTCCTGTAGTTCCCAAAAAAACTAATTTCAAAATTTTGAACATACCATCGTATCGCTCACGATTGGTTCAAAGTCATTGAGCCTTAAATAAGTTTTTGCCCAAGTCACACCACGCCAAAAATGCGAAAATAGCAAATCATATTTTGGACTTTAAAGTGACTACCACCCCCAATTGCGAATTTCAAAGTTGTGAACGTACCATTGTGTAGAAAAGTTTTGTCCCTTTATGAATCAATTTGTAAAAAATGTTGACCAAGTCACAAAACATTGGGAATCGCAAATCAAAATTTTGGACTTAAACTTTCTGTAGCTCTCCCACAAGTCTTTTTTGAAATTTCCAACATACCACCGTTTTGCCAACGATGAGCCCGTGTACATCGAGCCTTAAAAAAGTTTTGCCCAAGTCACAGAAAGTCAGGAATCACAAATCAAAATTTCGAACTAAAACCTCCTATAGGTCTCCAAAACAAAAATATCAAAATTTCGAACATGTCATCGTTTTGCCCACGATCGGTCCAAGCTCATCGAGCCTTAAACGAGTTTTGCCCAAGTCACACAACGCCGGAAACGGCAAATCAAAATTTTGGACTTTAAAGTGACTTGCAAAAGCGTGAAAATGGCACCCTTACTTGCGAATTTCAAAGTTTTGAACAAACCATCGTGTAGAAGAGTTTTGCTCATTTTTGAATCCATTTTGTAAAAAGTTTTTCCTAAGTCACACAACGCTGGAAATCGCAAATCAAAATTTTGGACTTACACTTTCTGTAGCTTTCCAACAAGTGTTTTTCGAAATTTCGAATATACCACCATTTTGCCTACGATGAGCCTAAGTACATCGAGCCATAAAAAAGTTTTCCCCAAGTCACACTACACCAGAAATCGCAAATCGAAAATCGCAAATCGAAAATCACGATTTATATTCTATACCCAACAGTAGTGAAGCTTCTCAAATTATGACAAGACTTACAACAGCTCACGGGGCAGGAGCATAAACTAGGAATACTAACTTCTGACATTTATCAGTAATCTGCGTTCCGACAAGGAGTAGTTAAAGGTACAATACATGAAAGGTACACCACCTTCCCCTATTCTCTCGTCGAATTTTATTTCTTACATCTATAGGTATATAAGCAATTATTTCTTCATAAAACTAGTAGAACCCTATATGTCTATGTTAAATATTTATGAGTTTGAATATAACTTGTAATAATACACAAGCAAGAGTTTAGAATGTTTTCCGGAAATACACAGTTTTAGACAGAAGGTGTTTCTAAAATGCATGATCAAACTGTTTTATAGAATAGATGTCAATCACTTACAATGACTATACTCTTTCCATATGATTAACACACATCTCCGGAACACATAAAAAACTCTTAGTCGTGTATTATCCCCACATGTTTGGATGTGGAAAATATTATTATTTTCAAAATATCAGGCTTAAATATCCACATGGTAAGCACTTACAGCAAAAAACGTTTTTTTCGTGTTTAAATTCAGAAAATTATCATTTTATGGCATTCATTTTATTTCTTCGCTTTTGGTATGAACTTTGCTGTAATAATTACTTAAAAATTGACTAGTAGATGCCTTTCAGTTCATAAATAAAGTAATAAATAGATTAAAACATTTTTTTATATAAAACTGTTAAACAAAAATTTATTTTTTAATAAAAATTCAATTAATTCTTAAGCTTCCAGTAGGAGTTTGCGACAATGTAGACAATTTCATATGCTTTTGAGTGCTCCAACTGGCAAATGTCCAGGATTTGATTTCCGGCCTATTTTGTAACCATGTTTTTTTTTGCGATTTCCCTGTCTTAAATAATGTAATGTTTTAAATTGTTTATGAAATACGTAATATTGTGAAAATTGATAAAAATAATAGAAAATGTCTTAGTATTCTTGGACATCTTTATTACACATCGAATAATATTTTTTATTCAAAATAAATATGCTTTTCTATGTCGTAATATAATAAATCGCGAGCAAATTGATCAATTTTTTTAGAAGAACGTTTGTTTACATTCACTCGATTAAGCTAGAAACAAATTCAAGAATTGCAACAAAAGATAACTTCTATGAAAAACGT
The DNA here is from genome assembly GCA_031308135.1 of Acheta domesticus. Lineage (NCBI taxonomy): Eukaryota > Metazoa > Arthropoda > Insecta > Orthoptera > Gryllidae > Acheta > Acheta domesticus. The sequence continues at coordinate 141,324,091 of JAHLJT010002406.1, read as the reverse complement.
ATATTCTTTGCAGTCCTTAATTGTTTTTTAAATTTAAACTAAAAAGGGAAATTCTGTTGATTGAAACGGGAAATTGATGTCTTAGCATCAATTTTTGGTTTAAAAAGCGATCAAATTGTATCGCATTTCTGCAAATCTGTTATGGACTCATTTCAGAAAAATGTTTTCCCATATGAGTTTGCCGGCGATGCTTGTAACAGAGAAGAACTTATTGCTAATCACACGTCACCCGATGTAAGAAGTGTGCATAATTTGGATGATCGATTAGTACTGGACGGTACATACATAAGACATGAAAAAAGTGCAAATAATAACTACCAGACGGGCAGAAACAAGTTCCCGTACGCAAACCGTTTATAATCTGCACTACTGATGGGTATATTGTAGAAATCGGTGGTCCACATTTAGGAACTCAAAATGATGCTTATATACTCAAGCATATGTTGTCTATTCCTAAGGGTATATGTAAATGTTTGAAGAAAGGCGATGTTTTTATACTCAAACGGATTTTTAAGGATATACAACAAATGTTATTAGATAATGGTTTTATTGTACTTAGCGGCATTAAAAGGTAAATGAAATCAGTTGGCTGTAGAAGAATCAGAAGAGTCTCAACTCGCTACAAAACTGCGATGTGTTGTAGAAGCCGTTCACGGCATAATGGAGAAATTGTTAAAATTATTACACTATCAGTTAGACAATAAACTACTGTTGTAGGAACGTTTTCAGACTCCAGTTTAATGCAATGAATTTAAACAGACGTTCTTCTGACACAGAGAATCTAGCAATTTGCTCGCGATTTATTATTTTATGACACACAAAGCATGTTTATTTTGAATAAAAATATTATTCGATGCCTAATAAAGATTTCCAACAATACTAAGACATTTTCTATTATTTTTATCAATTCTGACTATATTACATATTAAATAAACATATTAAAACATATTATTTAAGAAATGGAAAACGTAAAAAAGCGTGGTTATCAAATCGGCCCGTCAGGCCGTAAATTAAATCCTAGACATTTACCAGTTGGAGAACTCAAAAACATATGAAATTGTCTACATTTCATAAGTAGCACTATCTGAAATTACTTGTGGAAATTTATGAATTAGGTGAATTTTTATTAAAAAGTAAATTTTTGGTTAACATTTTTATAGAAAAATATATTTTAATATATTATTTCCTTTATCTATGAACTGAAAGGCATCTACAAGTCAATTTGTTAAACTAATTACTACAAAGTTCATATCAGAAGCAAAGAAATAAAATGAATCCCACAAAATGATGATTTTCTTAATTTAAACACAAAAAACTGTGTTTGCGCTGTAAGTACTTACCACGTGGATATTTTAGCCTCATATTTTGAAAATAATATTATTTTCTACACCCAAACATATGGAAAAAATCTGGGTCGAATTGCAAACTAAGGCCGGAAACTCCTCTATCCGGCTAGAGCCTTTTACCTAATAAACGGTATGAAACAAACATTATTTGTGGTAGTCGTCGTTATTCATATATTTCTGATTTGGTGACATACTATCTATTTTAATTTTGTATTATTAGGCTGTTCTACCATACTTTTTTCACTATTACATGTGAAGCTTTTCTTTTGTGAAGATTGATGAAAAACTCATTTGTACACTCCTTTGATTGAACAAAAATTACGTTCACTTATGATTTACTGTATCCTTTGTTTAAAGTATTTTGAGAGCTTTAGAAAATTAACATCAGTAGTTTATGTAAACTCTAAATTCGTTGAAAGATTATGTTGCAACACAGTATCTTTGTGCGTGGGTGAGTATATGGAAACGATAGTTTTTTTTAACTAGGTGTTTCGCATCATACTCTCAAGCCAATTTACCAACTTAGAATTTCCCAACCCTTTTAAAACTCAAGTACATATCTCAGATATTCATATTGACAAAAAGAAGAGTTTATGGAGACATGGTGGAACTATAAAAACATTTGCGTTAATTGAAATACTTAGGCCTTTTAAATAACCAATAGTAATATATAAAGATTGAGTTCGTATTTAGAAAACCTCTTGATTATTTCTAGGGGCGTTTTTCTTAATTTTCCCCTTCATAGAGTAATGCATAGCCACTAGGAATCTACATGCAAATTCCGAGGCGAGTCTCCGGACCGCCCGCGACGCCGCAAGGAAGCGCGGGACAGCTTGGGTCTCCTTCCAGGCAGTGTCGTAAAAGAGCCAACGCCTCCGAATAGAAAGGAAGCGATTGTGCCTCGATCACAGATGTTGCCACTAGCAGCACACATTGACGAATAACAGATCATAAATATTAGTGACAGGTTTTTTCCCTCAGCAGAGGCTCCTGGCGTGTGAACGGTAATGGTTACTGCTGGCGGCAGGGTGTTTGAAGTGAATTATGGAATACGCAACCCCTTGAGTTGCAAATTTTGTCTAGGCTCCCTGGGAGCAAAGCACGGACCCTCTACGCCATGAGCTCCATCGGAGAATTATGCGAGTACTACAGTAGAATGTCCAAAATCCGGTTTTAAAGCAACCGTATACTCTTCCGGATTATCAAATTAACCGGATTTCAACCCGGAAGAATAAATGGGATTGTATTAAGTAAAAAAGCTTACTAAAATCATTTTTAATTCAATTTGATGGTTAAAGAATTATAATTTTCTGTAATTAGTAGTTAAAATAAATATGAAGTCGTAACAACGCCTTACGCATCATATATACATACAGTAGGAAATTCACGCGATTTGTTTTCGCCACAATGGGGTCCGGATTATCGACGTTCTGAGTTTTATAGTCCGAACTATTGACGACGCTCTACTATTTTGTCATGTTGTATTTTTCAATATTCACCCTTTGCTGGATTTAAAAATTTATATCAGAACTACTTTTGTATGAAACCGTTAAAGCCATATTTTTTTTGTTATTGCAAAACTTTGTTTGCATTTAATTTTCACATACAGTAACATAAATGACGAAATTAGTGTTTATTTCTTTCGTATCTTAATTCACAAGTTACAGGATGGTACATAAATGTACCGCTAGGCGCTTACACAGGTAGTTTGTGAACCACCCAAAATAGTGTAATATAACGCAAATGGGGAAAAAAAGTTTCATGCTAGCTTCCCGTCGTTTGTTTTTATTTTTTATTTTCCCCCGACCATGTCCCTGGCATGGCGATCATTTGTTGTCATGAGGGATACATGCCGTGCAGCTCTTTGGTTATGCGTCAAAAAAGGGGGTAGTACTTTTACTGTGAGCCCAATTTTTCAGAAGAAATTCAGTTTTCGAGAAACTTTACAAAATGGCATAAGAAGCACTCATTCTCACAAATTCTACAAGGAATATAAATTGACGATAATGAAAATATTTATGACTTATGAGATATCAAAAAATTACATTAGTGTCATATTTAAACCAGTGGTGCTTCCAAAGCACATACTTTATCGCAATGCTTCTATATGGTCCTAAATGTTATTCCTCTACTTCATAAACCAGCAAAGGTGTTTTCTACCAGCAAACATTTTCCGTCCCGAGACCCGAAATCCGACCCTCAAAGTTAACGAACCGGCATTTATACTACTACGTATACTACTACGACTATATGGGACGAACAGAGTTATAAAAAGGATCGAACTGAGCTATAAAATGGTAAATGTATGATAAAGAAACAATTGATACGATGGTACATACGAGAAAGTCTGTGCCATTCTATAGCACCCCTAGTTTATTTCTTTATTTACCGTCCCTTATTACACACGCGAAGAAAATTTCAAGAGAAAATTTGGAGTGGTTTTTGAGAATTGTTTTGTAAATTTGAAGCACAGTTTACGCAAAAACAATTACTTTTTTCAGAAAATTCTACATAACCTTTTTTAAAGAGCTAGCTTTGTACAAGATACTTTGTCTGAGGTAAAAATCGCTATCTACAATTTTGTAGTATTAAAAATATTTTTTTGCAATTTCAAAAAAACAAGTATTTCTCAGAAGTAGGACTAAGACCATATTTTTATCGTCCCTCATTACATAAGTGAAGAAATTTTAAAGAAAAATTTGTAGCGGTATTTGAGAAATGATTTTTGTAAATTTGAAGCGCAATTACGCAAAAACTCGTTCCAAAAAATGGTACCTGACCTTATTTAAATTGCTAATTTTGTACAACCGACTTTGTCTGAGGCTAAGATCTCTATCTTCAATTTTTCAATATTAAAATAGTTTTTGGCAATTTTCAAAAAAATTAGGGATGTAAACGAAAATGATACTTACATCATTCCCTTAAACGTTCTTCGCACCATTCAACAACAAAATATTATCAAAAAAATTGGAACCATTTACTTTTAACTTTGAAAACCTCAAAGTGGGCTTCATGTAAAGTATCCTCAAATACTAAAATATCGGTTTCTAATTCCAGGGGCCTCGAGACGAGTAAAAACGATCGGGGAATATAAATTTTGAAGAATATCGGCTGAACGGTTTAGGTGCAAACGTTGACCAGAGACGGACAGACGGACGAACGGACCTTTTGCCGTCAATCGATTTTGCAGTATCAAGAAGCAACGAAACATGGATTTTGACTACACCACGAGGTAGAGGATTTTTCTCCTAAATTTAGCAACAGGTTTTATCGAATGTTTCCTCACCAGACTCCTAGATAAGAGATTTTCTGGCGAAAATTAGCCGTTTTCCGGCGCACAATTACATAACTTTCTCTTCTTACGAAGTATTCGTAGGGCGAGAAAGTTAAAAACTAAAGGATGAAGCAGAATGGCGTTTATGTCATCTGTTACAGTGCATGTAGCAGTGTAAGTAGAAAAATAAAATAAAAAATTGGAGTGGTTTTATGAGTAAGTCTTGTTTTCAATATTCTTTAATATTGCCCGTATTCATCCAAAATTACTCACAAACTGCTAACACTTTCAAACCTCACTAAACCGCGCGAAGAGATTGTACCTTATGTTATAGATATGGAAGTGGGTAAATGAAATTTTAATTTTTTAAGCTTTCTACTCCAGCTTGCAACCACGTACCTAAGGAGCAGGTCTAGGGACTGTCGGTACTTTGCGCAAATGTGGGCGGTTCAAAATAAAGCGATTTCTTGCACTTCCGAGTCTTTTGAATTACCTGGGAGTTTACACAAGTTCTTACACAAACTTTGCGGAACAAATCCCAGAGCTCCGATGACTATCGGTACAACTTATACTTTTACGCCCCACATTCGGCTGATCTCGATTTCCAAACTCTTGTATTTAATACGTTTTTCTCCCTCCTTGGTAACGACGTTTGATCGCAAGGTACAACAACATCGTCATTTAACAGGACTTTTTCTTTAAATCCCGGATAACAATATCCTGTTTGTTTGCCGCTAGCGTGCGGTCAGTTTAAATTTGTTGGTCGTACAATATCGTACACAATCCAACAGACGTCACCGGTTTTAGTGAGTGTTCTTAGCACTTTGGGCGTGTGTTCGGAACTTCGAGGGCGGGACAGATCTGCCAGTGGAGGTAGCTAGCTAGCTCCTTGAAAAATACCACTGATTACGTACATCTGATTTCCACTGCTTTCTTTTCCGCTGTGTATTAGTAACCTGGTACTCCACGACTTCATACTAGCCTTGCAAAATTCAATATGTCTAGAATGAAATCGATAGATCTCCAGGGTCTTCAAAATCCAATCGTGGTACACTACCAAAGGCCTTTTAGTAGCCAATCCAAGCTATACTCAAATTACGTTCTCGTTTCTTTACATCATTCAAGATAACGTTATTCAGTAGCAAGATTTCCTTACAGTCTTAAGAACCTTTACGACATCCTTTTTGTTCAGCTGGCATCAGATGATTCAGCTATGGCTACAGTTATAACTTTGTACAGTTCTGGCAGACAAGTGATTGGCCTGTAGTTCTTCGCCAAAGAGCTGTCTCCCGCTTTGGTGACGCCGCGTGTGAGCCATTCCGAGAGTTCATTAGGGTTTTCTAAAATTTTATTAACAGCCTTTGCTAGATGAGAATGTATTGCTGTTAATTTCTTAATCCAACAATCTGGATCTTATCAATCTCGAGGGATTTCCAGAATCCCACGTTCTTAATTGCTTGGAAGAGGTCCTCTTCCGAGAATTTGTGAAGTTTCCACTGTTTCCACAAGTTCATTTGCAGCATCACCTTCATATTGAATCCAACATGTGTCTTCATTGTATGATCTGCTCTCCTCCCAGATTCCTGCCCAAAATTTATCCACGTGATCTTTTGAAGGAGTGACAGCATTGCCATTACGTTTGTGAGTCAGATTGCGAAAGAATCTCTTTGCGTCTGTTTCAAACAACCGGTTGTGTACACGGAAATTATTCTACGTTTGTAACGTTTAATTCGTTGAGCCCATGCTTGAATTTTCTCTTTTAGCTTCTCAACTACCAATAGCGTGCTTGTGTTATTTTCAATTTGGTATTTTTGTTCAACATTGAATATCTTTCGTTGAATGTTAGTGATGTGCGTTGATTTAGAAAATGCCTCGGCTAAGAGTGATATTTCACGCCGAGTATCGGTTATCCGTTTCATAATTCAGTTCGTCCATGGGGTACAGGTCTGTTTTCGTTGTATTGCTGTCGGCCGTCTGTGTTCCTGGCTGGACCCAGAATTATTTGAGATACCAGATATCAGTTGCATACACGATGTGATTGATTTCAGTAATATATAGATCTCTACTCGGGGTCTGTTCCACCTCATTTAAAACAGAATTCGCTGTCTCCATCACTCTCTTAGCTTCGGCATTTTCGTATATTCTCAACGGTGCACGAGATTCAAATGGAAGTTGACGAACTCTTTCTATTTCGCGTCGAGGGAGATTTCGCATGATGTCCTTATCGTGTAATCCATTGCCAGATGAATTTTCACCACTGAAGTGTGTTTCATTGGAAAGAGGTGAACCTTCAACAGGACCATCGTTTTCAAGTTCTATGTGTTCGTCATGTGAGGAATTCGATCAATGAAGCTACTCCGCTTTTCTCTGAATGTCAGTAAGAAGTTCTGCTGTGGATTTTCCACTGCTGAGTATGTATCGTCGTTGACTGGCAAGCTTCTTTGAGTCCAGGGGAGGTCTCATAAATGGGTTCCGCTCTCTCCATACCTCGAAAACGTCTATTTCTGAGCCTCCACTTTTCTCTTTTGCATAGTAAAAGGACCACATTACCTCCTTCAATTCATCCTGCGTCCATCTCTGAAGATGGCTTCGAGCTACTGCCGGCTGTGGGTCCCTGAGACTAACATTCGTGGGATGGCCAGACGTCGACAATGTGACATTAGCTCGGCTTCTGAGCAGGTATGGGACATTGGTAGAACAAGGCACGTTAAGGTTAATTACATTGCTTGTTCTATCCATTTTGCTCATTGGTTTTAAGTGATGATTCTTAGGAGGCACGTTTGAGTTCACAGATCATACTTGTCCCTTGGGTTGATTCCTGCCATCCGTTACTGCGACCCACAGTGGCCTCGGGGCATCCCCCCGCAGGGCCCAGCAAGGGTCCCTCCGATCGCCAGTCGGCATTACTAAACCCTAGGGGATTTTCACTGACTGCTGAAGGCATCCTCCTTCGCTGGCTAATGCAAGGTTCGGGCCTCCACTCTAATCAGTGGCCTGGTGTGCCAACCCATTTTCTCTCCTGTACCCTCCATCGACCGATAACAGGAAGTCCAAAAGTTCATGGCCCTTCCCTCTCTACTTACTTCCCACTCTCCTCAAAATGGAGTACTTCTTTGTCGGATCCCTCACCTTGAACCTATTTAGCAAGGGAGGTCCTACCGGTAGCTAGGCTCCACCAAGGAAGCTAGGCTTCACCAAGGTCTTAGGCTCTCAAGCTCCACCACCAACATCAAGGTCGTTTTATCCCTTCATAGGATTGTGGTTCTCTCCGCGACCACATGTGTTCGGCCGTTTTTTGCTTAACTATACCAAGCAATTTTCATCCTTATCGCTAATTTCACATGGTAGAGTCTTTTTCAATGAAATGCGATTGTTGCAGATAGTGTGATCACATTTATTCTTAGAAATCTTGCTGTTGCGCCATGCATGTGGTCGTCGTCGCGACCACAATGCATACAGGCACTTGTCGCGGAGTGTTCATTTGAGCATTTTGTTGAGAAGTGATTTTTCGCGTTTTGAGTTTCCGGAGTTGTTCGAGAACAGAGGATTATTACTTATTTATTATTGTTTATTAAGATATTTTTTAGCATTACAATAGATTTATTTATAAAATACTCCATTTTTACATCAATAAGGTTAATTTATATTTTCAAGGGTGTAGTCAGGAGTAAGTACACAATCGTAAAATTTGTTTTGTTCTGTGAAAAACGTGAATTTAAAAAAAATGTTTTGAACAATTAAATTATTGTGTAATAATGTAATATATTCGCTAAATAGATTTAGTTTCCGAATATTTGTGACTTAGAAATATTTCAATATTTTTACATTTCTTCGGTGATTACGTACATTTTGCGTAGTATAATGTAACACCCATACTTGTTACTACTGGTGTGCTATCTTACAGAATGGCTAAAATTTGGAATTTCCACAGTTCTAAACCCATGGTCTAATAAGTATTAACAGTTTCTAATAAGAATTTAACAGTTTCTTGGGAATATTGACGAGAATGATGATGTGGCATTAGATTCGGAGTTTAGATGGGATTCCAATGCAGAAAATAACCTGACGCTAATAACGCAGCTTATGAACTCTAGCAGCCCACGTTTCTTTCAATATTAATTTCTTTAGTCAATGATTTATTATTTAAGATTTTTGTTTGTAAATGTATATCATATTTATTTTCAGTACTTATTTATTTGCACTATTTATTTTCAATTTCTTGCTTTTGTATTTCACGTCTGTTCCTACGTGTTTCTTCTATTTTGTAAAGAACATGCACACGTTTATTTATGACTGGATATTAGATTTTTATTCAAGAATTGGACGAGATTCTTACGCAACCACAATCGCAACCACACGTACGCAACCACAATCCATAGAGTAATGCGTAGCCCTAAATGGATTGTGGTCGTTTATACGACCACATCATTTTCGCAATTATCTCACTTTATATTTAAACAAATCACAAATTAATATTTTTCTCATGTTTCTAAGATCAAAATTAAACAATTAAAAGATAAATTAAAATATTCCGGAGGAAAAGTTACCCGACCTATAAAGGGTTAAACCCTAGGTGGAGTTGTTGTTGTTGTTGTTGTTGTTATTATTGGTATTATTATTATTATTAGTGTTGAAGTGACAGGGTGATGATGAGAGTTGAGAGGACTAGGATGATGTTGGGAGGTGCTAGGTGGGGTAGTGGGAGGAGATGGAGGTGTGCGTGGTTTTTTTGGATTATCTCAGCATTCGCCTTATGACCAAGTTAAGCCACGAAAACCCCAGTCAGGATGGCCGGCCCGGGGATCGATCCCCGGCCTCCCGATTGCGAATCCAGCGCGTTATGCATTGAGTCACTTCGTTCGGTCAGAAATAATTTAAAGGGATTTTATTCTATCTTCAAAACAATTCCAAAACCGTAGGATGAAAAGGAGCAATGAAATAAAATTAAGAATAAAGAGGAAATGTGATGGTGTTAATAATTAAATGTAATAAGAAATAATGGTAATTATATTAGTAATAATAATAATATTAATAATAATAATAATAATAATAATAATAATAACAATAACTGGATATTTGGCATCTCAAATAATTCTGGGACCAACCAAGAACACCGACGGCGGACAGCAAAACAGAGTAAACAGCCCAGTACCCCCATGGACGAAGAGAATTATGAAACGTATAGCCGATACTCGGCCTAAAATATCAATCTTAGACGAGGCATTTTTTAAATCAACGCACACCACTAAAGTTCAACGAAAGATATCCAATGTTGAACAAAAATACCAAATTGAAAATGACACAAGCAGGCTAATGGTAGTTGAGAAGGTAAAAGAGAAAATTCAAGCATGGGCTCAAAGAATTATATGTTACAAACGTAGAATAGATATCCGTCTACAGAACCGGTTGTTTGAAACAGACGCGAAGAAATTCTATCGCAATCTGACTCACAAACCGAATGGTAATGCTGTCACTCCTTCAAAAGATCACGTCGAAGCATTTTGGGCAGGAATCTTGGAGGAGAGCAGATCCTACAACAAAGACGCATCTTGGATTCAATATGAAGTTGATGCTGCCGATGAACTTGTGGAAACAGTGGAAGATATTCACGAATTCTCTGATGAAGACCTCTTCCAAGCAATTAAGAACATTCTCATCTAGCAAAGGCTGTAAATAAAATTTTAGAAAACCCAAAGGAACTCCCGGAATGACTCACACGCGGCATCATGTATTTGCTACCCAAAGCAGGAGACAGCTCTTTGGCGAAGAACTACTGGCCAATTACTTGTCTGCCAGTACTGTACAAAGTTATAATTGCAGCCATAGCTGACAAAATGTACAGACATCTAGAGAAGAATCATCTGATGCCAGCTGAACAAAAAGGATGTCGTAATGGTTCTTAAAGCTGTAAGGAAATCTTGCTACTGAATAAAGTCATCTTGAATGATGTAAAGAAACGAAAATGTAATTTGAGCATGGCTTGGATTGACTACCAAAAAGCCTTCGATAGTGTACCACATGATTGGATTTTGAAGTCCCTGGAGATCTATCGATTTCATCCTAGAGTTATTGAATTTTGCAAGGCTAGCATGAAGTCGTGGAGTACCAGGTTACTAATACTGAGCAGAAAGGAAGCAGTAGAAACCAGAATTATTCAGATCAACAGGGGTATTTTTCAAGGAGATTCACTATCCCCTCTGCTGTTTGGCATTAATTTGATCCCACTATCGAGACAGTTGTCGCAAGCTGACTTTGGTTACAAGCTCCATGGTGATGAAAGGCCAGTATCACATTTGTTTTACATGGATGATCTGAAAGTGTTTTCTAAGAATGAAGCGATTCTTTCCCAAATGCTGTGTGTCGTGAATGACTTTAGCAATGACATGCTGCATGAAGTTTGGTCTTGACGAATGTGCAAAAATCAATTTAAAAAGATGAAAACTGACGTCAGAGAGCGTTGAAATTGATGCGCACGTCTGTGATTCAAGATCTTGAGCCAGGTAAAACTTACAAATATCTGGGCATTGAAGAATGTGAAACCATCTCGAACGACAGAATGAAAGAGAGAATTCGTAGGGAGTATTATAGGAGAGTGAGACTGGTCCTGCAATCTGCTCTGAACTCCAGGAATAAAATATCTGCAATTGATAGTCTGGCGGTGCCAAGTAGTAGAGTACAGTTCCGGACTAGTGGACTGGACTGAGCGAGAAATCCGCATCATGGATCGAAAAAACCAGAAAACTGCTAACAATGCATCATATCGCCCACCCTCGAGCTGATGTACATAGACTTTATGTGTCACGTAAGGAAGGAGGAAGAGACAAATTGAAGCCTCCTGGCACAATGCAATAGTTGGAATGGGAAAGTACGTAGTCAGTCATCGAGATGACCCTCTAATGAGGCAGGTCATGAAATCTGACCGAAGAATGGGAAACAGAGGCCTTGTTAGTGTAGCAAAAAGCATTGCAAAGAAAACTATGCAAGACACGTCAGATAACACAGACACTGAACTTCTGGTACTACGTAACATGAAATGTGAGACACAAAAAATGTTGAAGTTGTGGAGGGACAAACCCCTCCATGGACAATATCTAAAAAGAATGGACAAGGTGCAGATGAATAAAGATCAATCATTTATGTGGCTTAAAAGGGTAAGAATGAAGCCAGAATCGGAAGGAGTTCTAGTAGCTGCTCACGATCAGGCGTTGAGAACACGACATTATGATAAAGCGGTTCTCAAAATTTCCTATGATGACAAATGCCGAATTTGCCAGGCGCAAGAAGAAACCATTGATCATATTGTCTCAGCTTGTCCAATTCTAGCAAAGACCGAATACTTGAAAAGACACGACAGGGTGTGTAGTTACCTCCACTGGCAGTTCTGTACCGCCCTCGAAGTTCCAAACACATGCCCCATGTGGTACGAACACTCACCAAAACCGGTGAGATCGGTTGGATTGTGTACAATATTGTACGACCAAGAAATTTAAACGGATCGCACGATAGCAGCAAACAAACCGGATATTGTTATCCGGGATTTTGAGAAAAAATCGTGTCTACTTGTGGATGTTGCTGTGCCTTGCGATCAAAATGTCGTAACGAAGGAGGCAGAGAAACGTCTTAAATACAAGAGTTTGGAAATCGAGGTCAGCCGAATGTGGGGCGTAAAAGCACAGGTCGTACCGATAGTTATCGGAACTGTGGGATTTGTTCCGCAAAATTTGTGTAAGAACTTGGCTAAACTTCCAGGCCATTCAAAGGACTGGCAAGTGCAAGAAATTGCTTTATTTGGCAGAGCTCACATTTTGCGCAAAGTATTGTAGAGGCACCGACAGTCCCTAGATCTGCTCCTTAGGTAGCTGGTTGCAACCTGGAGTAGATTTTATAGTCAGCCAACTCATAACATCTGTAGTCGTGATATGGAGCAACAATAATAATGATAATGTGATACACAGCGAGAAGAAAGAGTACTAGAGGAAGAAGAAAGAAGGACAAAGGGAGAAGTAATGAAAGTGGTGCGTGGTCCCTAGATGACCCAAACGAAAGCCGAATAATAATAATAATAATAATAATAATAATAATAATAAATAATTAGTTTAACAATATCGACAAATACGAGGGTTGGGGCATAAGCCAACTTTTTTGTGAGAACATGAGCACGAGTGGAAAAGGCAAAATAGACACATAAAAGGACAAGGAATGAACACAGTCAACGACAAACCAAAATTGGGTTTCTCATGTTATTTAGGTATAGTTATTATGGTATTGGAAATGACGGTACTGACTTCATGTTCGAAAGTATTGCAGCATATACGAGTTCACAATATTCCAATAGCTTTCCGTGCCGTTGTAAAGGTCCCCTTTAGACAGATGCCTATTACCGCATGTGCCACATCGGTCCGCACACTCACAGGTTGTCACGTGCGTTGCTAAACTCTGTTGTTTCGCGTTCTCCCTGGAAATTTCCTACCCATCTCGCGACTGACCCGTGTGGAAAGACGTTATTCCCAACAGTTTTATCTCTGTGACATGTTCGGACATTTTTCCCATGGAGGACGACTATCTGGGAGTATGAACGCTGCTCGAAACGAGTTACATTCATATTGCTCTCTGTGCGAATAGAGACACTCACATAGCCATCCGCTGTGCTGAACAAACATTAGTACACCATTTTGTTCACGCGACAAATGAAATTGTGGGATCCGATAACATTTCTCTTAGAGGAAAAATAGTGGCCATGACTTGTGCTTGACATACAATGTGGAGAACCACAAAAAGAGCGATGCACAAACCTATCAGCAGCTGGTGAGCCGGAAGTGCGTAACTGTGTGGGCTGCGCGCGGCGCGGCACGGCATGGCACGCGCGTTTGCACTCCGCCGACGCACTCCGCGGTGTGGTTGGGCGAGGAGTGGGGAGCCGATGGGCGGCGGGCAGATGCGCCGGGAGCCGCCAGAGCCACCCCTCCCCCTCCCCTTCCTTCCCCGTGCCGCCCGGTGCGAATCTCGTGCGCTTTGTTGCGAAGTGAGGGAGGGCTTTGCGGAGGCGGCGGCGCTGGGGGAGGGCGGGCGCGCGGGCGGTCAGACGCGCGGAGGGGGGCGGGCGCGAGGGCGAGCGCGAGGGAGGGCGAGCGAGCGGACGGGTGGGTGGGTGGCCGGACGGCGCGGGCGCGAGCCACGCGAGTGCGTGAGACGGCGGCGGCGGCGGCGGCGGTGGCGGCGGCGGCGGCGGCGGCGGCGGCGGCGGCGGCGACGGTGGCGGCGGTGGCGGCGCGGAGCCGCCACTGCGCATGCCCGGGGGCAGACTGAGGCAGCACCAGCACGCGGTTCAAACGCAGGTTCAATAGTGGGGCCGCCCGCGCGACGAGCCGTGGCACCCGAGTCGACCCGGACTCCGCGCCTCCTCCGCCGCCTCCGCCTTCGCCGCCTCCACCGCCTCCGCCGTCTCCGCGCCGCCGCCGCTGCCACCGTAGTCGGCCGACGGGACGCGACCCAACGGCACACACGCCGTTCTTCCTTCTCTTGTCCGCCGCCGCGGCGCGCTCGTCTTCTACTCTCGCGCCGTGCTATACCCGCGCGCCGCGCCGCGCTGCCGACGCAGATGATGCAGCCGACCCCGCGCGCCTAGGCGCAGGCCATGTGCTCGCTAGCCGCACTGCCGCGTGTGGACGTCGCCCCCGCCGCCGTCACGGCGTCGCGCCACTAGCACCGTCTCGTCGCTGAGCGTCGCCCCAGCGCGCCGCACGCACTCCCGCGGCGTTGTGACAGTGCGCGCCGCGCCGCGTCCAGGGACCGCGTCCGAGGGCCATGGGGCGCTCCGCGGGGCACGCGGTCGCCGCCGCTGCCTCCGTCGCCGTGGCCGTGCTCGCGGCATGCTTGGCGGCGGCGCCCGCCCGCGCCGCGATGCTCGCCGCGCCCGAGGAGCGGCGCCGCGCCGACCCCGAAGCGCCGACGCAGCCGCCGGCGCTGCCGCCGCCGCCGTTGGGTCGCGCTGCCGCCGGACGTTTCTCCGTCCAGCAACTGCTCCAGGACAAGTTTCCGCACCGCATAAGCGACGATGTCGACATGGACCCTTGCAAAGGAGGTAGGAGGCCTGCCTGCCAGCGGTTCGCTTTGGTTCTTTTTTGTGCCCCAGCTTCTTTCGTGTGTTCCTATTTGCGCTAACGTCATGCGGAAGGCATGTGACGTAAAAGGGCATGGGAATTGCGATGATGGAGATGCGGAGATGGGAATTGCGATGATGGAGACGGGATTGCGGAGATGTGGACGTTTGAGAAAGTTGTTTATGTGTAATCTATTACACGTTCGTTAGAATTTACATGTCAACAAAGGTGTGTAATTTCATTATTTTGCACATTACTGTTACGCCTGCCACGAATCCTTTTAAAACAACAGTTACTTCTCCAAAATCTCTAATTATATAATTTGGCCCCAAATACGTTCACACAAATGCACGGCGCATTTATTCAAGATGTGTTGACACGACATTTCTAATTGTTTCTAAGTTACAAGCAAGTTCTTAATTATGGTGTTGATAATAAAGTAGGAAATTTCCACACATTCAAATTAACCCTAGAAAAGAAAACTATTATCGGAACTACTTTGCGAAGAATGGTGGCAGCAATGTTACTTCATTTTCAATACGAGACGTAGAATCTTGTAAACACGATTTTCTTTAGGAGGCCAATACTCGTCGCGCGCACTCATTGCCGTCGTGAAGTGGAGAAAAGAGCACGGCTAATGGGTTAAGGAAATGTTGGAGAATTTGAACATTTGCTTTCATGAAACAAACATTCATAGCACAGCTCCGAGAAGAAGAAAACATTTAAAAACGCGGCAAAGCATTCAAAGTGCTACTACCTCATCGGATCCTTCAAGTTACTTCCCTGCCTCCCCCGGGGCGCTTTCTTCTTTGTTGTTTCCTCTTCTGTTCTTTTTCTCGAGGAAGTCTCCCAACAGCGCCATGGACGCCGCAAGATCTAGCTCCTCCATTCCGCCCAGCAGCAGCGCACGGTCGCCCCGTCGGGGGCGTTGACGGCGCGTGTGCCACGGCCGCCGAGCCACGCTGCCCCCACGTGCGCTCCCATGTCGCCGTGAGGTCGGGGAGTCCCGTGATTTTTGTATATTTAATGGGATTTGGGCCCTCTTTAACTGCTAAGGTTTATCGAGGTCGATGGGATATCTAATAAATAGTTGATTGCGGTAATATGATAAGCTGAATGAAGATCAAGAAACGGTGGAATGTGAGGCAGACGAACAGAGGGAACGACAAAAAATCTGCGAGTTTGCTTTGTCCACGGCAAAATTCCACATGGATTAGCCAGGGATCGACCCGGGACTTGGTGGTGGAAAGCGTATGTGTTAGCCGTGATGCCAATCTATTGCAAACCTCTCTTCGTGAGACCGGAGACCATGCAGAGGGCTAGGCCGTTGGTTATGCAACGTGAAGTGCGGCACATGCCGATTGCCAGCCCACTTCCAGGTCTTCCCCTGCGAAACACGTGGCGGGCGTGATAGAGCTGGTGGCGCGGCGCGGCGCGGAGGGTTGGCGGGAGGGCGACGGGTGGCAGCGGGCGTCGCAGGGCGCAGGTGCGGCGCGGCGCGGCGCGGCGCGGCGCGGGACTCTCGATTGGGCGAGACGAGATGCGATCCACTAGGAAACCCCGACATGCAAGCCCCTGCATTTCTTCACTCCACTTCATAAAATAAAGAGAGAATTCGATACACTTTCTGTGCAAAAATTTGCATTGCAAAAACATATAAACTCTCCACAAACATGTAAATTGTTTATTACTTATTTTTTAAAAAAAGGATATATTTTTTCAGAAAGAAAAATTAACACAGAAATAATAAAGCACCCAATTCCCACAATTCAACTGCTTTTTACTTTCCCGGATACGTACGTATACACGGAGTGATATACATTGTATAGGGAAAGTTATGTAATGCTGCGCGAAAAAATGGCCAATTCTCGGCGGAAAAAATTAATTGCCGGGCCGTGAAAACGAATAAGTGGATAAAACCAGTTGCTAAATTAAGGAAAAAAATCCCCCAACACGTGGTGTAGCCAGAAACCCTGTTTTCTAGGTCCTTGATACCGAAAACCCAACTGAAAGGAAAACGTCCGTCTGTCCGTCCGTCCGTCCTTCCGTCTGTCGATCTGTGAACACTGCTAGCGCCTAAACCATACGTACGATTTCTTCCAAAATGCATATTCACTGGTCGATGTGATTCTAGTCAAAACTTTGAGATTTTGAAAAAGATTCTTCAAAATTTAGGGGACTTTACATGAAGACCCTCCCAACATTTTCAAAATTTTCTCAAAAACGGCTCCAATTTTTTTCTTTAAATTTCTTGTATGAATAGAGTAAAATAAACTTATTTACCGGCATAGGTCCGATTTTCACGGATAAATCTGAATGTTCGAAAATTCCGAAAGTTTAATATTTTTTCGGCGTCTTTCTGGAACTACAAAATGAAAGATAGAGATTTTTCTTTTGAATAAAATTTGTTGTCCAAAGTGAGTTCTTTCATTAAGGTCATGTACATGTTTTTGAAAATGTTAGTAGTTTTCGCGCAATATTCTGTGCAATATATGCAGTTTTAAAAAATTACAAAAACTACATATTTTCAAAAACGGCTCCAAATGTTTTCTTTCAACTTTTGGTAAAGATAGTGCCTAATGTATTTTGTGAGATGATAAAAATATTGCCATATTGCTCTATTCTTACGTTTTTTCAAAAATTGGAAAAATGTAATTTTTTTGATTTGTTTCTCACGTTGTTAATATTTACACTAGCAGCGATTTTTCCACATTATTATGTTTAGGAGTACATGTGCTTTAAATAATGTCAAGTAAAGTTTCTCGAAAACACAATTGTTTTCTGTGAAAACTAGCTCAAAATTGTGCATTTAAGAAACGCTCAAACGCCATTTTCTCATATATGGCTGCTAATTTTTCTTCAAACTTTTGTAACGGATAGTGCTAGTTACATTGTTTAATACGACGTAAAGGTTATTTTGAGTTATTTAGTTTTTTCAAAAATTACATAAATGTATTTTTTAGATCTCTCACATCTTTAATAAGCACATTACCAGCAATTTGTAAACATTATTATATTTGTGAGTGTATGTGCTTCAAATAACTTCAAATAAAGTATTTTGAAAACTCAAACATTTTCTGTGAAAACGAGCTTTAAATTTCGCATTTTTAGTGGCGCTAAAACGCAATGTCCTTTAAAACGGCACATAATTTTTAAAAGAAAATTGCCATTTAGGTCTAGGTTTTTGTGTTCTTTAATATTCTGAAATTAATATTTCCGTTCTACCAACAGGAAACCGAACAATTAAGAACATGACAAAAAAATGTAGTTTGTGCGGTGATAGATGACAGCTGGCAAGAAAGAGTATGTGACATTTCCGAGTAGCTAGCGAAGACCCAAGGAAAATTTCTGAACATACATATTAATTTCTTTTGTAAATAATAAACAATTGACATGTTTATGCAATGCAAATTTTTGCATATCATAAGAGCTATTTTCGAAGTTTCGACGATTGCTCCTTGGACATCGTGTATGTATGTATGCATGTATGTAGCTGACATTTTCACCGAAAGTTACATTTTCCATGTAGAAATATCAATATTTGATACTTAAACTTTGTTTTGTAGCTCCTGTAAAATGAGGTTTTTTGCCAGTTAGCACCTTTTGCTGGTGACTCCGTATCATACGAGGGTTGGGGCAGAGGTCATGGCAACTACATTTTTTCTAAAAAGGAATGTTATCGGATCGCAAAATTTCATTTACATCTTGAAAGAAATGCTGAAGTAGGTTGTGTTTACATCTACATAGCTCTGTAAGTGTCTCTATTAGCACAGAGAGCAAATTGAAATCGTTCGTCTACCGCCGTGCGAAATGAATGTAACTCGTTTCCAACAGCGCTCTTACTCCGCTCTTACTCTGCGTATTTTTGCCTATTTGCCAATTTTTTTCCTTAAATGTAAAACGCAATCTTTAGTGATACTTACTCATTTTGAGGCATTAGGAGCATTATATGCGAATTTTATAGTGCCTATAAATGCCTACTTTGTGTTTAAACGCCTAAATGTTGCATTTTATCTTCTGTATTGACCAAAAATGCAATTATCCTTAATCAAAAATTTAAAAATTTTTACATTTTCCTCCGTTTTTATCCTGCAGAGTACAGAGAAATCGAATAACTATCGAAACATCAATGTTCCATTTTACTGCCATCACAGCGCAGGTTTTTCGAAATATGAAACACATGCAAAATCACTGATGGTAGTAGAGTTATTTTTACATCGAATTTAAAACATTTCTTTCTCATTAACGGCTCCAAATTTTTCTTAAAAGATTCTCTTCTCCTCAAAGGGCGGTATAAAAATTGGTGCCAATCCCATTTCTTGGGAAACCCTCTGTATTTTCGAAAATTGAAAAAAGTTAACATTGCAAAAGAACGATATTGAGTTCAGATTTGTGTCTTAAATGAAATCTGTTCTAAAAATCACATCATAAAAAACGTTATGTATATTTAAAAAAACGAATGTTTTTTTGCGTAATTTCTACTTGAAATTAATGCCAATTATAAAAAAATTCTCAAAACGCTACATTTTTCTTCACTTTTTGTTCAGGAATATAACTAGGGTCGCTTAAAAGGCGCATTCTCATTTTCATTGAACTCTGAATTTTTGAAAATTGCCAATTTAGAAATATTTTAGAAAGAATGCGAGAAAGTGTGTGACTTTCAGCATTGCATTGTCGCATTGCAAAACATTTGTGTTACGCATGGCGGTTGAAACAAATCATACAATGTTTTCGATTATGTTTAAATTACACGTGCGAAAAAAGATAATATATGTTGAATTTAAGTATCAGCATGCATTTAATAAAAAGCAAAAAGGTAGATATTGCGATTCATCCTTTTTTGTCAAAATTACTCTGACAATGATAGAAAGTATTTCTACGAGGATTTTTTCAGAATAATGATGAAGGGAAACATTCCTTGAAGATAAGAATATTGTTTCCTTCAAAAACTTTCTATACAAGTACATAAGGATAAGAGACAAGTATACAAGGATAAGAAAAATTTATAGTGCCTATTTAAACGCCTATTTTACATTTTAAGTGCCTATTTTGCCTGCCTATTTATATAGTTTTTCGTGCATATAAATCCGCAGCTTAGTGATCGGAAACGCATGTTGAGTGACAACAACGGCCTGTGAGTGTGCTGATCAGTGTGATGTGCGGTAATCGAGCATCTACCTAATCAGGCCATTAGAACGGATATGTAATGCTTTTCGAATTTGTGAAGTCGTATCGTGTCCTGTATTCTTTCAGTTGCGTCTCTCACACGCAACCAATCATTATAAATGAGGTCTCAAAGAAAGAGAATTTCACGGAGACGTGACGAATTGCACTTTGACTAAAAATATGAAGGATTCGTTTTTAAAAAAAACGCATCTAAATATTCAAGTTGAACGCAACCCGCAACACTCGCTAACGTTTTCGTCAAATAACTCCTAAAAAAAGCTTTCTAGGGCTTTAAAAACTAAAATTTTGAGACCAAAGCCCTCAAAGATACATTTTTCACACCATAATCGATAAGATGAAACATTTCTCGACATTCAATTAAATTTTCGGTTCCGCGCTTCAATACTGTCAAGACCACGTCAAGCCCTTGCTGCTGGTAGCCATTTTTGTGACGACATGCTTAGAAAGCTTAGATTCCTCAATCTTATCGCTTTCTGTATACACCGTGGTTTGTGCAATCTGACGAGGTTTATTAGCATAATCATTAATTCAAGATTTGCTCTCTAGCAACAATTAGTATTATTTCAATTGCTTGATGCCTATGAAGATGTGTCTAATGCGTGTAGTGAAACCATTCAATTAATGTTTTCCCGTGATCTGTAAGTGGTATGCACCTACTTGTGGAGGGATGTGGTACAGTGAAGAGTGAAGATTGTGTTTGTGTTTTACCTTTACCAGTATTTTCGTTATCAGCAGTGATTCATTGAAATTTTTAAGTCAGCTAATTCAGACAAATAGCTTTCTCAAAAGTCAAAAGCTAATATTTTTTGTGACTATCACCAAAAGCTAAAAGGTAACTGTCAAAAAATATTGAATAATTACTTCAAATGTTATGTTTAAAAACGTGTTGTGAATTTTTTCAAGAAAACTCTCCATAATACTGAATAAATCTTAGTTGAAAATTTCTTTTAAACGTCAAATGCATTGTTTTTTATTTGATATTGTGTTAGTACATTGTAAGTTACCTTTATATATTTTTAAACAAATAAACACGTTTCGTTGACAAATTTCCCTCTTAGAATTGAAATAAAGGGATGAGTGTGGAGTTTAACATGCGACAGTTCTCGCACGGATACGCGGAGGTAGTAGTAGAAAACTTGTTCTAAGGCACAACACAAAGAACAAACTTTTTAAATTAGCTAAAGTATAAATTATCGTTATGTAAATGAAAAACAAAAATCAAAACGAGCTAGCCTCATATACTACGTGAATTCATTTTAAAAAAAGCAACAAAATTTAAAATTATAGAAAGAATAGCGTATACTTGGGCTTTTATTTCTTGGCGTGTGGGAGTCTGTCTTCACGATCTCACGATATTTCGCGACGTTCTCGGTCGTGCCGCTAGGAGTCACCTCATCGCGACTGCATCGAGCAGTGCTGGTGATCACGCGACAAACGCCACGACGGAGAAAGACACGAATTGCCGTGTGATATTGCATAGTGAAGACAAGCCCCCACACGCCAAGAAGTAACAACCGAAGTGTAAGTCACTGTCAACGATCGCAGTCCAAACGCACGATTTAAATGTTGGCGGTATCTGCAAGCATGTACATCAACGCCCAGCTGCAAACTCATAGTGTAAATGATACACCGTTTGATATTAAACTCAAGGTGTCCGTTCGTTAAGATATTCAATACGTAAACATCGTTTGAGGAACATTCCCATGTACCGAAGTGAAGTCTAAGCCTACTAAATTGTTTCTAATGGTAACAAATGGTATTATGTACTCAAAGGTGAAAATATTATTTTGATTATTTTTTGCCTCGGAATTGCTTTTCTTGAGGTACATGAGAACGCAGAAAGTAATCTAATACATTTTAGTATGGAAATAATTTTCCAATTTTCGCACCCCAGCATGCTGGCACCCTGCCTCTCCAAAACTTCCTCTGTTCTACATAACAAATCAAGGAAAGTTAAATAATATTGCAAAGAACAGGGTTGTACTTGCCCGAATCGGTATTTTCGCACTACTTTATTTGTCCTTCTCAAGATTAAAAAAACTTTTCTACTATTTTTGTGACAATCAAAGGAAGTGAAAAGCAAACTCTCTAGAAAAATTAAGTGATCTCTTTAAATGTTTTTAAACGTATTAATTTTTCCAAAAATCTCTCTATAATGCTGAATAAACCTTTATTGAAAATTTGTTTTTGTATTTGTCAAACAAATAAACACGTTTCATTAACAATGGTCCTTAATAGAAAGGATAGACAAAGGGATAGGGAAAGGATGGGGTTTAACATGCGAGAGTTCTCGCACGGTTAGGCTAGTTCTCTAAAATGCCTTAGCACATAAAACGAGTTCGAATACCTTAAAAAAAAGATTGTGTTGATAAATGTCCAAGCACTTAGTTTACACCTTGTCCTTTCATGTGTATATTTGAAATTTTCCACCCCTATCATATTCTCACAAAAAAAAATTTACCATGACTTCTCACTAATTACTCGTGACTACTTTCGAATATTATTAATTATCTGTTTATGGGAATCTGGGCGTCAGGAAATAATTACGAATGAGATTATTCGTTCTTTCCCGCAGATTAATTGTATCAGGCTTCACTACGCCGTACTTGCTCAGTCGGGTTCTAATTTATAAGTATTGCATACCCTTACATATTTATAAATATTGTATACGGGTGACAGATTCAATAAGTGATTGCAGAACTACAATCATTTATTGAATCTGCCACCCTTACGTAGGGAGGATGAATCTGAAAATTCTGTTATAAGAACGCCTAATTATGGATTGCACGTATTGTAAAATAATAATCAGCTTCCTTTCAAAAATATCAACTTTAATTTATTATAAAAAAATTAGTCAACTTTCCAATTAACATTAACTTTAGACACAATAGCTATTATACCAGCTTCGAATTCTTTTTGGTCATGACCGGTTTTGTATTTCTAATAGTTCAAATCAACAAAGACCTGTGCACCATATAATTTTTCGCGCGCAGTCTTCAGTTCCCCTTCGACGGCGCCTCGTAGAATCTTCTCAGCTGTCCCGCGATTACTTCTTTCTTCACTTAATAAATCTCCGTTTGTTCAATATCCAACAATACTGTCCATTACATTATAAAATTAATCACGTTAAATACCTTATGCTTGCATCACTGACGGACGCCTACACGCGTACTGCTCCTCAATGAACAAATTCCCAGTCTATTTCCTAAACGGCGTCTTATCCTGTTCTAATGTTCCGAATATACATTTTAAATTAATACCACTCACAGTCTTTTGATCTGCTCGTTGCCGTGTCATGAGCAAGAGTAAAAGTCCTCCGTCATCATCAAACTTCAAGAAACCTATTATATCTAAGAATAAATGGAGGTGTCCTTACCTATCTTTGCAGTGTTCATAAAGTGAAGCTAGTCCGCCGTATTAGTGTGCCCCAACACGTCACGTGAATACGTCATTAGCTGTTTGTGACGTAGGAGTATGCAGGCCGACTATGACAATATACGATAGCCATCTTGCTTTAGTTAATGCTATGATTGTGTTAGAGGTTCATTCTACGCCGCAATTATCGACAACTTGATATTTAAATTATTACTGCACATAAAATCCAGAATATGAATTTTTAATGGTGTGATCAAAATGACGGGGAAATTATGACTCGAAACGGGAAACCGAGTATCAGTGTTTTCGTTTCTGGCTGTGAAAGAAATGGTTATGCGCCAAAAGAAGAAGAAAGTTTCTACAAAATCATCATGGGAAATGTTTCTAATTAATTTGAGTGCAATCATGTAGAAATAATTTAAAATAAATGACTAGGCATTAAAAATTATAGTACACAAATCTCAATTATGAATTGTAAACAGCAAAAGACTTTCTTATAAATCGAATAAGTTTCGTCCAGTTTCTCTTGACTTACTGAGGAAATGCTGATACGATCCCTTGTTCTGCGTCTAGAAAATAAATGTAGCTTTCTTTCCCCACAGTGACGATCAGATTAAACGGTAATTTTTTACATTAAATAAATGCATCGTATGATTTAATATCGGCGTGATTGAAGGTTATGAGGTTATGCTTAATTATTTTACTGTCATGGTTTCAACATTCGCTAAAAATGTGATGAATGCAACAAAAATAGGAATGATCAAGGTTTACTAAGTGATATTATTAAATACTGTTAGAATTAATAATATTTCGAATTTTTAACGAAAATGCTTTAACAATTTTCATTATTTCTAAATTTTTATAGGTTTGTGAAGCATAAGATATCCAACGAATTCCTGAGTACTATAACGCAAAGAAACAACAAACATCACTAGGAAAATCGAAATTAAAATAGGGTACAATGCCATCAATATTTTCGAATTGTTCTAAATATTTATTGTCAATAGCAACATCAATGGAGAGTGTTTTTAGTATCAAAATCTGCAACGTGTAATTAATGACGACCTTTCATTGAAAGCGATTGCAAGAACAAATTTTGTCTTGAACATTTTCAGTATGTGATCAGTTGTGACAATTCATTGCATTGAAGAGTAAAGTGCCACATTTTGATAAATTTTACAAGAAAAATAAATTTTATACTGTAAATTATTGTTTGTTTTAAATATATAAGAATCTGGTGAAACTACATTTTGGGTTCCTTGTGGTTGTGTTGTAGTTTATTCCTTAATGTGTTTCCATATCTCTTTCTCAATCCACACAGTTGAATATTTGTATTACGACATTGGGAAAGAGATATTAATTTAACTTTCTTAATACTGAAATTTGTACGTAAGTAATATTCAGGCAGTAATCATTTTAATAAGTAATGGCATGCACATTTGAACACCCAATCCTTGCTTGTTTTCGCTCCCTCGGACACAGAAAGGATTGTACAGAAAGAAATGCTATTTATACGCAATTATTTTATTGCCTTTCTATTATTAGGAGGAAATGAACTACTGTAAATTCTGGATGCAAACTAGTTATTCTGAACAAGGTTTTTAAATATTAAAAGCAATGCCAAACAACACAATTGAACCCGACAGCTAAACAAGCGACAGAGCACTCACGCGGTTTGTTTATGCTACAAGCTTTCTGGGCACAGCAATATGGCGGAGGTGGCTTCAAGTTTATGACGTCATGCCATGCCTAAGCTCCATGAATTTATCCCTCTATTGTTTCCAACAAAAGAATGTTCTTCCGCCTAGGTTATTGACTCCCGTGTGTATCTTCTTTTCGTTACCAAAATGGACCCTAATGACGACTGGTTTACTCCGCTCGCATAGCGCCGCTCCAAAATCTTAGTAGACAAGTAAGCCATTGTGTTTTCATAAATAGCTCAAAATTCTTTGTTTAGACTTTAGGAACGGATAGTGCTAATTGCACTCTTTAAAAAAACGTAAAAATTATCTTGAAGTATTTCTTTGTTTTTTCAAAAATTACACAGTTGTATTTTTTTGGAAGATCTCTCACATCTTTAATATGCGCATTACCAGCAATTTGAAAACATTATTATATTTGTGAGTGTATGTTCTTGAAACGAAGTTTTTTGAAAACTCAAAAATTGTCTTTGAAAAAAAGCTTCAATTTTCTCATTTTTAGTAGCACTTAAACGTTATTTTCTTAAAAATAGCTCAAAATTTTTCAAAGAAAATTTCCATTTACGACAAGGTATTATTGTTCTTTAATATTCTAAAATTAATTTTTCCGTTCTGCCATTAAGAAACCGAAAAATTAAGAAAATGTCAGAAAAATGTAGTTTGGGCGGGAAAAATGTAGAGGGCAGCTGGCACGATTATGTGGAAATTCCGAATAATGACTGAGACCAAAAGAAATAGAAAACTAATAGGGGAAAATTTGTGCCATGCTGTAGCATAAGTTTACTTTCCTTTATACGTACATATACGGAGTAATATACGTTGTATAGGGTAAGTTATGTAATGCTCCGGAAAACTGATTTTGACATTTTAACGGAAACACGTTTTGGGATCCCCTGATACCGAAAAAGTGGATTTTTTCAAAACGTGCGACCGTCCGTCTTTCCGTCTGTCCATCCGTCCGTACGTCAGTCTGTGATCAACTCTAGTGCTTAAACCATACGTGAAAATTCTTCCAAAATGGATATTCCCAGTCAATCTGCTTCCACTCGAGGCGCCACGATTTTGAAAAATGTTCTTCAAATTTTGTGGATATTGTACAAGAAGCCCCTAGACATTTTAAAACTCTTCTCAAAAACGGCTCAAAATGAATGTATTAAACTTGTTATAAGGATAAAATAAAATACACTTATAAAGGTGGCGTAGATATTATTTTCACGGTTAACTCTGAATTTTCGAAAATTTCTAAACTCAGAATTTTTTTCGGTGTCTTCCTCCAAGTACAATATTGAAGATACAGATTTTACCTCCAAATACAATTTCTTCCCCAAAGTGAGTTCTATCATTAAGGTAATGTACATTTTTTTTGAAAATTATAGTAGCTTTCGCGCATTTTTCCGTACACTATTTGCAATTTAAAAAAATACCAAAACAAGATTTTCTCGAAAACGGCTCTAAATTTTTTCTTTAAACTTTTGGTAGGGATAGTGCTAAAGGAACTTTATGAAAGGACATCATCGCCATATTACTCTATTCTTTCGTGTTTTTTTTAATACAAAAATGTAATTTTTTGATTTGTTTTTCACGTCGGTAATATTTAAATTAGTGACGATTTGTTCACATTATTATATTTACGAATACATGTCCTTTTAGTAATGTCACACAAAGTTTTCAAGAATTCAATCGTTTTCTGTGAAACCATCTCAAAATACCGAATTTTCAGAAACGCTCAAACGCTTTTCTTATAAGTGGCTCCAATTTTTTTCTTCAAACTTTTGGAATAGATGGTGCTAAATTGCACTCTTTAATATGACGTAAAGTTAATTTTGGGATGTTATTTGGTTTTTTTCAAAATTACACAAGTGTCATTTTTTTAAGATCTCCCACACCTTTAAAATGCACATTATTAGCAATTTGTAAACATTATTTTATTTGTGAGTGTAAGTGCTTATAATGACTTCAAATAAAGTTTTTCGAAAACTCAAAAATTTTCTGTGAAAAAGTGCTTTAAAAGTCGCATTTTTAGTAGTGCTTAAACGTCATTTTCTTTAAACAGGTACAAAATTGTAAAAGAAATTTGTCATATAGAACCAGGTTTTTGTGTTCTTTAATATTCTAAAATTAACCTTTCCGTTCTTCCATTAGGAAACCGAAAAATTAAAAAAATGTCAAAGAAATATTCATTGGGCGGTGATAAATGGCTGCTGGCTTGAATACTGGGCAATTCCGAGTAGCTAGTCCAGACCCAAGGAAATAGAAAACTAATACTGGAAGGTCTGTGTCATTCTGAAGCACCACTAGTTATTTATTGTATAAATGTAGTAATAAATAAACATTTCTATTATTAAATTACATACAATGTACTTAAAAAATGCTCTTCACTGTATATTTTACCCTAAACTTTTTTCATCGACGCACAATGTGTAATTTGTGACCTTGTGCAATACTATTATTGTCGTATTGTTTTTAAAAACAATATATTATTATTGCTAACTAGCTGTCCCAGCAAACGTTTTTTTGCCATATAAATTATTCCTAGGATTATTTTATTAGAAAAAAAACTTATTGTCAGTGTTTGAGGATGTGATATATATGAGTTGAAGAGGCATGGAGCGTTGTGAACGATGATGAAATATAAAAAATAACACAATACCAAAAATTTATATTTTTAATTTATTGTAATCTATTTTTTGAAATGATATACATAGCTAATTATAATAATTTTACTAAAAAAAATATCAGTCCCTCAACGCAATACAGTGTACAATATTTTTTGTTATCCCATCTTTAGCTGACACAATTGAACTGGATGGTTTGCCCACTCGAGGTCATGCCACATATAATTGACCATGTGAAAAACTTGGTGTGCTAAAAATAAGCAACAGACATGGTTTGGCCTTGAGACTTATTGATAGACGTCGCAAATGCCAATCTTAAGGGAAATTGAAGACGTTTAAATTGAATTGGCATAGAAAAATGATATTTGTAAAATTACGATTAACGCCGAAACAATAAAAAAATGTCCGAAAACTGTAGTGAGTGAGAAACGGCTTATTATGTGAGAGATCTCATCCTTACTCCGTGCTGCTTACTGGGTCAGAAGCAATGTTGCCAGATGTGAAATTTCCGATTGCGGAGTTTTAAGTTCGAAAATGCGGATTTCTTCTAATGAATGCGGATTTACTGCGTATAATATAATTTAAAAATAGGAGAAAACATCAATAATTCATATATCGACATAGAATTCCGTTTTATTAATTAAATAAATCCGATATTGTCTCACTATATTTGTTCTATGTTTGTTCTCACTATACAAAATATTCTCCATTCACCCAATAAATTAGAAATATAAAATATCAGTGTTTTTGTTATAAATGTACTTTCAATTTATTTTTAATCTCAGTTTAATATGAAGCCAAGTAATTTCAACATTTTTAATTTCAATATCCCACAAAGTGCATCATTCTCCGGCTTAACGCAGTAAGAATCCGAACGACGTTCCGTATTCTTATTTGGCGTATTCGAAAACGACGAACCAACACGTTGTCACCTATTTGTCCTCTGAATCTCTAACAGTAAGACAATAAAGGATGGAGTTCACGACTACACCTTGGTGCTTGGTCATCAATTTTCGAATACGGCAATTGGATAAAGCCCTAATGATTGGTAGATGATTGGTGTTTTATTGCTTTCTACTTTAATCGAATAGAGAGAGAGACAGCATTTTGAACATTCAATTTTTGTCAACCATAGTTAGCGGGACATCTAACGATCGTTGTAATAACTGAGGAAATGAAAAAAAAAATTGATTTTAATCCACTATCATGGAAATGCAGATTTGTTTGGCATCCTCATTGCTTAATGCGAATTAGGTGTAAATAATGCGGTATAAAATGCGGAAATGTGGTACATCTGGCAAAACTGGTCAGAAGTCACGCCGGTAGACGCCTTGCGGAGATACTGATCAAGTGATAATTACATCAAGTAAGTGAATCAGGGTTTTCTTTACCTATTGTTGTACTAAATGGCTGTAAAAACGAAAATCTTTATACGAGTATTATAAGACGGCAGGAGAAAATAATTAACAATAATAAATAAATCTTCTCTAAAGAACAATCATTAAAAATTGTTATAAAATACATGTATACATTTTTAACTGTTCAACAATGAATCTGTTCCCCATTTTGTACATTCGAGAATTTAATATCAACTTCCGAAGGCTAACTAAACATTAATTAATTGGAGCTATTTAAACATTTCGCAGCAACAAACATCACAAATTATTGAAACATAGTTCCTAGTCGCAATGTCATATCTACCTGTAGTCAAATAGTAATTGCTGTGCTTTTTTTCTTCTAATTATAGAATTAATGATATATTAGTCTCTAATATGCTTAAGACTCCTCAAACCTAACGCAACAATGTATGGCGGAGCCAAACATTTTTCTAGCTGAGCCCAGCAGACGTTGTTTTGCCCCTATATCTCTCTTTCTCCGTCTCTCTCTCTTTCCCCGTCTCTCTCTTTCTCGTCTCTCTCTCTTTCACCGTCTCTCTCCGTGTTATTCACATTTAATAGCAAATTCTGCACATCGCTGAGCAAGTGCGAAGTATGGAGAAACACCGTGTAGCTGGTGAAATACCGCCGTACGAAATACCTACCGTGTGTAGCGGGTTGCCAAAACGTTTTGTCCGAAAAATTAAAAAAATTGGGGTGGACCACTCTTATCAGTAAGGAGGATAAAAAATAGATAACAACATATTCTCAGACCTACTGAGTATACATATAAAATTTTATCAAAATCGGTTCAGTCGTTTTGGAGGGGTATGGTGACTAAAACTGTGACACGAGCATTATATATATATATATATATATATATATATATATATATATATATATATATAGGTATAGATTATTGTACTTAAAATTTTTAGATTAAATACATTATTATATGTTATGTATGTATTATATTATTATTTACTAATAATATTTATTAATAAAATTATTCAAAGGCATAATTATGTTGATGTGTACATTAATCATCCTAGGGCCCAAGGGCCCATTACATTTCACAGCCTAGAACCCAATAACATGTTACAATGGCCCTGCGTGTTAGGGATTTTGTTTCTTGATTTTGCAAATGCATTTATTCCTTTTTTCGTTATCAGGGCCCGGCAATGAATTTTATCCTGGCGAAAATCCGCTGTTTTTTCGCGCAGCATTTCATAACTTTCCCTATACTACGTATATCAATGTAATGGTATTGTAATGGCCATAGTGGTGGTGATCGAAGTGATGGTGTGTTTGTGGCCATGAATAAGAGTATATTTAGAGCTTCGGGACTCGCCAATGAGTATGATCGTTAGTCCAGAAAGTGTAAAGAATGTTATATCCCGGGATGTGGCGGAGTTCTCCGTTGGAACGGAGACCCGGCGCCGGCCTACTCGTTGGCTTGTGCGGTTTTCATATCCCCAGATATCTCCCCCAAAAGGGGCACTGTCCCAACTTGGACAGGCCTTCAAGTGTAATATCTAAACATTGAAATGTGTGTGTTTGTTTAAGAGAGAAGGAGATAAGAATAACGATATGTAAGAAAGTGTAACAAGTCCGTGGTCCGTTTTTAGGTTATTGCTACGGCATTTGCCTAGTATCGATTGAAGAATACTCCCGAACAGAGCATCCGGCCGCTAGAATCCTCTTTCTAAATTCAACCAAGCTATGTATAGTGTTGTAATTGAAAATCGTCATAGTGAGGACGCGACACCAGGAACCTCCGGTCAGCGATGCAGAGGCAATGGTGATTTCACTGAGAAATCCCAGCCAGTGGTTGTAATGTTAGTGGCGGTGGTCTTGCTAGCGGGGCGGGTGGTGGTGGTGCCTGGTGTTCCGCCGCCGCGGCCCCGCGCCGCGCCGCGCCCTCCTCGCTGCGCCACGTGTGCGGGGGCTGCCCTCCCTCCCTCCCCCGCTCTGCGTATGGGGCGCGCGCCGCCGCCGGAGGACAAGGCGGGTTTGCGGCGCGGCTGTTGGCAAGCGTGACGCGCCCTCTCTGGAAGAGGAAGGGGCTGGGACGAAGAGGGGTCGGAGGGTCGCGGAGATAAGTTTAGACTTCTGGAACTAAAGAGGGACCCCCCTCTGTCGTTGACATCAGCGCAGCGACGGGCGTGCGGGCGTAGCGAGCGTGGCGGGCGTCAAGTGGCTGGCGCCGCCGCCGCCGCCACCGCCGCACGCGTCCCGGACGCAACCCGCCCCTTCGCTCGGCGCCCCGCGCCGCGTTCGAGTGCTGTGTCGCACCGCGCCGCGCTGCACAGTGTGTAATTTTGACGATCTAGCAGGAAAAAATTAATAACTCTCTTTGAAATCAATTTCTCGAAGGTTTTGGATGTTTGTTGCGTAAGTAATGTACAAATAAACAAATTTCCGCGTAAAACGTAAATTTTTACGAACATTTTTACGAAATTTTTTTAAAAATATTTAGGAAATTTAAATACGTGTACTAACCCTCATGACAGTTAACGTTTTTCAAATGTTACATTTCTTTAACACTATTGGACATTTTGAATTTTACAAAACATACTCTGCAAGAAGAACAAAATGAAAGTATACAAAAATAAAAAGCCGAAAATGAATAAATAAAAATAAAATGAAAGGAATGTACAACAAATACAGTTTAGTTACAAATTAGTTTGAAACACTACTCGCTTATTCTTCTGATGGTGTTTCTTCTAAGTATACGTCTCTTTTTCTTCATTCCTTGATTCTAATAGCACCAAAAGTTCAGGTTTCACTTTTTCGGTAGCAGTTGTAGGTTGGCGCGTAAGCTCGACAGGTATGGATCTGAGCTAATAAGTAGTCTGTGGGGCAAATCTACATTTGCGCTCGCTCATGACATTTTTCTAGTTCTTTTTTCCCACTTTTGCTTTATTTTCGTCTCCTCTCACTTGTCATGTTCAAATTTCTAAACGATAAGAAATATGCCAAAAGCACTCACAATTATATTTTAACGAATGAAGAGGAGAGAAGCCGAAGCCAAGACATTCATTCTTTAATTCTTCGTTAATCACAATCTGAACTTTATTCATTTCGCTTGGATTAGGTCCACATAAACGGGATGTCATTGTTGAAGGACATGATGAAATGTGATTGCGTACTTTACCATCAATCACGCAAAGTATGAATACAGTTGCACAGTAAATTCGATGTCATTAATGGACACTTTGGATGGTTCAAAGTCTCTCACTTTCTACTCTAATTTCCTAAATTCTGAAGTTATTAAATCTACAGTTTCTTTGGCGAAAATTTTTAATTGGTTGGCAAAATCTTGTCGAAGAAGGAGCGGGATTTCCCCAAACAATTGTTATCTCATCAGCAAAATTGTAAATTTGTACAGGAACCATTGAAACACTAAATAAACTTTCGTCAGTGTATTGTTCTTCAGAAAATTCTTGTTTATTTCTGTTTTATTCAAACCCATTATTTCCTCACTTAATGAATATGATTATGAATGTAAAATCTCTGTTACTTTTTGAATTTTAAATGTCGGTGCCACGGTGTGATCAATGTTTGGACAGGAATAACAGCTGATCTTTCTGCAACAGTAATTTCCGCTGGATTGCATAACCGTTTAGATTCCTTCACTTTGTGATAAAGGGGACAGAAATTACAATATGAGTTTCTCGCTAGTTGGCGTATGCGTACCTACTGGCGGTTTGAAATATTGGTTTCCACCATCAAAGCAAATGCCTGATAAATTGACAATGATGCAGGCTTCTGAAGAATGGATTTTCGAGCTTTCTTAACTGTAGTTCTATTGGAAGAGGCTTCACAGAGCTACTTAAGCTGCCGAATATCTTTTGTCATCTTTCCATAGTTTTATTTCAACGGCTATAGATAATTCGTCTGAGCTAGTAGTGTCTAAAAGCGACTTTTAAACACTACTAGCTCCTAATAGTTCTTCCTACTAGCTACTAATTTTATGGTTTTAGCTTTAATCCCTCAGTTTCGGAAGGACTCATTTGGGACCGGCCATAAATTACGTAACGTAAAAGGAGCATGGAGGGGGTCTGAGGCAGCGTTAAGCTGCGTTACATAGGAGTAGGGGAGTATTAGTTAAGTGAGACGTAACATTGATTTTTTTTAAATTTTCCAACACTTGCTGAAATAATTCCTTTTTAGAGGCCCATATTAAACATTAAATATTAACTAATTAATTTGTTTTCAAAACATAAACTGAAGTAATTCATTGTAAATTGTTCCAATGGATATTTTTCTTACTTTCTCGCCTTACAAATACTTCGTAGGAAGAATGTAATCGTGCGCCGGAAAACGGCGAATTATCGCCAGAAAAACTCTTATAGCTGGGGGTCTGGTGACGAAAAAGTGGATAAAACCTGTTGCTAAATTTAGAAAAAAATCCTCTATCTCGTGATGTAGTTAAAATCCATGTTTTGTTGCTTCTTGATACTGCAAAATCGATTGACAGCAAAACGTTCGTCCGTCTGTCCGTCGTCCGTCTGTGGTCAACGCTAACGCCTAAACCGTTCAGCCGATTTTCTTCAAAGTTGATATTCCCCAATCGTTTTTACTAGTGTCAAGGCCTCTTGAATTTGAAACCGATATTTCAATTTTAGGTGGTACTTTACATGAAGCCCGTCGGAGATTTTCAAAGTTAAAAGAAAATGGCTCCAAATTATTTGATTAAATTGTGTTGTCGTATAGTGCGAAGGACGTTTAAGGGAATGATGCAGGTATAATTTTCGTTGATATCCCCAATTTTTCAAAATTGCAAAAAACTATTTTAAAACTGCAAAATTGAAGATAGATATTTTTGCCTCAGGCAAAGTCGGGTGTACAAATTTATCACTTTCAGTAAGGTCATGTACCATTTTTTGAAAAAAAAAATTCTAGTTTTTGCGTAAATTGCGCTTCAAATTTACAAAAAAAAAACCCAACATTATCTCAATAGCTGCTCCAAATTTTTTCTTTAAATTTTCTTCACTTATGTAATGAGGGACGATAAAAAATATAGTCTTAGTCCTACTTCCGGAGATTACTTGGTTTTTTGAAAATTGCAAAAAAAAAATTTTTAAACTTTAAAATTGTAGATAGACATTTGTATCTAAGACAAAGTCTGTTATACAAAATTAGCTCTTTAAAAAAGGTTATGTAGAATTTTCTGAGAAACAGTCGTTTTTGCGTAATTTTCGCTTCAAATTAACAAAAAAATATTTTCCCCAAAACCGCTCCAAATTGTTTGTGTAAAGTTTCTCCACAGGCGTAATAAGGGACGGTAAATAAAGGCATAAATTAGTGGTGCATGGCACATTTTTTTGCAATAGTTATTTTTCTAATATCGTTCTTCTCGATATAGTATTTTGAGCAGGCCCTTCACTGCTGCCTTTCTTTGTTGACCAAAATACTTGTTTTTCTCATTACCGGCTTCCTAATGATAGAGCTATTACGGTTTGACTAATATATAAGTACTCAATCCACAACTCGCTCCAATGGCCAAGGTTGTTAAACCGTGTTGGGACTGAGCGCTTCACGTCGGAAGATGCCGGGTTCGAATCCCAGACAGGAATTTTAATTTGATGAATGTGTTGTTGCAGAAAAAATCTGTTAGTGGTGCTAAAACTATTAGTGGTGCTAAAGTTTGTGGTTGAAACTTTACTGAAAATCATTTGAAGTACTTCTACTCACGAATAGAATCAATGCAAATAAATATACAGGACTTATCTGTGTTTTCCCAAATTGCATCTTTTAAACATTTTTTCAACTCTGTTATTCGATTTCTGGAACCCATGTCATATTAAATCAATCGTTGTCTTGTGTGCATCTGTGTGAGCCGATTTAAGTAAAATTATGAGTATTTCAACTTTAAATTGAAATACAATTTAACCAAAACCCATGAGATCAACTTACATATCCCTAACGGTTCCGAAATTATTATTACTTTCTCGCCTTACGAATTATTCGTAAGAAGAGAATGATATGTAACCGTGCGCCGGAAAACCATCTTTCCAATGCACTCCGCTTGTGTGGCGTAGTGGTATCAGCGCCAGCACGTTAACTCTGAGGAACTGTGTTCAGGTGTCGGAATGGAAAAATAGTTTGCTGGTTGAAAACCTTTTTGCTGTTTTATGTAGGTGAATGTTATTGAGGAGCATTTTAAATAATTCAAAAATATATTTGCTTTGGTAGGACTCTGTGTTGAATTTGACGTTTTCAATATGAATGGGAAAGGAAAAAATGTATCTACGGTGGAATTTTTTTATATTTTTTCCTGAATTATTTGTTGTTATATTTTACATGGACAATCGGACATTTACGAGTTTATGCACTTGCCTGAGTTCTGTCAATGCGCGTTTATGTTGCGTAGTGGCATGAATGTTTGCATCTTAAATCTATGGATTTGGCATTGCGTCTCGGAGCGGGAAAATATTTGATGGCTTATGTAGTAGTATAATATTGCCGATCATTTAGGGAGAATGCGAGAAAGTATGTGGTTTGGAAGCACCACTAGTTTCAATTTTTTTTAAATCTGTAAGATTACGAAGAATATATTCAAAACTGATGTAAAGAGAACTCCAAAATCCGCTGTACACTCTTGCTCTTACACCAACGTGGGTGAACGTTGGTGTGCGCATAGCTGTTCAACCATTTCTCGCCAAAGCGTTCTTCTTTCACTCACAATTTGTTCCAGTCTTGTTGTTAGGTGCAGCCAGTATCGCCAAATAATTTCTACTTTAATTATCATTAATTTTAGTATTCAACACAAGTAAAACAAATACAATTTTTTACTATGCTATAATTTGTTTTCACTTCTTGCATGTAAAAGGGGAGGGTGTCGCAAGCGTTACGTCATTAATTAGGGGGGTTCAAGCGCGTCTTACGGGTGAGTTACAAGGGAGAGAGGGGGTATTGAAAATACTCGAAATTTGCATAATTATTGGACGGCTCCTTAGGCCTTCTAGCTCTATTAATTTTTGCATTTATTTGTGGTCAGGGGCGTAGCGTCCATGGATGTGGATGATGTGTTACTTACCATGACTATCAGCTATTTTGTTTTAAAATGATTGTAAATTGTTAATTTGTTATTTTATATTTCTACTACAAAATATATCATATTTCAAACCAGGGCACAGATGCGGATTGCACAGTCACATACCCTTGTGCATTCAACCAGCACAATCCCTAACCTTAATTGGCTATAAATATATAGTTGCTAAATGCATTAAAATAAGGTAATAAAACTTAAATAAAACGACAATTTTTATTAATTAACCTCATTCTCTCACAAACACCGAAGAGAACAATGAAGTTTCGAAAAACGACAGCTTTTTCGTAGGCACCACGGTAGGCACCCCGGATATAATGGGTCAGTGTATATCATCTGATTCTCAGCGCAGGCTAGGCGGCATTTCAGACTGATTCGTTCATCCTTGTGAAGAATCTAACTCCCAACGGCGCAATATTTGAAATATAATGAAATATTTTGTAGTAGAAAAAGAAAATAACAAATTGACAATTTACATTCATTTTAAAATAAAATAGCTGATATTGTCAGGGTATGTAACACATCATCCACATCTGTGGGCGCTACGGCCCTGAATTTTACTATTTCAATTCAGTCGAAAATTTCATTTTTTCCAGGTAGAGTGTCAAATTTACACACTGTGCTTCGGTGACCGCAGCTGCGAGTGGCGGCCGCAGCTTGATGAAGCGCAGCGCCGCCGGCCTTGCTGGGAGCGGGGTGGGAGGAGGTGGGGGGCGGAAAGGTTGGGTAGGTCAATTGGAGCGCGATGGAAGTGGCTACATGGAGAAACTGAGGAAAGTGAGTCTTCGAGAGTGGGGGAGCGTGCTACAAAAAGAGGTGGAATGGAGGGGGAGTTGGGTGGGCGGCGCGGGAGAGATAAGACGAAGCAGGGAGAACCGGTAGTATGCGGATCGGAGTGGAATAGCGCGACTGAGCAAAAAGATACAGTTTGGAGACGAGATGTAGCGGCAGACGGGAAGTGCAACGAGACGAAGAGAGCTTAAGCTGTTCTGCAAACATTCTTAGAAATTGTTATTTATTGATGGGATTGTTGTTTATTGATTAATGATTGTTATTACTTGACTGATGTAAATTTATGTTCAATAAAACTGCTAGTAGTGTTTGATTTTCTTCAGGGTGGATGGCTATTAATTATATATATCAAGAAGACCTTCTGTAAATAAAATAAAGCAGTGAGTTCTATTCAATGTGTAGTTAAGGGAGAGAAATCAATGCCAGTATCAGTTTACATTTTATTTATTTTCTTGTTGATTATTTCATAGATCAGAAAAACGTTATTCAATACATATGTTTAGGATGCTTACAACTAACTTACATACTAAATTTAATACATGGGAGAGGAAGCCATCTCGGTACCTGCTTAATTGTCAATTTCAGCGAATTTTTTCAGGAATATGTGGAAAGAGTATTTATTTTGTATTCGGGTTGGTTATGTAGGATTTCGGCCGAGGTCTAGTGCATTTAGAGTAGAGATTTATGGTACAGTGAAATAGAAGTTAGAGGCGAGGTAATTAATATGGTTGGCTATAGGTTCGATGGATTATGTTTTGTGAAGTTGGTTGTTGGTGACAAACCAAGGGGCGTTAGTGATTTTGGTGTGGTTGATTCTGGTAGTGATTAGGTACTGATTTTAGAAAAAATTGTATTTTGTGGATGTTGGATTTTGCGGCTTTAATCCAGATGTAACATTCCTAGAAAAGGAGGGGTCGTAAGATGGTTTTATAAATTATTATGGCTGCACTATATGGTAGTGAGGAATTTCTATTGATGATAGGTTTTCGTTGTGGTAGTTTTACTTTTGAGAGCGTAGGCGTCCGCGGCCGGAGTCAGTACAATATTCGGGAGACGCCGCGTCCAAGGCAGAGGTGCCAACGTTTAGGTCGCCATTCTGCGACCTTCATCAGGGCGTAGTTTTTTTCCAGTTTCCCCCCTCCTGTTACCCTGCAGAGGCGGGTATTTATTCAAAGGACGGATACAACTGCAGCCGGTGAGTCCCCTGTGGCTTCTTCCGTTTGACGGCCTGCTCCAGTGTGGAAGTCATCCGTGATGCTGTCCTCAGATGTTTGTTTGGAATTCTTCCTGCGGAAGCCCCTTATGATTGTCTTACTTTTGGGCGCCCGCGAGTTTTGATCTTGACTTTGTTGATTGATTCTGTTTGGCTGCCTTTCGATTGCCTCCAAGAAGTGATGAAATGGCGTCTTCTCTCTGTCACCCTCCCAGTTGGCGCACACTATCGGTCTCTTTCCTTGGTTAAGCCAGGCGCGGATCCAAGGGGGGGGGTCACGGGGGTCATGACCCCCCCAAATGATGAACCGTCACAATTTTGTGAGAAACTACCATATTAAAACAACTCTGAGAAACTAATAACCTTTCCAGTGTCCCTTCAGAAACGGGACTGCCCGAGGCATTTTCAGATATTTTCAGACAATTCCAGAAATATCTAAAAAATTAGCAGAGCTGAAACTAATGAATTTATATAGAAATTGGAATTTACTTTGAATAAAAACGTAAATGTTTTCAAGATGACTTTAAAAATATTTTTAGTACAAAGAAATTAATCTAAACAAGTAACATATCTAAAGTCGGAATCAATACACTGCGGGTTACTAGTGTTGCCAACTTAATGTTAATTTTTCTCACTAATTGAACGAGAGAACTGTGGGAAAAATAGACGTCAATACATGGACTCAGCTTAAAAGTCACAACTGTTGTTCAAAGGGAATATAACTAGCTAAACGTAATAATAATGGTATGCATATAAAATTGGCATCAATCTTGCTTTCAGGAGTTTGTTAGAATTCAGTATCGGAACTTCTATCGAACTCAATGCATATTTAACCTAAAAATGCTTAACGTAATCAGTAACGGCGAACCTAATTTGATCATTGAAGTCTGATGCCGGTTCTGGTTTTGTAAGAACGTAAGAAGCCGATTTTAGCACAAGTTTAGGCTATCAACAGGGGTTAGTGGCACAGATTGGTCAAAAAGAATTAGAGTTAGAGAATTTTAATTTAGCTGATGAGCGAGGATAGTGCCTGACACCTAAAATACAGTGGCGAAGCTAGAGTCATGCAATTGAGTATTCTGAAAATCTTATCTTACATATTTTTGTAAATTAGCTCCATTCATCGTTTTTTATTCAACAAAAACGTCGATAATTTGTTCTTTAGAGCTTTCGTTTCTGCACAGTTAATTTCCCACGGAATCTCTGGATTGTCTTAACTCTTTTAATGTAATAATATTCCTTTCACATAATGCTTTCTATAGTGGGAAAGTTAGACTGAGTTGTATCACCAAACCGTCTCTTGATATTTTTTTCTAGACCAATTTGTCTAACAAATACTTCAGCAAAAAAAAACTGCAGGCATATATTTTGCATTATTAATGTATACATTTGTCATTTCATTTTGAGGCTGCTCACTGTCAAGGAATGGATATTGTTTTATTAGAAAAGAAAACTTTTCTGAACGAAAGGACGCTTTGTAGGTGGGAAACTGCTTTTCGTCAAGAAATTCAATAAAATGAAAGATTTCGAAATCTTGAAACCTTCAGTCCATCTGAGTCACTATCAATAATTTTAAAAGATACAATTTTGTTTCTTTAAAATAATTTTCACCCTGAAAGTTCATTCATTGTCATGGCTACTTTGATGAAGATTTCAATTGTCTCTTCTTATCTAACACGATATATTACTACGTATTGCTACTATTTCTATCTCTACGGCATATTACTTGACTTGTGATTCTGCATTTCAAGTATCGAAAACTGCATTTCGATATCGTGAACCGTTTAGAAGTTATGTGACACAGTCAGTGGGACGTTGTCTGCAACACCATATCTTTAGCTTTTGAGGCATAGTCAGTGGGACATTGACTGCAACACTATATCTTTAGCTTCATTAATTGTTTCGTAAAGAAAAAACGAACAAAAATCACACAAACGGCACACAAACAACTCTACTTTCCCACAACGTCAGATGATGAGGTGAATTTGCCTGACCGAGACGTGGGCGTGCATCGCTGTACAAGTCCGTGCCTGCCGAGAGCCTAGGCTCCTGCTGGGCTCGCTGCCCAGTCAATGCAAAAGAAAGGGAGATAGTGCACGTTCTCTTGTGCGCATGCACGGCAGAGCCAGCCGGTGTCTATCCACTGGCAGGCTCCTCGCAGTATATTTCTGCAGCCCTCCTAATTCCCTCGCGCGTAAACGGGGAAAAGGAGTCGAACACATTTAATTTTCGAC
Organism: Acheta domesticus; assembly: GCA_031308135.1. Classification (NCBI taxonomy): domain Eukaryota; kingdom Metazoa; phylum Arthropoda; class Insecta; order Orthoptera; family Gryllidae; genus Acheta; species Acheta domesticus. Next base: position 141,283,822 of record JAHLJT010002406.1, on the reverse strand, counting down.
GATTCAGTAACAAAAATATTGAAAAATGGCACACAATGACATATTTTATTGAAAAATAATTTGAGTAGTATAAGTCTCCCAGATTACCCTTCAGCTTCACCACTGCTAAAAGACCTTATTGAATACTATTTTGCTGTCGCTGAGCCCGAATCCGGTTAGAGAATTTTAGTTCGGCTGATGAGCGAGGATAGAGTCTGACGCCTAAAATATCTTGAATGTTTTGCTGTCGCTGAGTTCGAATCCGGTATCAAAAGTATCTTTTGACAGCTCTCGTTCTTGATGAATAGTATTGCAATGACGTTACTTTATTTGGGTTTTAATTATTCAAAGCACCTTGGCTATACAAAAGGAATCAGATCAGTTATGTGCAATATATTAAATGTTGCATTAAATTCAATTTATAAGCTGTTTGCTTGTCTCGGTGTAGTTGTCTTCAAAATTATAATGAACTTTACAACATTGTTATAGAAGAATCGCCAATGAAGAATATTCAAATGTGGTGCAAATTTATAATTATATGAATGATCACTATAAATGAAAAATTTTAAAAAAGAAAAAAATGAAATTGAGAAAAATAATTGTAAGATAAAATAAAAGTATAATTTGGTTTATTTATTTATTATATTCATGTATTTTTTAATTGTAATAATTTATTATAAATACATTTTTTCATTACACACATTTACATGTTTCTCTCATAAAAGTTTCTTCACAAATTGTTTCATATTGCATCAAATAAAAGTTATTTTTGCTTATTTGAAAGTTATTATTGATAACTTTATAAATTTTCATTTTTTAAACAAATGTACCAAATAAAATTGACATATTTTTGTAGGAAAGAATTCGAAATTTGCAACAAAAATTGGGGGTTACCGTTTAAAATTCCGAAGTAATACCCGCCACTCCTCCAGGGGATAGAGGTGAGGAGCGTAACAATAGTAAGCTCATATGTGATTATTGGTGTATTGAATTTGTAAATATTTTAATAGTAATTCTAAATATATTTATTGAATAATAAAGTCAATCTGATATATGTATAATAACATACATCAAAAATATGTTATTACTTTCTGTACCCTCCCCGCTTTCCGAAATAAATGCACTTGAGCCTTAACGTGACCCCTCCCAAAAGAGAAGTCTGGATCCGCGCCTGGGTTAAGCTTCATTCATTTACATACATACGAGTTTTACATACACTTTTGTAATACCTATGTTAATATTTATAGTGATTGGTAATCACTATAATCTCTATTGATTTTTTCTAGCTTAAATATTAACTTATACCTAACTTACTGTCTAACTTATGACTAATACGTACATACATGGAAATATTACCCTTAATATAAACAAAATTCTAAATGCAACATCTGGCATGGAGAGTATGCAGACTAGCGTAAGCACACATTCATACACGGAATTTACAGTGATTAGAAAAGAAAAAGAAAATTGATGTGAGCTGTTCTTACTGTTTAGCTGGTATTTTAGTGGTGAAAATGTATGAGTTGGTGGAGATGGTAAGTGTATGAGATTTTTAGTGTTGTTAGAGGGGGAGGGGGCAGTGATTGTGTGTGTGTGTGTGTGTGTGTGTGTGTGTGTGTGATTGTGTGTATTTATGGACGTTTTTGAAAAATGATGTCTGAAGGGGGTTTCTTAGTTTTGTATCGTGTTTGTTTTGAGGAATGTTGTATGAATGGGTGAAAGAGGCGGGACGTGCCAATGTTTGTGAATATAGTGTTAATTCTTTCCGTGGCGAGAGTGTGAATAACTGATGTAATAGTTTGTGTGTTGTGTGAGCATAATACATTCGCGTAGGCATCACCTGGAAGCGGTTTTAGTGCTAGGGGTCGCATGATCGCGACTGTATTGAGCAGTGCTGGCGATCATGCCACTTCTGGCGGCACAACGGAGAACGACGCGAAATACCGCGAGATATTCCATTTTATTGGCACACCCCCGTGCGCCAAGAAAGAAAAACCGAAGTATAACACTTCCAAATATTTGGCCCCTTAAGATTTCAAAACTCCACAACAAACTCAGTGTAATTTTGTTTTGATCCTTTTAATGGTTATATATTGTAACGAATGTGGGTTTCCCAGCCGTTATCAACACTAAAACCATTGTTGAAGACATAAAAACAATTTGAATGACGCGTGGAATACGGCGGCGGTATAGAAATGCAGCCAGTGCCGGCGAGATCGCGCAGCGCTCGGAGCGAAATCCGTAGCAGTGACTTGCTACGCGGAAGGCCGCAAAGGGGAGGCGAGGTCCGGCCCACCCCTATGAGGGGAAGAGTTGCAAAATAAATACGCCGGTCCGCTGACCACTGCCTTCTTCTTGTTCGAGATTTTGTTGAATACACTCCTTGCTCCAGGTTTTAGTCGAAGTAACAACGGTACTGTGATAGAGAGTAATGCGAAGTGTAAGAGGCCAAAGTAGCGGCGTTAATTAATTATTTAGTGGAGTTTGTGGCTAGCAATAGGAAAGTTGAAAGAGTGCCGATTTAGTCAGGAGAAGAGTACGTTAGATTACGTGAGGAAGAATCTGGTGGAGCAAGATGCAAAACAATTGTTAAGTGAGCCGAGTGCGCGACGCCCATGAGCTGAGCTATTTACGCGGTAGCAAGACTGCTATCGTGCAGAGAACTTTTCGCACGCGGGCGTGCTGTAAAATTAATCGCGCAAAAACAACCCGAACGGGAAGAAGAAGAAGCCCGGAACGAGAAGAGGAAGCCGGAACGAGAAGAAGAGGAAGCCGGAACCAGAAGAAGAATAGGGCCGAACGTGAGGAAAAACCAAAGAAGACGAGGATCTAGCTGTGCTTCCAGAGCGCCGAGTACACGCAGTCACGAACGCCAGGGGCTGGCGAGCGCGAGAAACGCAAGGTCGTCCGGAGCGTGCTCCGTGGGGTGTGGAAAGGTAACGGGACGTCAGAGGGGAGAGTGCATTTTGACGCCGAGGGTGCCGTTCGCAAGCCGCAGACCAAAGCGGTTATGCGGCGAACAAGAGTGAAATTTATAAAGCAGAGATTGATAGAATACAAGAAATAGACTCGTTCCAAAGCATAAACTATTAATTTCATTGCCAGAGAAACGAATACCTTAAGAATAAGATATTTTCTGTTGTTGTGATAGATGTAAATGTTTTCTTTGATTTTGCTTGATTTAGTAGAAATTTAAATAGGTTAATGAAATTTAATAACTTGATGTTAATTTATTATTAAACTTTTGATAATTTTTCCTTTACATTGCACTATTTACAAAATTATTAGCATTACTATTTACAAAAATTGTAGCATTAGTTATTCAAATATTAATTTCAAACCGTGCACGGAAAATTTATGGTATTGATGAATTGTGTGATCACGTGTAATTCAGTGTATTATTGCTATTTCTTGTGTGTGTTTTTTTAAGTTCAGTTGATGCAAGTGTATTCAAACAAGTTAATCCAGAATACCTTCGATTTTGTTATACCGATGTGTGTGTATGCATTCATTCTTGGACTTCCTTACCACTGCAGAAGTATCCATTGCCCTGAGAGTAAATACAAGCTCGGAAGGGCATGTAAATCTGCGTACGCCCATCATGTCTTTGTCGGGTAATTGAAGTAACGGCGTACGTTAGAAATATATTATATATATATATATATATATATATATATATATATATATAATATACATATTTCTGATGGGCGTACGCAGATTTTACATCGCATATATATATATATATATATATATATATATATATATATATATATATGTACACACATATTGAATTAATGTTGAACCTGAGGAGTCTTGGCAGGGAGAAACTTGGAAACGGTTACGAGCGAATGATTCGTACTCTGACACACAAAAATTCTGGTAAAAATAAAATTTATTCTTTGGAAGAATAATTAAACAACAACTAACAAAAAAATGAATGATACGTCCCAATTTTGCGTACTACCCTCTCGTGCACGTATCACTATTTCGTACGCTTTTCATATACTCTATCACACCCTTTTTCTATTCAAAATGGGATCTCATGTGAACTTGAATACTTTGTTCATTGAAGCTTCATTTAATTTAACCTTTCAATGTGCACTTCAAATTTTACAACTTTTATGAAAATACGAAAGACAAAGACAATCAATCATATCCCCTTTTAAAACACACACATTCTTCCCATCCAAAAACAATACAAATCTCCATTGAAACTATTTACAATGATTTTAAACGTTTCACGAACTTCCTTGTGCAGTTGATAGTTCGTCTACCTACTTAATACCATTTCAACTGAATTTTGTCTTACTTCTTGAAATTAATGATTACAGCTCACAACGCTTTTTAAATAAGAATGCCTGTCCCTTGCCTAACTCCTTAGCAATGCAAATATGGCAACAGAGATGGCCTCGACCGCCGCCCGATCGTCGCGCTGTGCTGCTTTCCTGTACCGTTGTCGCTGCGACGTCACCCCATGTCCTCTTCTCGTCCAGTTTTCTCTTCTTCACGTTCCCCCGTTTTTTTTTCGGCGAAGCCGAAGGTCGGTGTGTGTGTGTGTGGTGTGTTGCAGTTCGCACGCATATTACGTTTTACTGCTTTGTGTTGCGGGCTGGTGTAGGTTCGCGTCGGACCTTTGTCGTTTGCCGTTTTTGGCGTTTAGGTTTAGTCACATTTGTGACTTGTCATTTTATTTGTGTATGGCGCTATGCCCTCAGCAGGGACCGAAAAGGTATTGAATAGCGGTAAAAATACCGGTAAAATACCGGTATTTTTTCATACCAATATAAAATACCTTTATAGGACCTCTATACCGGTATGGACGTCCATAAAGGTTATACCGGTATTATACCGGTATTTTCGAAGGAAATAGTGTCGCGTTCGCGGCCCCACACGCGCGTTCGCTCCCCAAACGCGGGTTCGCTCCTCCAAAGGCGCGTTCGCGTCCCCACACGCGCGTTCACCTCCCCCACACGCGCCTTTGCGTCCCCACATGCGCGTTCGCTGCCCCACACGCGCATTCGCTCCCCCAAACGCTCGTTCGCTCCCCCAAACGCGCCTTCGCGTCCCCACACTCGCGTTCGCTCGCCAAACGCGCTTTCGCCCCCCAATTTTATTATATAGGAGCGAATATTTTGTCAACAAAACTCGAAAAAAACCTCTCTTTTCTGTATTCAAAATTCGACAAAAATATGGTTTAGGATAGAGACCACAGAATTATGAAAACGTGCACAAAATTCACTTCTGCTCATAGCTCGTCATACGCAGTTTTTAACTGTTTTTTGACGTAAATAAATAAATAAATAAACTCTTGTTCGCGTCCCCACACGTATGTTCGCTCCCCTACACGCGCCTTGGCGTCCCCACACGCGCCTTCGCGTCCCCACACGCGCGTTTCGCGGCCCCACACGCGCGTTCGTGGCCCACAACGCGCGTTCGCGTCCCCACACGCGCGTTCGCTCCCCCACACGCGCGTTCGCTCCCCACACGCGCGTTCGCTCCCCAAACGCGCGTTCGCTCCCCAAACACGCGTTCGCTCCCCAAAACGCGCGTTCGCTCCCGAAACGCGCTACGCTCCCCAAACGCGCGTTCTCTTCCCCACACGCGCGTACGCTCCCCAAACGCGCGTACGCTCCCCAAACTCGCGTTCGCTTCCCAAACGCGCGTTCGTCCCCCAAACGCGCGTTCGCTTCCCAAACGCGCGATCGCTCCCCAAACGCGCGTTCGCTGCCCCAAACGCGCCATCGCGTCCCTACACGCGCGTTCGCGGCCCCACACGCGCGTTCGCTCCCCAAACATGCGTTCACTTCCCCCAAACGCGCCTTCGCGTCCCCAGACTATTATAATAATTCTTTCTCATACCAACAACAGAACTCAACCTAGGTAGAATGTCTGGTGACGAAAATGCGCCAACGTTGAGACTCGAACCCTAGGACCCCCGGTCAGAAACTCTGTGGAGTCCATAATTGTTCCTCTGAGCCATCTCAGCGTAAAAAATCAGAATCCCTTCCGAAATCTGTATGATTATACTGAAATACTGATTATACTCTAAATAGAGGTATTTTACCGGTATAGACGTCGAATAAAAGTAAAATACCTCTAAAAATACCGATATTTGACGTCTTACACCGGTATTTTTAAGGTATTTTGAATAAAGGTATAATAGAGGTAAAGGTATTTCTATACCGGTATAAATACCTTTACCGCTATTATTTCGGTATTCAGTCCCTGGCCCTCAGTATGTCCGAGGGAAGAGCTTGTCTTCTTCGTCCTATTGTGAGGACATGTCGTGAAAGTATTTTTAGCGGCGCCGGTGCTTCGCTGGTTTGAAATGCTTGATAGGCTTCGTTAAAAGAAAGCCGTCTCAAGCATTGAGGAAAGACTCGATATCGAGTTCTTTTCTGAGTATTTTCAACCGTTTCCGAAACGGAGGGCGCGCTATGAGCCGCAGAACTCTGTTCTATACTAGCTCAAGTGTTCTCTTGTACTTCTCCGCTGTAGTCCACCACGTCGCCGCGGCGTATGTGGCTACAGGTCGGCAGCACGTTTTATAGAGTGCCAGGCGGAGATCCAAGGGGAGTGTAGGTTCCCTCAGAAGAGGTGTTAAGAGCCGAACTCTGCGCTGAAGTTTCGATAGAATTCGCCTGATATGTAAATGCCAGCGCATCCTACGATCGAATGTGACGCCTAAGTATGTTGCCTTAGGCGCCCACTTCAGTTTCTGTGTACCAAGTGTGATTTGTTTGCGTGAAGTAAGGAATTTTGTTTGTGTTTGCGGGCGATTGTAACAGATTGCCTGTGACTTTTCCGCTGAGAAAGTCAAGTGGTTTTGTTCCGCCCACTTACGCGTCAGGTTCATCTGTTTTTGTAGTGCTTTGAGTTTGTGGGTGTATGTTAGCTCCTCTCGCTAAGACGGCTATGTCATCAGCGTAGAGAAAAAGCCGAATTCGCGGTACGAGTGGTATGTCATTGACATATAGCGAGAATAGTAGCGGAGAGAGGACGGAGCCCATAGGGACCCCGGCCGCAGTCCTCCGCTTTGAGGATCTCGCCTTACCCACATTTACCACGAATGTGCGGTTTGTGAGGAAAGACTTAACCATTTCGGTTATGTCTCGCGGGAGGCAGCGGCCGAAGTTTTGAAATGAGTGTGTTGTGTGGCACTTTATCGAAGGCTTGTACCATATCGAGGTAAATGACAGGTACATCCTGAGTTAGTATTAGATCAGCGGAAATCTGCAGAGCCATACAAAGTGCTTGTAGTGAAACGGAGTGGCCCGGTCTGAATGCGAACTGCTCGTCTCGTATGAGTTTCCGCGAGAGAACAATTGGCAGTATTCGCGCGAGAAGTAGCCTTTCGAACACTTTTCCCATGATAGGGAGAAGGCTGATTGGCCTGTGAGTCGCTGCGCTCGTGAGATCCTTACCGGGTTTCGGAAGCATAGAAATACTTGCGTATTTCCAATTTTCCGGAAAATACCGTTGTGTGATACAGCTGTTGTAGATGCGCGTGAGCTCCGTGCTTATAACCGGCAACGCCTCCCTTAAAACAGGAGGGCCAATCCGATCTGGGCCCGGCGCCTTGCGACTACGCAGGCTTGTGACTGTAGTCGAAACTTCTTCGACTGTACAATGTGTGAGTGTAGTGGCGCTGCCGTCCGTCTCCTCCTCACTCTCCGCCTGTGTAGTGTTGTTTACAAACCTCTCTTCAAGCATGTCGGCGAAGAATTCTGCCTTAGCTTGATCTGAAAAGAGATAAGTTTGTTTTCCTTCCGCGTCGTCGTGTCCGCGAATGGCTGTTGCCGTTTTAGGTACAGACCTTAACGCTTTTTGGAGTTTGAAAAGGCCGGAGCGGGAGTGATTGGAACCGATTTCCCTTAGCCGTTTTTCCCACTCCTCTGCGTGGTGGTTTGCGAGCGCCGTCTTTAGGCGTTTTTCGCATTCCCGCAGTTGCGTTTTAAGTGCAGGGCACCTAAACTGCTGCCAGAGTCGCCGAACTCTGCGTTTCACACGCAAAAGCTCTTCGAAGTCTGGGGGAAGTGTGTTTGAGCCCTCTTCGGGCGGGCGCCAGAAAACCGGCGTCGCTTTTCTGTGGGTTCTTGAATGTGTTTTGTGAGAGTGTTTAAGCTCGCGTCTATGTATTCTGGCGACTCCAGTGACAGCATAGCTTGTGTTTGTGTGTGTAGTGTAGAGAGTTGATTGCGAAACTCGTCCCAATCGGTTGGTTGGGGAACCCACTGCCGTGGGCCGCAGAAGGAGCGGATGCTGCCGACTGCGAAGGTAATGGGAATGTGATCGGAAAGGGAAAAAGGTATGGGTTTGGGAGTAGTGACTCGAATACTACCCCACGTGAGTGCCACATCCAGAATTTCGGGCCGCTGGCGAGGGTCAGTAGGGAAGCGGGTGGGTGAGGAGGGCGGGACGAGTGTCACATTGTTGTGTGACAGCAGAAAACTTACGAGTAAGCTTCCGTTGCTGTTTGTAGTATTACATCCCCACTCTTCTCACGTTCCCCCGATTCTTCCGAGCGATATTAATGCACGATTCTGGCTTTCGCGCCTATTTAAAACAGTTCTTAAATCGCTCAATGGCTCCTGTCACCGCTAGCGGACTAGCAAGTTCATGTGCTGTTGTAGATTCGCGTAATGTTCTACGCGATTATTCATTAATCAACCATACGTGCTTTCTCGTTCACGAAACTCCCGAAGACACTGGATAACTGTAGCCTATGCTGCTCGTTGCACGAACAACCAAATAACTGGATACGTTTAGTGACTAAAGGCACAAAACTTATACTCTGCTTGAATTGTACTAACATGCCTACTCTCGCCTACGACTGTGTTAAGCGAACACATATGCACTCTTCGAACACTGGAATAACAAGAAGGACGGGTCAGGTCCAGACCTCTGCTCCCTGTCCGTCGAGATCACGCCCCTCTCCACTTCTTCTCCTGTCTTTAAATGTGTCAACCCCGTTGTTGCCCCTCTCAAAAGGCACCTGATGTTGCGTGCAGGGCTTCCTCGCCGCTTGCACGTCACCCCCTGTGCGTCAATTTTAAACTACGCCTGGGTTTCTCACGTGCGCAATATATATATATATATATATATATATATATATATATATATATATATATTGCGACACGTCCCGTCTCCTACTGACTCTTTCATCATCGTAATTTCTCTTACAAGTTCGAAACATGTACAGCTCTTCTCTCCCCTCTCCTATCTTTTCGAAAGCTTCTGGAACATTCTGCCTGAGATCCAAAAGGCTGCTCTTTATTGGCTCTAAGCTACTGCGTCTCAATTTGAGAAGCGCCAATCGCCTTGTGCGTACTCCAGATTTGGGCAATGGAAAATTCCCAAAAACGCTCTCTCTCTCTCTCTCTCTCTGGCGATTTTACACTCTCTCTAGTAGGCTGGCCGACTGGCCATGTAAAAATTTCCTTTGATATTCCCTACGGGATTGCGCCGCCTCTAGGGTGGAGGGGTCCCTGTGCTTCCCCGCGGGCGGCGTCGAGCCGGCGGGCGCCGGTCAACTGCACCTGCCCGTAGCGAATCACCCCTCTTCTTTCCCCTCTTCTGCAAGAAAGGGCTCTGGTGCGGGCCTCTACCATGACTCAACATGCAGTGAAAAATAATCACAGAATTATCCAAATATCCTCTGATTACTCTGTACCGTCACAATATAAGCATTAAAAGGTTACTATTTTGTATGTTTATGTGTATAAGTTGTAAGTCACATTAAATTGAAAATCGATTTTTGCACGCTTAGGAAATGAATTGATTAGTATTTACAGTCTTTGATTCCTTTGTATTCACTTCACGTTTCTTCAAATTTAATTGTTCCAAGGCAAGTTGCAAATTCATTATACAAAATACGTATGAAACACTTCGGAACTGAAATACTTCAGAATTTTGAGTACATTCTGCTGGGCGATATTCATTTAATTTTTATTCGTTGTCAAAAATCAGTATTGCTATCATCATGGAAGAAAATTGTCACGGACTGAAAATAACCACGGGTTTAATCGACGCCACCTGCATAACTCTATTTAAGTGCCGTTGGTTCAATTCCCGTCATACTCACAAAGATCGTAGATCCAAAAACACGAAAAAACTCGTTCTTGACAATTTCTTGGAATCTTAAGGCCGGATAGGAAAACAAATTTTCAGTTCCCCAACAGAGGACCGAGACGCGTTCAATGACACCTCATATGTCTTGAGTGGTCTTGAAGTGGTCTAGCCGTAAGACACGGAAATCCCCACACACGCACGGTAAAGGCGTTTACTCAAATACTATATAGAGATCCACAACATTGTAATAAATTATTTTGTAATGTGCAACTTATCATTACATTCAATGATCATATTTCTTTCTGAGATATTTCTGAATAATTTTCAAATTACTGAAAAGAAATCTTGCGTGCACCAGTAGAATAAAAATAACTGAGCTTCTTTATTGTAGGCATTTATCTTATTGATAGCGAAGTCGTGGATATAAGTCAAGGATAAACCTTATCTTTTCTTCCACTTTATTTGTTCTGGCACATTATTGAATCGTTTCTGCCGCGGACCTCGCCATTATTACGACATCGCAAGTAAAAATATGCTACGTATTGTTCTCTGATGACTGATGAGTTCTCGACATCAAAACAAGCAAGCAATGAAGCATTGCAATCACATAAGTATGATTGAGACGAATGATGCTCTTTAAAGAAAATTGCATCCATTCAAGAAAATTGCAGCTAATTTTCCGTACTGTAAGTACATATCTAGTGCTCTTTTTTGAACACTTCATCCATTAGTTCCTTTTGAGATTTCTGAAACGTGAATAGATGGCTAATCTTCGCAACTACTAAAGATATTTTTCTTTTGCGTTGTTGAATATAATATGCATGCATGTGCCAAATCGTATCTATTCTTGTTATAAGGACAGTATATATTCAGTAATATTTCTGAATGAACAGTGACAACCTGCAGAAAATTGCCTTTTTAATTTCTCTGGATAACACTTGTGTATAGAGAATGTCCCACCAACTACGGACCACCCCTGTATCTTCTAACCGGTTCAGGGTATCGAAATGCAGTTTTCGCTGAATAATGCGCAATCATGAGGCAAGTTACATGCCCTTGAGAAATTATCTATAATATTTTCAGTTTTAGAAACATTTTTTTTTGTATTTTTAAATGGAACTATATTTTTTTCACCAGCAACGGATTAGATCACGAAACGAGGAATAATATGATGTTCGTATGTTAGTATTTGATACAAATTTGAGTATAAAACTAGACTTCGTGATATGTGATTTGAATTAAATGGACAATATTTCGTGTAGCAGCCCTTGCAACTCTCGCCTTAGGGGAAAGTGGCCTTTGGGGCGTCAAGACTTGCGTAGAGAGGAGACAGAGAGGTGGCAGTGAGCGATAAGGGGTATAACTACAGCAATCAATAGTCTTGACACAAATCTCACACTAAGAAACACTAATTTTAACGTACAGAATGAGAGCTTTTTACTTTCCTCTATACATACGTATATACGGAGTAATATACGAAGTATAGGGAAAGTTAAGTAATGCTCCGGAAAATCGATTTCGAGATTTCAACGGAAATACATTTTGGGGTCCCCTGATACACAAAAAGTGGTTCTTTTCAAAATGTCTCTCCGTCCCTCTCTGTCTGTCCGTCCGTCTGTGAACACTACTAGCATCTAAACCATGTATAGTTTTTTTTTTCAAATTGAAAAAACCCCTGTTCATCCGGCTCGAGTCGAAGCTTTGAAATTTTCAAAAATATTCCTTAAAATGTGAGGGTACAGAATGAAGTCCTCCGAAGACTTACAAAATTTTCTCAAAAATCAGCTCCAAATTGTTTCTTTAAATTTCTTGTAAGAATAGAGTAAAATACAACGGCATGGTTAACTATGGATTATCACGGTTAACTATGAATTTTCGAAAAATGCAAAAGTTTTTTGGGGCTCTTCCTACGACTACAAAATTGAAGATAGACCTTTCCTTCAAATGAAATATGTTCTTCATACTGAGTTCTATCATTAAGGTCCTACACATTTTGAAATTTTTAGTACTTTTCGCTCAATATTGCCTGCAATATGTGCAATTTTTAATAATAACAAAAACAAGAATTTCTCATAAACAGCTTCAAATTTTTTCTTTAAACTTTTGGTAAGGATAGTATCTAATGTTCTCTATGATATGACGTAAACGGCATATTGTTCTTTTCTTTTTTTTCTCAAAAATTACAAAAATGTAATTTTTTGACTTGTCTCTCGTATAGTTAAATAATATTTACGTTAGCGGAGATTTGTTCACATTATTACATTTATGGGTACATGTACTTTAAATCATGTCAGATAAAGTTTCTCGTAAACTCAACTTTTTCTGTAAAAACTAGTTCAATATTCCGCATTTTCAGAAACGCTCAAATGCCATTTTCTCAAAAATGGTTCCAATTTTTTCTTCAAACTTTTCGAACGGATTGTGCTAATTGCACTCTTTACAAGGACGTAAAGTTCATTTTGAGTTGTTTTTTTTTTCAAGAATTACACAAATGTAATTGTTTTGAAGAATCACTCTCTCCGTTAATAAGCACATTACCAGCAAATTGTAAACAATTTTGTATTTGCGAGTTAAAGTGCTTTAAATTACTTCAAATGAAGTTTTTCGAAAACTCAAAAATTGTCTGTGAAAAAGAGCTTCAAATTTCGCATTTACGGTTGTGCTTACATGCCATTTTCTTAAAAACGGTTACAAATTTTACAAACAAAATTGCCATTTAGGACGAGGTTTTAGTGTTTAATATTCTAAAATTAATGTATTTCCTTTCCTACCATTAGGAAACCGAATAATTAAGAAAATGTCAAAACAATGTATTTTAGGCTGTGATAGATGGCAGCTGGCAACAGTATGTGGCAATTCCGAATAGCGAACCCAATCCAAGGAAATAGAAAACTAATACGGGAAAGTAGCAACTAGATTTATCTACTTTTTTGTTACCAGGGTTCTGTAATAATAGTTTTTCTGAAGAAAATCCGCCGTTTTTTCTCGCAGCATTAGTTAACTTTCCCTATACTATACGTACATACGTGTAGTGTACGGGAAAGAATCAATCGCTGTTCGTTAGCCTCGCTAAAACTCGAGAACGGTTGGACCGATTTGGCTAATTTTTGTTTTAAAATATTCGCGGAAGTCCAGGGAAGGTTTAAAAGGTGGGATAATATGGAAAAAGGTCAAGGAAAACAGAAATAACAGCAATTTAAGTTTTCCGTATAAACTGCCTACCTGTCAAATATTTGATGTTCGTTCTGCATTGTTTATGTTAAGACAGTAATTTGTTTATGTAGCTTCACGTCTCTCTCTAATTATTGTCACAAAATAGATACTTTATGATAGTAACACTATTTACAGCTAAGTGCATTCGATCGAATTTTCGAATTCGACTGATGCGTTCTAGAGTGACTGAAAATGAAGCGGGTAGGCTTGGAATGCAAGGAGTTCGTGCATATCAAACACAACAGAGAGCACGACGCAATGAAATGGAGCGATTCCGCAGACGCAGTGCTCCTGAGATCCTGGAACGGGCAGCATTCAGATACGATCCGGAAGTAGATTATTTTGCTGAGAAATCAGTAATAATTGGAGAAATTAATCACTTGCCAATATTATAAGGTGTTAAAATTCAGCGGTGCATCTACTGGATTGTCGTGCTGGTGGAAAATAAAATTGCCAAAATTGGTACCACCACCAGATCCATTACGCTCATTAGTTTCTGGGATGGGAAATGATTCTAAACACTTCTTGGCCAACATTAAAAATATAACAGTTGTTTTTAAATGTCTTCATTTTTGGTGCAACGCATATTGTGCAGGACAATTTCATACCCACTTACAAAGTATTATACCATAATAGTATTTGATAAAATTCATATTTGTATTCGTATCAAAAATAATTTAGCAAAATCTTAAATAATTTGAGATACAAGGGCAAATTTATCACTTATTGGAACCACTGTTACCACTACCAGATACAGACAATCAATTCTTACAAATTCATTTTATGGGCAATTCAGATGCGGAAGTTGATAGGCGTTATGCTCACAATCCAACAGTGAAGTGTACCATTGTCCAAGAACTACAAACGTTTCTTCATCAGAACAACGATTTAGTCACAATGATCAAAATAGCATTGGATCAGATGCCATCCGACAGCAATAATATTGTCATTAGAGCTGAGAAAACACGGTGAGCACACAAGGAGGTTTAGTTCACCAATAATCGATGAAAGGGCTATTGTAGTTGTCGGAGAAAATGTGCAATCTAGAGATATCGTGCTTCATCGTAGGAACAATGAATTGAAACCTGTGTCTGAAACGCACAGGACATAATGACGCTCTAAATATCCATTGATCATCTGACAGGGGGAAATAATATCAAAACTGTTAATGAAATAACAGGTAACTAGATTAAACAAGAAAAATAATATTTGTTTAATTCAATACATCTATGTAAACGTTTATCATCATTGCAGGCACTGAAACCAATAAAAACGATAGTGCTATGAATTTGTATTCAAACAGGCTCACGCCGATGGCATTAATAGCACGATGCAAACAACGTGGGAAGAATGCCAATTTTGCCGGTTAATTACATTGTAAGTCTGCGCCAGATGCACGAGTACTCCCAAGATGCGATGTCATGTGTTAGATAATATGGCCGCCGACACCTATTAATTACATTCACCTGTAACCCACAATGGATCAAAATCAAGAAGGAATATACAGCCAAACACCACTTGATAGTCACATCACTGCCATAGCTTTTAAACCAAAATTAAAATCTCTGGTGAATTTAATAATAAAGCATCGTGTGTATGGCCAAGACCGTAGTTGGCTGTACTGTGTTGAATGGCAATAGCGTGGTCTGCCACATGCGCACATTTTAGTCTGATTAGTTGACAAAATAAGGCCGGATGAAATTGATTCCATCATTTCAGCTGAAATTTCTGATGAAACAGTTGGCAGAAAATTGCATGCGGTCGTGACGAAACACATGGCAAATGGACCTTGCAGATTTTTCAACAACAACTCACACGTACGGTCGACGATAAGTGTTCCAAGCGATACCCAAGAGACCTGATTGCCGAAACCATCACGGGAAATGACGAATACCCATCGTCGGCGATCAGTTGCAGACAATGGGCGATCGGTAGTTGATAATTGAAAAGGATTCAATTTTGATGTAGACGTTGGATTGTTCCATGCTCGCTAATATTGTCCAAATCTTTTGAGGCTCACATCAGTGTGGAATATTGTAACTCCATCAAATCAATAAAGTACCTATGTAAATATATTAACAAAGGTAGCGATATGGCCGCATTTGCAGTAACAAATGCAAATGACGAAGTATCTCAGTATCAGTTGGGCCGCTATGTAAGCAGCAACGAAGCAATTTTGGGCATATTTTCCTTTGCGATCCACGAAAGACATCCTATAGTAGTCGATTCATCTAGAAAATGGACGAGTGTATTTTAATCATGGCAACTCGGCGGCCAGAGCGGCACGTCCACCATTGACCATATTAATAAGTTTTTTCTCAGTTGTCAAACAGATATTTTCGCTCGCACTTTGCTGTATGCTGATATGCCACGCTATTACACACAAACACATCATCGAACTCGTTTCAGCGTCGTAACCAAGGAACACCAGTTGAAGAACGTTCAAATGCGTTTGCTTCAGACCCTCTAAGTCGCATCTACACACTACATGCGAATAACGACGAATGTTATTAGCTTTGATTGTCAGGACCGGTGCTAGGTTATTTTGCGCCTCAGGCAAAATTAGATGTTTGCGCCCCCTCCCAATAATAATAATAAAAATAATGTTTAGAAATATTTTTTAAAGTAAAATGTGATTTATTATACATATCTATATCTATCTATCTATCTATCTATCTATCTATCTATCTATCTATCTATATATACATAAAACACAACACACAAACATATTTCTATATTGTTCAGGGTATCAGGCTTCTTTTTCCAATACAGATTTACAAAACTTTTGTATTCTATTTTTGTGCAGTTGTAGAATTCACATGGTTCTGACAACACTACGATGGAAACAGTGAGTTGTAAGCTAAGGCGTTAGTAGCGCGTAAAGTGCAATATTTCAGAACTGCGTAGTTGTTCTCTCTAATACGGGAAATTAAGTGCTGTTTTAGCACTAAGTTTTAAATTTTGCTAGGGATAGTGCCAAATGAACTCTATAAGATGACATAAACGCCATATTGCTCTATTCTTTTGTTCAATCATCTAATTTTTATTTCCGGTTGCGTACGTATATACGGAGTAATATTCGTAGAATAGGGAAAGTTATGTAATGCTTCGCGACGAAAAGGCGGATTTTCGGCAGAAAAGAATTCATTACTTACCCCTGATAACGAAAAAGTGGATAAAATCTGTCGCTAAATTAAGAAAAAAAAATCCCTAACACGTGGTGTAGCCAGAATACCTCTTTTGTAGGTCCTTGATAGCGAAAAACCAATTGAAAGGAAAACGTCCGTCTGTCCGTCCATTCGTCTGTCCGTCCGTCCGTCGATCTGTTCGTCCGTCTGTCCGTCCGTCCGTCCATCTGTGAACACTACTAACGCCTAAACTGAATTCAGAAATAGTTGTTTTTTTTTCAGATAGACGAAACCCCTTTCGATCTGGCGCGACTCGAGAGATGAGATTTTGAGATTTTGAAAAAGATTCCTTAAAATATGGGGGTACTTTAAATGAAACCCCCGGACATTTTAAAACATTTTTAAAAACGGCTCCAAATTTTTTCTTCAAATTTCTTGTAAGAATAGAGTAAAATATACATTTTATGGTTGCCTAGGTCCGATTTTCATGGTTAACTTTGAATTTTCGGAAATTGCAAAAGTTTGATATTTTTTCAGCATCTCCTGCAACTACAAAATTGAAGATAAAAGTTTTTTCCTCCAAATAAAGTTTGTTCTTCTCTCTCTTTCATTAAAGTGATGTACATTTTTTTTTAAAAAAAAATTAGTTATCTGGCTATATTGCGCGAGATATTTGCAATTTAAAAATAATACAAAACATTTTGGTAGTGATATTCCTAAATGTACTCTATGAGATGACACAAACGTCATATTGTTCAATTCCTTTGTTTTTTCAGAAATTACAAAAATGTAATTTTTTTGACTTGTCTCTCAGGTCGTTAGTATTTGTATTAGTGGCGATTTGTTGACATTATTATATTAATGAATATATGTGCTTTAAATAATGTCAAGTAACGTTTCTCGGTAACTCAACCGTTTTCTGTGAAAACTAGCTAAAATTTCCGCATTTTCAGAAACGCTTAAACGCCATTTACTCAAAAATGGCTCCAAATTTATCTTCAAACTTTTGGAACGGATAGTGCTAATTGCACTCTTTAAAGTGATGTAAAGTTTATTTTGAGGTATTTTTTTGTTTTTTTCAAAAATTTCACAAATGTAATATTTTTGAAAGATCTCTCACGCCGTTAATATGCACATTACCATCGATTTGTAAACATTATTATTGCGTTATTATTATTATTGTTATATTATTATTGTTATATTATTATTAAACATTATTATTGTGAGTAAAGTGCATCAAATGACTTCAAATGAAGTGTTTCGAAAACACAAAAATTTTCTGTGAGAAAGAGCTTAAAATTTCTCGTTTTTGGAGGCGTTTAAACGTCATTTTTTTAAACAAAGGCTTTATATTTTTAAAAGGAAATTGCCATTTAGGACAAGGTTTTAGTGTTCTTTAATATTCTGAAATTAATATTTCCGTTCTACCATTAAGAAAGCGAAAAATGAAGAAAACGTAAACAAATGTAGTTTGGGTGGTGATAGATGGCAACTGGCACGAGCTTATTGCAATCCGAATAGCTATCCTAGGCCTAAGGATATAGAAAAATAATACGGGAAAGTCTGTGCCATTCTGTAGCTCTACTAGTTATATTCGTCTCACATTAATATTTAGCGGCGCTTTGTTCGCATTATTCAATTGAGGAGTACACGTGCCTATCACCACTAGTTTTTACTGTGCGCGCACAGTGGATGAGGCACTTCTGGTACATCAAGCTACTAGCTAAAAATAATTCTCTTTTAACTACTTTCATAAAATATGCTGAATTCAGAAATAGAGCAATAGTGATTTCACGTGTCATACATTTCATGCCCTAGATAAATCCCTATAAAAGAGAATAGGAAGATCTATACACTGAAATAAGAATGCATTTGCTAATTTTGCAAGCCTTGGCAGTGAGTTGCTCATCACGGCGGCGGCCGGGTGACAGTCAACCGTTCAGCCGCGGTTTATTCACCAGCCGCGAATACATCTGTCCTCCCCGCGTCGCATTCCTCCCTTCGTCCGCCCTCCCTCTCCCTTGTGCGATAAGCGCCAGCCGGAGGGAAGTCGGGGGAGCGGAATCGGGAATCGCACGCGCCGTTCTCGGAAGGGCGACCGTATCGGCGTCTAGCGTCTAGCGCGGCGTCTGTCGGCGGGATAACGCCCTGATATGACGCCCCTTCACCCCTCTAGCACAGCCGCGCGCCGCGCAGCGCCGCGCCGCGAGGACACAGAGATCCTTGTTAGGCCACCAGGCGGACCCGCCCCCGTGTCTGCTGTGGCGGACAGGCCTGGGGGCCAGCTGGGGCGCGTTGAGAGAGGGGGGAGTTTGCACCCTCTTCAGTCGATCCCTCCAGGGACCTAATATTCACTCCAACTTAAAGGACAGGCGAATGCAAGAAACACCACGTGCTAGGATCACTTTAGATGTTACGATACTGAGTCGTATCATCTGCAATAATTAATTCATTAGTTCAATTATTAATTATTACTAATAATTTTTCATAAAGAATTGGTATTTAAAATGCTTTATTTTCACGTTCGTCGCACTTCAATCAATCTATCGAGGGACCTGATATTCGATTGAACTTTCAAAAGAGGCGAAACCATGAACTACTATGTGCTACGTTGAAATCTCATGTAATACTCTTTTTCTACTCCCGTTGTATACTGCTGTCATTGGTTGGCTGCAACCAGTTGCATAATGATAGTCATTTCGATATAGTTTTCATTATGATACAGTTTCTTCACCAATAACTGAGACGCTTACAAACCAAGTTTTGGCACTTCAATAATCATTAAGAATCGGTGCAGTAAATGTTTCGTTCGAGTGTGTACATTAAAATTGCATTTAATATTATATTATGCTTCTCAGTTTTAATTTCTTTTATCAGTAGTAATTTTTAGGTGACATTTTATTTAAAATAAATTGGATCGTAATTTCACTATAATCCTATTTGACTAGCGCAGTGGTTGTTATTGCAGAGAACATCTGAGTGACGTAATGATCTGAACGCAACCCGTTTTGTGTTATTTGCTGCTGCCGTGTGGTTGTCCTTAAAAACCGGTCAATTCTTTAGTTTAAAATATTTAGTGAATGGTAGTTCTTTCTGGTGGTGTTGACGTTTCCAGAAATGAGAGAAAATGCGAAAATGGTGACGTGGGAATATTATTGCCGCAACTTTTGTAATCGCTCGCAAGCGCTGTGGTAAAACAAAGCCAACTGCGGATGTAGGGTAGAGAGGTGTCCGCTAGGTGGCCTTGGCTGAATCTTGCATGTCGACTGCCACGAAACAATTCAGTGGAGACGTTTAACTTATAAAAGTTACCATAAGTCGTAGAAAAAGTACCGTATGAAACTCAATGTAATGGGTATTAATACACTCGTGTGAAGTTTACGATACTCGCTCGTACCGTAATATCACACTCGTGTATTAACACCCATCATTACATCATCGTTTCATAATGTACTATTGTCGTATTTAATGCTCATTAAATACAATACTGCATTATCTCGAGATCAGTCAGAAACATCTTCAACATAAGGAGGCTTATGTAACCGCTCGGGCAATTACATGCTATCGCTCTAAAACAGTGGTGTCAAGGTCTTCTATTGGTGGGAGTCGAACGCCCTGTGGCACCGTAGCACGCCGCGAGCTTCTCTGCTCAACTAGCGGCGGGAAACTAAAGTAATTGAAACCGCGCCGTTTTACAATAGGAATGGCGTTGTCGTGTGGCGGGATGACAAACTTCGTGGAGGGGCGATTTCGTGGTGGCACTCGTGTCACGGACTCCCGTCGTGACATCGACCTTGACAACACTGCTCTAAAATCTTCTGAATCCCGCCGCAACGTCCCGACCTACTAACCTTCGTAATTCAAAATCCCACGGATAGAGAGCTCTGCGAAGACTCCGAAGACCGGGAATTACACGTTTGATTACAGACGGACACGAATTTCTCATCAATCGATTTTTCGGTATGAAGGACCCACAAAACAGGGATTATGGTTGCATCTCGTGTTAGGGGATTTTTTTCTTAAATTAGTTACTGGATTTATCCACTTCTTCGTTATCAGGGCTCGGCAATGAATTTTTGTCTGCCGAAAATCCTGTTTTTTTCGCGCAGCATTACATAACTTCCCGATACTACATGTGTACTACATATACACCGTATACACGTACATTTACGGGAAAGTAGAAATAAAAGTTAATAAATAATGCGATCCATCGGCAGTGGCGATGACTCTGAGAACGACAATGGCGATGTCGATGACGGCGGCGGCATTAGCCAGGGCGTGTTGTTTCCAGCACGGCGTTTAAAACCAATGGGCCAATAGTTTCATACAAACATTTCGTCCGCAGTAACACAGCAGGCAAGCAAATGCAAATAGGCAAGTAGTTCGAGATATATATATAATAGTAATTATTAAATATCAGTGAAGATCAGTCCGAATATCAGTCCGATTTAACACGAATTACTCGTTACTCTTTTCTGAGTGT
Organism: Acheta domesticus; assembly: GCA_031308135.1. Lineage (NCBI taxonomy): Eukaryota > Metazoa > Arthropoda > Insecta > Orthoptera > Gryllidae > Acheta > Acheta domesticus. Next base: position 141,262,948 of record JAHLJT010002406.1, on the reverse strand, counting down.
CATGCTAAATGCTTCATACATTTTCACCCCTAAGAAACTGCAAATTGCAGAAGAAAGGCTCGTTTTCATCTGTATTCAGAATTCAACATGCAAATGGGGTAGGGTATGAATCCCAGTGTCGTACTCGCGAATTTCTGCGAATTACATGTCATTGTTGTAACATGATTTAGCTGTATAAAAAGGAGTTACAATTATCAAACTTTTACTTTTTCAATACATTGTTTACTTTCTGTCCTAAATCTCTACCATTTGTAATCAGTAGACAAGGGAATTTCATGCACTAAAAAAGTTAAAATTATGTATGCAACCATGCACTTAAAATTGGCAATATACGCACTTAAAATACCTAATATACGCGCGCTTAAAACTCAGAATATGCGTTAAACAAAATGTAGTGAGCCTCAGATAACATTTATTTATAAAAATCATTATTTCACACTGTAGTACAAGAAGCATATAGTAAAAGTATATTTTCAAACATTAAAATAAACAAAAACCAAATTATTAAACAAAGAAAATACCTCACTTCTATTCACTTCTATGCAAAAACCTGGAAAATAAGCACTTAAATATGCCGCATAAACATGAACTCTGTATGACCTACTATGACTTACTATAACCGATAAACAAGTTGAAATCTGAATACAGAGAAAATAATGCAAAGAATTGTTATTATTTGCCAAGCGAATGCACATAGTTTTGACAACACTGCGCTGGCAACAGCGGTTCTGTGTAATTTGCTGCGGATGCTGTATCAGTCAAATGTATTCCTGTATATTTCATTTGTAAGTAAGAAATGGTTGCAGCTCCTGACTGTCGAAATGAATGCAGAAATGTATCATAGGCGCTTTGGTTGAATTGGACGTTTTCAAATAATAGGTAAGATATCAGAAGCCCAGAAAATGTAATACTTCAATATTACGTAGCTGTTTCCAATGACGCGAGAAAGTATGTGCTGTTGTAGCACCACTATTTCATATTATTTGTTCAAATACAACAGAATTTTTCACGTTCACATTTCTCTTATCAAATAAATGAATTTATACTCAAATCCTTTAATAATATTACTCAAAGAGGTGTGCAAGTATTGTGTGAGTATTATTTACGTCGTTTTATGAACATTGAAAATAACAGGCTTATCAAAGTAATGCTAATGCAGACATTTCTCAGGTTTCTGCATTTAAAACAAGCCATTCAATTTTCTTGTTTTTATAAGCTTCTCTAACATCTCTATGACAAAAGAACGTACGGATCGTAACAAAATTTATTTCATCTTTTATGGCTTCCACGCGTTGAAAAGCAAGTGCGCGCCGTTGACAGGAAATGAAACGCTCGACGGCCACGTCGAGAAATTTCCTTCGCGAGAACGTTTCGCGACGCAAACAAGGGTTAGCAAAATGTGTTCTCGCAGTTACCCGAGAAATAACTCAGTTTGGGGATTCCTTCAGACCATTTGGACCGTAAGTGAACGAGGAAGTTTGCACAACATTTTTTCTATTATATCAAAATGAATAAATTAGGTGAATCTAGAAATGATAAAGCATCGATAATTGTCTTCGCCGCACTAGTCAGTAGCACATTGAAGTTCCATTCCTTGTTGATACGATCTGTTTTTATCTTAGATACATGATTTTCTGAAAAATATTAAATGTTGAGTTGAATAGCTTGTCATTTCCTGATACGATTTCTGAAATAATGAGAAAAAAAAATATTTTTCAATGGTGTCGTTCGGAGCACGTGCAATTACTGTTAAAATTACATTGCATACGTAAATGAAGAATGCAGGGAAAGGAAATTAGATTATTCGAATTACGAAATTGGCAAATAATCTGTCTTCAGAATTTGTTAATTTAATAAGGATAAAAGTAACTAAACGACGAAAACAATGATATTCATTTGTTTATCCCAGCAATTTTGACATTCGTTTAGTCGCTTTCAGAAAAATTATACTAATAACAACTGTTTTCTGCAAGAAATTACGATACTCTCATTTCTCGTTATCGTAACGCGAAAGGAGAAGAAAATTGTTTAACCCCGTGCTCGTACACAACTCTTCCTTCCTAAATTGCACGAACCTCGCAGGGTAAGGAGATTAGAATTTTCGACTTCCCTGCGACTATTGGATTTTCTGTTGCCATAGTAACGGACCATTGATACAAATGCATATTGAAGTGTGTATCGGACGCGGGATGTGCACATTACTTTTTTATCCTTTTTGCGGGCTCGGAGGCTTCCTTCCATTGATTACACGTCATTTTAATTACGATGGCGATGAGCGCGGAGGCCGCAGCGTGGATTAAGCGATCTGTGCTATCAGCGCGCATGGCGGAGTGGAGAGGATGTTTGCACCGAGGCGCTTCTTTGCAGCCGGCCAGGCGAAGAGCAGGGGGAGGACAGGGGAGGGCACAAGAGGTCTCGAGATGCGGAGTATTTAAATAAAACTAGGGGTGCTACAACAGCACGAACTTTCCCGCGTTTTTGGAAACAGCAACGCAGTACTGAAATATTGCACTTTACGCGCTACTAACATCTTAGTTATCATTTGAAAACGTCCAATTCAACCAAGAAGCGAACAACTCATTGTTTCCATCGCAGTGTTGTCAAAACTATGTGAATTCTACAACTGCACAAAAATAGAATACAGACGTTTTTTAAACCTGTATTTGAAAAAGAAGCCTGATACCCTGGACAATATAGAAATGCATTCCGTAGGGCAATGATTAGAGAAGAGTATTCTAAAACCATGCAACAAATACTCTACTCACTACAAATGGTACAGCATTTGGTGCGAAAGCTAATATTTTCATGCAAATATCAACATACATTGAACAATTATAACTTATTTTCATACAGCTCCATCAGGTCACAACAATGACACGTAATTCACAGATATTCGCGACCGCAAAGTGAACTACATTGTTGCAGACCCTGCATTGTCGCTATTCTGCGAGCTATTATTTTCTTTTTACCTTTTTTCCTCAAATATTTCAAAATACACAATTTCTAATATATTAATGTGTAAATGTATAACAAAAGGTCGAATGTAAGAAACGAAAAAAGAAATAATATATAAAATTGCAAATTCTAATTTACGACGCATCCAGCTGTCCGAAGCGCAGTAAATTTAGAGTGGGCTATTATGTTTGTCACACAATTATAGATAAACTACTCGTATTTTGGAAAAATTAAGCATGACCTATTTATAGATGTAATTTTGATAAATACATTTAATTGAGAAAAAATGTATTTTTAAAATTGTAGTTGTAAGAAAACGACGAAAACGAAGCGCAGTCAATTCCGAGCGGGCTATTATGTTTGTCAGGAAATTATAGAAAAACTACTCATGTTTTAAAAAAATTCATTATGACCATATTTGAAGATTTGTTTTTGATGAGCATATTTCATTAAGAACAACAATCGTGTCTTCACAATTGTAGTGTATAAAGTCGCCAAATTTTTTTGCAAAATCAAGCATTTCAACGAACATAAATCAGCACCATACTCTTAAGCTTCCTTTATGCTATCTCAGGTCCCAATGTAATAAAAAATCATAGTGCGGTTTTTAAGAAAAAATGGTTTAAAAAATAAAAGAAATTATCTGTTTGACACAATTTTTCGAAAAAAATACCTATTTTTTTGAAAAATTGAACATAACCTTATTTGAAGACCTATTTTTTATGAACACATTTCATTAAGAACAAAAATTGTGTAGTTGTAGGAAGATGTCGAAAACATTTTGAATATTTTCAATTTTCGAAAAGTCAGAGTTTTCAACCAACATGAGATCTGCGCCATTCTCTTAAATGACCTTCAGAATATCCAACAACAAAATTTAGTCATAATTGTTGGCGCCATTTTTGTTTAAGTTTTGAAAATGTCCCAGGGTCGTCACATAAAAGTACCCTCCAAAATTAAAACATCGGTTTCAAATTCAAGGGCCCGCGAGATCTTTCAGATTGATGGGGGAGTATCAATTTTTGAGAAAATCGGCTGAACGGTTTAGTAGCTAGTTTTGGTCACAGACAGGCAGACGGACGGACAGACGTTTAGCTTTCAATTGTTTTTTTCGGTATGAAGAACCCACAAAATAGGGATTCTGGCTGCACCACGTGTAAGGAGGTGTTTTTTTCTTAATTTAGCAACTGGATATATCCACTTTTTCGTTACCAGGGCCCTGTAATAATAGTTTTTCTGCGGAAAATCCGCAGTTTTTTCGCGCAGCATTACTTAACTTTCCCTATACTATACGTACGTACGTATAGTATACGGGAAGTGAAAAGTTTGTTTCGGTGGCGCTGCCACTGCCTCGACGTCCAATACGGGTGCAATGCTGTCGCCTGTATTTCCCAGCGGATTGTATTTGTAGAGAGGTTTCCGATAGACGTTTCATAGAGCGCGGTTAGCCCGGTCCCGCAAAGTTTTTTGCGGCGGAAAGAGTAATGTAGTCGACGTGATGAGGATCGTCCAAATGACCGCGTACGAATGTGCCTTTTGAGCGAACGTATAAGGTACTGAAGAAGAGTTGTACGCTGTTTGGTGAAACAAAAGAGATGGATGGATGCGAGGAAACAGTTTCTGTTGATCACTATTATAGTTAAATGTGTCTACCGTAATGAACATAGAGAATGAGGAATGTTTTAGTTAAGCGTTATTTCATATCAAAGAATGACGTTTGTGTAATAAAACCAGTGTATAACATATTATTCTAGCTACATTATCTGAACGGCTGACATTTTCAACCTTCAATCATTCTTAAGTTAAACGTAGTTATTACAACTAATGTGAAGTTTTAATGACATATACAGTGATTTTTGTCATATTTCTAAAAGAAATGTTATCATACCGTGTCAGTTATTTGCAAGCCAGGTCGTAATCATGCTTATATTTAACCTTTTTACATTAAAAGTTTTATACTAAAAGTATTTATGACTAGAACACAAGAATGAGCGCTCGACGCTTCATGCGGCATATTTGCAATGGATACATGCTCTCATGGCAACAGAAAGAAGCTTATCTCTTCTCCCCAAGTAATGTATGTGAAACGATATAAATAAATCTTAAATAACCCTCGGATTAGCGAAAATAACGGTCGTTTCGTGAAGAGTTCAGGCGTGCGTCCGTTGGCTCCGCCCCTTCCGCCCACTCCCCTGTCCTCATTCTGGGGATTCGTCCTCCCCTTCTGCAGTGGCTGGAACGACTGGGGGCAGAGGATTTCGGTGCAGTGGCGGGGGAGGAGGCGCACAGTAGGCCAGGGAGGGATCGAAAGGAGCACAATGGAAATTAACACACACACAGTGGCTGAGTGTAGCTCAGTGTCTGCATTGCCGCTGTCTCTGCAGAGACTCTCACCGGGATGTCCTAGGTTTGGAGTCCCGACGGTGGCGGATTTTAGACCCTAGCTACATAGCTGGAACTCAGCTGTTGACAGGAGGACGATTCTATTGCTTGTCCTCTTAGGAAAAAACTACTTCATGGCATGGCTTACCTCGGGAGGCGTGGCGAAGCCATCGCCCAAAGCTCTCGAGGGTGAACTGAGTTGAACTCAAGGATCTCCTGCAACGATTACAAGTTCCGCTCTTGCAACTTAGTTCTCACGGTTCAACACCCTAGGGTTCGGGACGTTCGTCAAGGCCAGACTCTTTTCCCTGCCCGCCCAGGCGGCAGCGACGGTGGCTCCTCAAGGCGGGGACGTTGAGCCCCTGAGAGAGGGAACCTTCCATTCCGTCACTTTTCCCACACGCGCAGTCCAGGTTTTTTACTAAGTGGTCGGGCTATAGTTCTGGTGGTTCTCATTGGTATTTTTTCATGGTTTCTCCAATCAATACCAGACGAATCACAGAGCAGTACCCTAACACACGGGCCACGGTCCGCGCGCGATCCGTGTTTCCTTCCACTTCCTAATCCTATCCTCTCCCCTTACACACACACACACACACACACACACACACACACTTACATGCATTACTCCATGGTAGCACATTTGTCCGGGCGCGGGCTATAGACAATTAACGTTTCGCCCAGCTGGGCGCTCTTTATGCATGGAAATGGAAAAAAGAGTGACCACCACTGCAACCAAATGATTTAGTACCTTTAATTGAAGAAACTCCCCCCCCTCCTTTTGGAAATTAGGAATCGTAAAGAGAGTGTTCGTTTATCAGGCTGGGGTAATTCGCACGGTTACAGTAAGAACCAGCCAGGGTTTACTACTGCCATGTGCAAAAACTATGCATTATGGCTTAAGCCTCATGCTTAAGCTCCCATCCATGGTAACTCTCCTTTCTCAATGCCAGTTTGCTGTCCATGCTTACTCCTGCTAAAAATGTTCCTTTATAATCATTATATAATTGATCACTTCTTTAATTGAGGTCTTGTAATTATATCCACCAGCTGGCATGTTAAACTCTTTTATTGTATTCACTTTTGTATCTCTATTTAAGATTGACATTGCAAACTATTCTATGTAACTTTGTTGTTGTTTCTTGCTTTGCTGCTTACACTGAATTATATGTTATATGAGGAAATTTTCCATTATTTGTACTCAAGGCTACTGCCTGTATATTGTTTTTAATTGCCATTTGTCTGTGTAGAATTAGTAACTTAGTAATTTTACAGATAAGAAAAGGGGTCTTTCTGACTAGTGCTAACTGACTTCTGCTCTGAATGACTTCCATTCTAGACTGCTCCCGATCAGTGTTTGAAGAAATCACGTTTTGGTTCGCCAGTGCCTTCCTCGACCCCGCATTGGGGCCCGACCCGAATAAATGCTAGGCCATTTGTCCCCGCGCGGGCTACAGGCAATTAACTTTTCGCCCAGCTTGGCTCTCTTTGGGCAAACCAGCAGCTTCCCGCCTGATCTAGGCACTCCATGGTATTGCAGTGGATTATGGGAGCCAAAATATGAATTTCGCGTCCCACTTAAAATAATATTTTGACTTCCTACTGGGACAATCAGTAGCTAGCTTCGCCGTCAGGCTGAAATGTTTCTGGCTGGTTCAGCTCTCTCGCGCCGAACGAGTGAGTGACTCACCAGCAGCAGCTCCCACCGCAGTCGCCGCCGCCGCCCCCGCCCCCGCCCTCGCCCCGCCGACCACCGCTCTCCCCTTTCCTAAGCGGTGGCGCACTCGCCCGCCCCGTAGATTCTGGGCGAGGCGAAGTGAGACGAGCTGGGGAGGGCACATGGTGGCTGGAACGGTGGGCATTTGGCGCTCTAGGTAAAGTGTGGCTCTGGCTTGTGTGGAGAAGTTTGGAATGCCCCTTGCTTCAGTGGGCAATTACCGCTGACCTGCCATTTCGCTGCTACGGCATAATGGCGTGCATAACGGCGTGAGGCGAGAATTAATTACAAAAAATTGCACTAATTTTCCATGTTCATGTAGACCTCACTACTACTACTACAACTACTACTATTACTACTACTACTACTTCTACTACTACTACTACTACTACTACTACTACTACTACTACTACTACTACTACTACTACTACTACTATTACTACTACTACTGTAGATGTACTGTACTTGTCTTTCGGCAAGGAGTGTAATTTGATGTGAAAGGCCAGGAAGAGTAAATTGATCGGTAAAGTTACTTTGAAAGTTGTTAAGTATTCTTTGGAGTGTGTAGGCAGGAGTTTCAGTTTTCGTTTTAGTGGCTCTGCCAATCATTTATTTCTTCTTGAAGTAATAATTCTTGAAGTTGTGCCTTTGTTCTCGTTGAAAATAATGTTTCTTTTGATATGTTTCCCCCTTCTTAGTAAACGTTTTGAAAACTGTTAGTTGTTCTTTCTTCCCTTGACACTCCACCACATACGACAAGAGACCAATCGGGAGTTGAGAGCTTGTTCTGAATGGTGAGGTGCCCTGCTGAAGGGAGATACCTAGAGTAGGAAATACACCGCTAGCCGACGTGTCGGCCGACTGAGGATTGTATTATCTCCTGGAGGAGGAACACTGCTATCTCCCGCGGAAACAACTTCAATACAGTAACGGAAGTAATACTACAGCAGTTGACATGTCTGACAAAACATACACGCACCAAACGAGCGAAACAAAGCAAATATAAAATAACGGACTAAGGTAGTAAGCCCGTAGTGACTCCTCGGAAGAGCTTTCTAGATCACAAGATCGAAGTTTTGAATCGGTTTGTGGTAGGATTTTGGAAGCCAGTTAAATTGGAATACTAGATTTTGGCTGAAAGGACACTTTACCAGAGGTGTAGCGTGACTCGCACGATTGGGGATGCTCAACAATAACGCCAACTGAACACATTGTGATGTTTAATGTTCTCTAGAATCTATGATATCAAAACAAATGTAACAATACTTCAGCAGATTTATATCAGGAGAGTTCTTGAAAGCAAATTATGCAATGGCTCAGCTTTAATTTTCATGCGCGATTGGCAATGAGATCACTTGTGAATTTATACAGTTCAGACCAAAATAATATTTAATATGTTTTATGAAGAATGCATCTTCTTAGATATTAATTAAGAATTAGTAGGCAAACCCTATTTCTCCTATTAAGTGCCCATGACCAAACAGAGAGTCTCAAATGAGAAAGAAAAATATTTCACTGGCAGTGTCAAGTGTGCTGCGCTCTCGTGCACAAAAGAGCAACGTGCTTATACACCTCTTGCTCATACGCCTCGCCCTGCTCAGTCGTACGCTCGGTCGTACGCTAGCGTCAGAAACTCGTGAATCTTTGCGAGAGGGGTGAGGTGGGGAACCTCACCGTCTGCGCATGCATCATTGCCCTTCGCAATCTCTTGGCAGATGCTAGAACCATTTTAGCATCCAAGCAATCAGAGGTCAGCTTGTACCAACGCGCCGAATTCAATCACAGGAAACCACTTTAATATTAATACAAAATGTGTTTCGCTCAATGAACCACTTGTAAGTTTATCGATACAATATTTGATTAATACTTGACGTGGGGATGCTCAGCACCTTAGCGTTCCTTACACTACGCCACTGCACTTTACACCTTCCCTCCAATCAATTACAGGTAGGTACAGGGTTGCCAGATGTTTTGCGATCTCTTTACCCACCAATACTACAAAATTTTCTCAAATAACCTCTCCAATGAAACAAAATTCCCCAACTTTGAAACGAAAAATATTCTCCAAATTATGGACAAACGACATAAGCTGTTCTTAGCGATTCCATTGGCTATCCCCTTCAATTCAAATAATTCATGTCAAACAATCATTGCCCTTTGAGCTATTCGAAACCCTATTTCTTCGTTTTCCTCATGTTTTTCCTTCTCTATGTCTTTCGTTTATTTCTCTTGTTTAATACATAAAAAAGAGAAAATAACGTCTGATGTTTTCTTTTTTATTAATAATAATTGACAGTTACATTTCTATCTCGACTCTGGATGAAAATAATTTCCCCAAAAAGCTCCCAACATTTCCGATGCATTTGTTACCTATTTTTTCCCACAGCGAAAAAACATCCCCATTTTGGGGACAAAATTCCCCAATCCGGCAACCCTGTGTGGATGCCAGAGCCTTACGATCGGGACTTGGGCCGCGCACCCTCTTTCCTACTCCACTTCGTTCTATTTTCTTTCCTTAGAGACTAGTGGTGGGTCGATTCGTTATTCTCTTATGACTCTTCTCCCATTGATCTAGACAATCTCCGACAATGCTCCAATGAAAATTTCCGACCGGGATTCAGAAACCACGTGTGATTCTTCGAGTACGGCGAGGCACTAAATGTGTTTTACGGTACAACGATAGTAATACAAACGTGCATAAAATAATTGAGTATAAATCTAGTTTCTCTTTTCTTTCTAATTCAAGCACTTTTAGATCGTTGGGAATAAACCGTGTGGAGAGGAACGATCAGTCCAATCCTCATCTCTACAGGTGGAAGTGGGAACAGGAAAGGGAAACAAGGATTGTGGATGTTATGTGACCCATTGTTTAAGGTGCTGCTCCTTATTATGAGCCTGAACCTGATCGAAGGACACTATGCAACCCCAATGAGAGATGTGCATGCTTTAGTCGGGAGGTTACGGTTTCTCCGAACGTGTCAATCTCACCTACGTCTCTACACGTCGGCGTGCAGGATGGTACCACTGCGGGAGAGTGCGGGAGACGGGACAAGCTCTATGATCACAAGCCCTATGAACACGAAATGCCTGGTAGTGTAAGGCATTTAATAGTAAACGCGAGGGCAAGGGCAGGAGAGAGGACAAGGATGAGGAAAGAAAATTCGCGCGCGGTCTGAGGCCCGTACCGGCAAAGATTGCTCAGGCCAGCCACTGATATCACGGTAGCACCTCTGGCCGGAAAGTCCTAAGGTTCGAATCCCGACGGTGGCAGGATTTTCGATATTATCTACATATATCAAATTCAGCTGCTGACTGGAGGAGAATTATAGCAGCCGAGAACTCCGATCGTAGTTTTACATGGTTTCTCTGTTCGACATTGGACGAATGCCGAAACAGCACTCTAACAACGGCCCATGGACTGCGCGCGATCTTTTCTTCCTCTTCCTTGTCCTATCCTCACCCCTTCCACACTCACATACACTACAATACCCCGGTGGGGCAGCGCCCCGCTGGTGGGACATTTCTAGTTGTGGAAAAGCAGCAGCTCGCTAGCAGGACCTTCAGCGGGAGGACCTCAGGCCTCTCGCGATAACATGCACTACACCTAAGAGAATAATGATTTTAGCCGTTGACGCCATTTGTCACGGAATCACTAATCAAACGATTAAAATATTCGCTTGAATGTGACAAAAGATTTGTTAGGGGGCGTTGCGAGGCGTTTGGACCTACAGTGCGGCCTGCGTCTGCCTCGCCAGTCACCAGAGATGGGGAGCACCCGGCGGGGTCCGGAATTAATTCACTAATCACTAAAACGAATTGATTTTTCTACTTCTGTCCGGAAAACGTCGACCGTCGCCACGGATTTCGTGTAACCACCAAGCCAATGGAGAAGGGTGGGAGAAGGAAAAGAGTCATTTGAATTGAATGCTGGAACTTTCATGAAGGACGTAAATCCAAAGGGGATTTGAAATAATCCGCTCCCATCCTCTAGAAGAAAAAGGATTTAATGATGAAATAAAATCTCAAACTATTTAAAAACCTCCTAACACGACTCTTAATTTGGTCAACAAAATTACTGTGTAATACAAACATTTACAATTCTTTAACGATGCACATTTATTTTAAATCTCTAACAAACCAAATTGTATCACCACAAGTTGATTTATATAATTTAGTGAAATTGTGTAATATGATACAGCGTCAAAAACAATAACATTAAAAGTAAACTAATGGTGCTAAAATAGTACGTACTTTTTCACCTTTAGTAATCGTTATATAATATTATTTATACCACAATTTCTTTTCGAATTAACACATCTGTCATCATTTTTTTGTAGAACTCATTTCAAGTCGTAGAATATTTGGTGCGAAAAGTAAATAGCTTGTAGCAACAGATTTTGTATTCAAAACTTTACATAAAAATGTATTTCTGGCATTGAATTCATTATATAAGGTATGCAGCACATTCACGAACATACGGAATGCGTTTTTAGCTTTATATTACAATATTCTTTGTAATCAGTATGCGAGAAAGTAAAATAAATAAAAGTTAATAAATAATACGATACTGATAGCGTTGTCAAACAAATGCAAATAGATCGAAAAATAAATATAAGTAATTATTAAACACTATGATACTGAAATACTCTAGAAACATATAAAAGTATTAGTTTATACTAGCAAAATACCCAGCGTTGCCCAAGTTTTTCATGTTTAATCCATATGAAAAACAAAGCGTCTCCGTGTCTCGCTCTCTGCCTCTGCGCTGTCTGCGTCTGTCTGTGTCTCTGTCTGCCTCTGTTTCTCTCTGTCTGTTTCTCTCTGTGTGTTTGTCTTTATCTCTTTATGACTTTGTCCCTCTCTCTCTCTCTCTCTCTCTCTCTGTGTCTCTGTCACTGTCTCTCTCGATCTGTCTCATATCTTTCTGCTTCTCTCTTTCTCTCTCTGGGTCACTGTCTGTCTCCTGTCTGTCTCACTGTCACTCAGTCTCTTTATGTCTCTCTCTCTCTTACGCGCACAGTCTTTCTGTCTCTGTCAAACTCTGCATCTCTCCGCCTCTCCCCATCTCGCTTCCCCTCTCTCCGTCTCTCTCTGACTCACTTTCTCTCTTTCTCTGTGTCTCGGGCGGTTCTCCTGGACCTCGCCCTGCATTACACGGCAACGCTCAGCATTGTTGCCGAAGCCAAGTGAACGGCCATTGTTATTGAAGACCAAGTGAAGCGCAGTTTGAATGGAAATGGAACTAAAATGAGAAATTGTTTTCTGCAGCACCATGTAACAGAGATGCAACAAAATTAACAGCACATAACTCGTCTGTGTGAAAAACACGTAGAAGAGCCAACTTCCATAGAGATCGGTCATACGGTGTCGGAGTTTAATATATATATATATATTAGCTGTCCCGGCAAACGTTGTTTTGCCATATAAATTATGGCTGTATATATATAACAAACCAAATTGCATATATACAGGTTGTCCGGGGAGGAAACGTCGGAACTTCGGAAATAAGCTTTTGAGACAATTCTAAGCATATTTTGTCTAATAAACTACGTGGATATTCCGAATGGTTGAGCCGCTATAAGTAGTCAAAAGTTGGTTTGAAAAATTGATTTCTAGGCAAAATTTTGCGTTATAGAAGCATATAAACAATTCAAAAACATGTAAATTGTTTATTATTTACATAGGAAATGAATATATTTGTTCAGAAAATAAATTAAGCGAGAAATAAAAAATCACCCAGTTACACAATTCGACTCCTTTTTTTATTTTTCGCTTAATTTTTCTTCCTGAACAAATATATTTCATTGCTTTTGTAAATAATAAACAATTTACATGTTTCTGGAGTGATTCTATGCTTCCATAATGCAAATTTTTGCCTGGAAATCATTTTATCAAAAAAAAACCTTTTGAGTGCTTTTTGCGACTCAACCATTCGGAATATCCACGTAGTTTATTAGACAAAATATGCTTAGAATTGTCTTAAGAGCTTATTTTCGTAGTTTTGACGTTTCCTCCCCGGAAACCTTGTATATAAGATTACCACGAACGAAAGACAGCCGTCATTATCGCCTTCTGTTATCACTGCGGCGTTACAATGGGTTACTAAAAGTAACAATGACCGCTCAGCTATTGGTTTTTATATTTAACACAAAGGACGCAATTAAAATGAAATAACATAATATGATATACCAAAATATTACATATTTTGTCAATAACATTGGCTGTAAATGGGTTGGGTAAAAGGGTCTGCAAATGGCAATATACAGCCTTAGCAACGCCGGCGTAGTGGTTGGCAAGGTCAATAAACTACATTCAGGCCTTGAATAGGTGGGGGCGCTGTCTAGAAAGACATATAAAATAATGTGGGATTGGTCTGAAAAGGAATGACTATCGAGGGCGTGGCTACTCGATTTGATAAGAGATGAATGGATTGGCTAAGGGAGAATAGACTGTCGAATTTTGTCGTTTTGTTTAAAAAAGAGGAACGAAGGACGGATACCGAAGCGTTGAGGGCGGAAAAACGGTGGAGAACAGGACATTCTGATAGAGGTCGTCGAGTAGTACAGATCGCTCCCGAGATTAACATCAGGGGAGTGGGACTTGTAAGTTTTGACGTAAGACTCAATTGTTTTTCGGACTCTGAAAGTTGATGGGCAGAGGTAAATTCGATGAGGACTTTGAAAGTTTCTTTTATATTGCGGTGTTGGACTTTAATGTTTTACCATTAGTTGGGGAGGATTAGGAACACGTATCACGTAAGAACCGATAGATTATTCTAGGTAGTGAGGGCTGGATTCGTCGGCAGTGTCGCAAGATCAGAAGAAAGAAGCTGGACTTGGGTTCATCTGCATTCAAGTGGGAAGATACTGCGGGGCGTCGTAGATCAAGACGTTAGATTAGTACTGCAGTACAAAGGTATTATTTTAAAACGAGGTCATGACCTAAAGACAAAACAATTGTCAATAAAAGTAAATAAATTGTTAAATTTCTCTTTTGGAAATGAAAAGATTTTCATTTGGTCAATCACAATTGTTATGTAGTTAGAGACAGATAATTATTCCCTTTCAGATTCCTCGCCATACTGTATAGTTGGCAGATCAAGTAATCGGCTATCTAGGCGATAGTGATTATCCATAACGGGACCCATTGACCCAGCTAGCCGGACATTTATCCATTTGTTAAAATTAGCTGTGGAAGATTGGTTTTAATTAACGTAACCTGTTCCTGGCGCCCAAAATTTTACTATAAATTCGGAACGGGTCACGATTATAACCGTCTTAAGGTGAATGATGTCAACGATCTCGTAATAGTCTATGACGAGACATTGTTGGTACATTTCAATAAATGTAATATAAAATATAATTAATAATAAAATAAAATATTAAATAATATACAGATTCAAACTTTCGTAACATCCAACAGCATAGCACCAAAATTCATTTTACGTTCACGAAGCACAGTAAATTGGGAGCGGGCGACTTATGTTTGGCGACAAATTACACAAAACACTCATATTTTTTTAAAAATAACATGACCTTATTTGAAGATTTGTTTTTGAACATCTTTCATTTAGAAAAAAATGGTATATTCATAATTGTAGGAGGTATTCATAAATGTAGGACGCCGAAAAAAATTGATTTTTTCCAATTTTCGAAAAATGAGGATTTTCAACCAACATGAGATCCGCACAATTTTTTTAAACGTCCTTCAAAATATCCAACAACAAAATTTAATCAAAATCAATGAAGGATTTTTTTATGGAATTTGGAAAATGTCCCTGTGAATTAATGAAAAAATACACCAAAATTGAAATATCGGTTTCAAATACAAAGGGCCGCGACATCAGCAAGATCGATTGGGGAATATAAATTTTGGAGAAAATAGGCCGAATGGATTTAGCCGCTCGGGTTGTTCACAGAGAGATTGACAGAAAGACGGACAGATGTTTTGCCTCAATAGATTTTTCAGTATCAAGGCCCACAAAACATGGAATTTTTTTCTAAATTTTGCATTTGGATTTATCCACTTTTTCGTTGTCAGGGGCCTGTAATAAGAGTTTTTCTGCCAAAAATTCCTCGTTTTCTCGCCTATTAGTACATAACTCTCTCTACCGCGGTCAGGCGCGGATCCAGACTTCTCTTTTGGGAGGGGTCACGTTAAGACTCAAGTACATTTATTTCGGAAAGGGGGGAGGGTACAGAAAGTAATAACATATTTTGATGTATGTTATTATACATATATCAGATTGACTTTATTATTCAATAAATATATTTAGAATTACTATTAAAATATTTAGAAATTCAATATACCAATAATCACATATCAGCTTACTATTCTTACGCTCCTCACCCTTATTCCCTGGGGGAGTGGCGGGTGTCACTTTGGAATTTTAAAATCAATTTTTGTTGTAGATTCGAATTCTGCCTACAAAAATATGTCAATTTTATTCGGTACATTTGTTTTAAAAAAATGAAAATTTATAAAGTTATCAATAATAACTTTCAAATTAGCAAAAATAACTTTTATTTGATGCAATATGAAACAATTTGTGAAGAAACTTATATGAGAGAAACATGTAAATGTGTGTAATGAAAAAACTATTTTTAATAAATTATTACAATTAAAAAATACATGCTTATAATAAATAAATAAACCAATATACTTTATTTATCTTACAATTATTTTTCTCAATTTCATTTTTTTCTTTTTCAATTTTTTCGTTTATAGTGCTCATTCATATAATTATAAATTTGCGCCACATTTGAATCTCCTTCAATGGCGATTCTTCTATAACAATGTTGTAAACGTCATTATAATTTTGAGGACAACTATACCAAGACATGCAAACATTTAAAAAAATTTGATTTAATGCAACATTTATTATATTGCAAATAACTGATCTGCTTCCAATTGTATTGCCAAGGTACTTAGTATAATTAAAACCCAAATAAAGTAACATCATTGCAATACTTTTCATCAAGAACGAGAGCTGTCAAAAGATACTTTTGATACCGGATTCGAACTCAGCGACAGCAAAACATTCAAGATATTTTAGGCGTCAGACCCTATCCTCGCTCATAGCCGAACTAAAATTATCTAACCGGATTTGGGCTCATCGACAGCAAAATATTATTCAATAAGGTCTTTTAGCAGTGGCGAAGCTGAAGCGTAATCTGGCAGACTTATACTACTCAAATTATTTTTCAATAAAATCTGTCGTTGTGTGCCACTTTTCAATATTTTTGTTACCGAATCGTCGAAAATTAAATGTGTTCGACTCCTTTTCCCCTTTTACGCGCGAGGGAATTAGCAGGGCTGCAGAAATATACTCTTTGGGGCCGGTAGCTGAGCGAGGAGTCTGCCAGTGGATAGACACCGGCTGGCTCTGCCGCGCATGCACACAAGAGAACGTGCGTTATCTCCCTTTCTTTTGCATTGACTGGGCAGCGAGCCCAGCAGGAGCCTAGGCAGGCACGGATTTGTACAGCGACGCACGCCCACGTCTCGATCAGGCAAATTCACCTCATTACCTGATGTTGTGGGAAAGTAGAGTTGTTTGTGTGCCGTTTGTGTGATTTTTGTTCGTTTTTCTTTACGAAACTATTAATGAAGCTAAAGATATAGTGTTGCAGTCAATATCCCACTGACTATGCCTCAAAAGCTAAAGATATAGTGTTGCAGACAACGTCCCACTGACTATGTCTCATAACATCTAAACGTTCACGATATCGAAATGCAGTTTTCCATACTTCAAATGTGGAATCACGAGTCAAGTAATACGCCGTAGAGATAGAAATAGTAGCAATACGTCGTAATATATCGTGTTAGATAGGAAGAGACTATTGAAATCTTTATCAAAGTAGTCATGAGAATGAATGAACTTTCAGGGTGAGAATTATTTGAAAGAAACAAAATTGTATCCTTTAAAATTATTGATACAATTGTGACTCAGATGGACTGCAGGTTTCAAGATTTCGAAAACTGTCATTTTATTGAATTTCTTGACGAAAGGCATTTTTCCATCCACAAAGCGTCCTTTCGTTCAGAAAGTTTTCTTTTCTAATAAAACAATATCCATTCCTTGACAGTGAGCAGCCTCAAAATGAAATGACAAATGTATACATTAATAAAGCGAAATATATGCCCGCAGTTTTTTTGCTGAAGTATTAGTTAGACAAATTGGTCTAGAAAAAAATATCAAGAGACGGTTTGGTTGATACAACTCAGTCTAATTTTCCCTCAATAGAAAGCAATATGTGAAAGGAATATTATTACATTAAAAGAGTTAAGACAATCCTGAGAGATTCCGTGGGAAATTAACTGTGCAGAAACGAAAGCTTTAAAGAACAAATTATCGACGTTTTTGTTGAATAAAAAAACGATGAATGGAGCTAATTTACAAAATATGTAAGATAAGATTTTCAGAATACCCAATTGCATGACTCTAGCTTTGCCACTGTGTTTTAGGTGTCAGACACTATCCTCGCTCATCAGCTAAACTAAAATTCTCTAATTCTTTTCGACAAATCTTTACCACTAACCCCTCTTGATAGCCTTAACTTAAGCTATCAGCTTAAGCGGCTTCTTACGCTCTTACAAACCAGAACCGGCATCAGACTTCAATGATCAAATTAGGTTCGCCGTTACTGATTACGTTAAGCATTTTTAGGTTAAATATACATTGAGTTCGATAGAAGTTCCGATACTGAATTCTAACAAACCCCTGAAAGCAAGATTGATGCCAATTTTATATACATACCATTATTATTACGTTTAGCTAGTTCTATTCCCTTTGAACAACAGTTGTGACTTTTAAGCTGAGTCCATGCGTTGACGTCTATTTTTCCCGCAGTCCTCTCGTTCAATTAGAGAGAAAAATTCACATTAAGTTGGCAACACTAGTAACGCGCAGTGTATTTGATTCCGACTTTAGATATGCTACTTGTTTAGATTAATTTCTTTGTGCTAAAAATATTTTTAAAATCATCTATAAAACACTTACGTTTTTATTCAAAGTAAATTACAATTTCTATATAAATTCAATAGTTTCAGCACTGATAATTTTTTAGAAATTTCTGGAATTGTCTGAAAATATCTGAATGTCTCGGGCAGTCCCGATTCTGAAGGGACACTGGAAAGGTTATTAGTTTCTCAGAGGTTTTTTTTTTAGATATGGTAGAGTTTCTCACAAAATTGTGACGGTTCATCATTTTGGGGGGGTCATGACCCCCGTGACCCCCCCCCTTGTATCCGCGCCTGACCACGGTAGCGGCTAGCGAGAAAGTAAAAAAAATCATTTAATTCATAACGTATGAATTACATTGTTTTTACTATCTCGCACTTCTTAAGAGGAAAAATTACCTAATCGTGCGCCGGAAAACTGAGAATTTTATGCATAAAACTCTTATTGCTGGAGCTGGAAACTAAAAAGTGGATAAATCCTGTTGCTATAAAGAAGACTTCCTCTAACACATGGTGAAGCCAGAATCCATTTTGTGGGCTCTTCATATCAAAAACTCTTATTTAACTTTCCAATTAAACTTTGTTCTGGAATACCGTAAAGGACTCTACAAAGAATACAAGTCTCATGTTCATTGAAATTCCAGATTTTTGAAAATTGCGAAAATACAAATATTTTGGGGCGTGATCCTTTAACTAGAGTATGAAAAATATATATTTTTACCTTCCCTTATACATTCATATATGCTGAGTAATTATACACGGAAAGTTATGTAATGCTCGGAGAAAAAGCGGTGAGTTCTTGGCAGAAAAAAATTCATTGTCGAGCTCTGATAACGCAAAAGTGGGCACGACCAGTTGCTAAATTAAGAAATAAACCTCCTCACACGTGATGTAGCCAGCATTGTTTTGTGGGTCCTAGGTACTGAAAAAAACAATTTAGAAGCAAAACGTCCGTTTGTCTGTTCGTCCGTCCGTCTGTGAACACTACTAACGCCTAAACCACACGTAGGATTTTTTTCAAATTGAAGATACTCTTGTCGATCTGACTAGTGTCAAAACTTTGTGATTCTGAAAAAGATTCGTAAATTTGGGAGTACGTTACATGAAGCTCCGCGGATATTTTTAAAATTATCTCAAAAATAACTCCATTTTTTTAAAAAAAAATCGTTTGTGAATAGAGGAAAATACATTATATACATATACATGAGGTAGGATACGTCCGATTTTTAAAGTTAACTCCGAATTTTTGAAATTGCAAAAGTTTAAAGTTTCTTCGGCCTCTTCCTACAACTACAAAATTACAGATAGTGAGTTTTCCTTCAAACAAAATTTGTTCTCCATAGTGAGTTCTTTTATTCACTTTTTTGAAAATTTTAGTAGTTTTCACGCAATATTGAATGAAATATGTGAAATTAAAAAAAAATACAGAACAAGATATTCTCGAAAACGGCTCCACATCGTTTCTTTTAACTTCTGGTACGGATAGTGCCTAATGGACTCTATTATATGACATAAACATCAGTTTGCTCTATTCCTTTGTTTTTACAAGAATTGCAAAAATGTAATTTTTTTGATTCATTTCTCACGTCGTTATTATTTAGACTAGCTGGTACCCAGCGCGTTGCTGCTGCAGAAGAAATAATTGAAGAAATATTCCTCTCCCCCTCTCTTTTTTCCCCTCTCTCCCTCCCCCTGTCTTTTCCTCCTCTTTCCCTCCCCCGTCTTTTCCTCCTCTCTCATTTTCCCTACTCTCTCTACTCTCCCTCTCTCTCATTTCCATCTGCCTCTCTTTCTCATCTGTGTCTCTTTTCCCCCTTTTTTGCCTTTTCTCCCTCTGTGTCTCTTCTTCCCCTCTATGTCTCTTCTTCCCCTCTGTGTCTCTTCTTCCGCTTTGTTTCCCTTCTTCCCCTCTGTGTCTCTTTTACCCCACTCTCTGACTCTCTTTTTCGCTCTCTCTATTTCCCCCTCTCTCCATTTTCCTCCTCTCACCATTTCCTCTTCCTCTATTTCCTCTTCTATATTTCCCACTCTCTCTATTTCCCCTTCTCTATTTCCCACTATGTCTATTTTCTCCCTCTCTCTATTTCCCTTTGTTTTCCTTCTCTTTCACTATTTCCCCTCTTTCTATTTCCTTCTCTCTATTTTCCCCTCTCTCTTTCCCTCTCTGTCTTATTATCTTTCTATTTTCCCTCTCCCTTTGTCCCTGTCTCTTTTTCCCTCTTCTCTCATGAACTTGCGCCGCCTGCTCCTCATGTTCTCCTCGACCTCGCCCCACGGCACACGGCAACACCCAGCAACAATAAGGCTCACGTGAATTGGGAATTGCATTTAACTGAAACGCCATCATTGGAGTTGCAATAATATTATTGTACTAAGCCTAAGTTCTTCCCGCTAGTGCAAGCAATAAGTTGACACATTTTTATCGCAATTGGATGCCTGGTACGGCAGCGCATTAAGCACAAACCAACAGACATTGATTTTTATATATTAGATTAATTTTCTGTATAATTATTTTTCGTGAAATTTCCCGTTATTTTAATAGTTATTCTGCTATTTGGGGCGGAGATGAATCCAACAAATTGGAGATGGTTAAAAATGGACCAGTCGTTCTTGAGTTATAAATGGTTTAATTAACTCGACTTTTATTTATTTACTTAGATTCTGCACGTCTTTGAGTAAGTGAGGTAGTACTGAAAAGCGCCGCACCAACAAAAATGAAATACAGTGTTCAAAATGATCTCATCCTGTAGCATACGGTGCGAGAAATGTTTCTTTGAGTCCTTTGGCCTCAAAATTTTAGTTTTTAACGCCCTAAAATGCTTCATTTAGAGTTATTTAACGATATATATTCGAACTGTGTAGCGGGCTGCGTTTGCATGAATATCTAGTTTTTTATTCTTCAGCGCCATGTAGTGCCATTTTTTAAAATATTTTATTAGTTGCTCTGTTAATCGAGACGGAGATGAATCCAACAAAACAGATAATTAAATTTGGTTCAGTCGTTCATGACGTATAAGTGGTGTAACTAACACAACAATCTTATATATATAAGATTAGCGGCGATTCGTTCACATTAGCATATTTATGAGTACATGTGCTCAGTGGCGAAGCGTGAGGTTACCTTTTGGGTAAGCTCAATCACCAACCTATTGTAAACACACATACTTAATTTTTTAAATATCGAATATTACGAAGCTAAAGATAAAAAGAATACAAATGTAATATAGTGGTAATAATAATAACAACAATAATGATAACAATGATAATGATGATGATGATAATAGTGAATATTAATTCAATCGTGCAACAATACTGAAATCAAGAATAAACTTACTACAGAATTGAAAAAAAATTATAAATGAAACTGCTTACTTACATTGATGTATACAAGTTGTTTTCACGAGATTGCGGATTTGCGGCCATCTGAATTGTTTTAAGATTTTTTTAAAATTAATTCTAAACGTCTGGTTTTCATATAAGATATATTCTAACTATAAACGTCTGGTTTTCATATAAGATTCATTCTGATAAGAAAAAATTTTTGTCACACTTTCTTTAAAAATAGCATCTTGCGAACATTTACGAGGAAGTTTCTTTTCTATTGAAATAGTTGCCAAGCTGGAGAGTCTGTTATTTGACATAGAATTGCGTAAATGTGTTTTAATTCTTTCAGAGTGCTCATTGATCGTTCAGTAGTAGCTGATGACATCGGAATGCTGAGAATCAGTTGCAATAACTTTTTCGTTTGTTAATACACAGATTGGAGATTGTTATCAACAATGAAATCTAATAATTCAGTGCAAGGTTAACCCCTTGTCTTCCCTTTGTCATCTGAACTGTATATATTGACAAATTCGTTGTGCTACGAAGTTCAAAACTAAAGGGTATGCATTCTTAAGTTTTTGAAATTCAAAGTTAGGAAATGTCTTTTTGAACTGAGTAAATTTTCTGTAGTTTAAAAGTTCATCATATGAAAGTTCATCAAATTTGGAGAATCGTTCATCTAACTGTACTATGATGAAATCCAATATTTCGAAAGCACAGCGTTTATGATTCTCGACAAATTGCTCGGGATTGAAGTCCGTTGTATGATTTTTGTTTATTTCCAAACTCTCTTGAAGGCATTCATTCAAAACATTTTGAGAACGTAATGCTGTAATATTTGTCTTAGCGGTTCTCATTTCATTGATGCCTAAGTTTACATCACTTGTGCACTTTGCTTGGAAAATGCTGAACGGATGTTAGCTATAGATAAAAATTCTATTGAACAAACACAACAAAAATGTAAACATTAAAGAGTCTAAAGTTCTCATGAGGCCCATTGCACAATTCATAGATTTAGGATCCCAATCATTAGACTCAGTGATGTAGCTTACCGCATTCCTTTAGTTCTTGGTAATGATGTTTGATCGTAGACACAGCACGAGAATTCTATCGTGTTTGCACTGGATGAGGTAACTGGAATCCATGTTGACGAAGTATTTCTGAACGACGTGTAGATCTACTGAAGAATGAATGAAATGCCGTGAGGTTACAGATGAAAAAATACTTCTTTAATAGTAATATATAATTTTAAATAATAATTAACTGAATCAAATGAGTCACCATCTGTACTCACAGAATCACCAACTTCGTCGCGTGATTCTAATCACATAAACCTATTTCATATAAGTCAATTATAAAATAAAGCAATAAAGCAGAACTACCACATTGTACACCGTTATATAACGTTATTGTTAGAACAACACTTCGCTTGTAACGTACACACGAACACGCTTTACATGCAGCTTACAATCTGATCCTATTAGTAATCTTTCCACACACCGAATCTTTCCACACTCGCCGCGATGCCAACCTACACATACTTAAAATCAGTAGCTTCTAAATGATCGTGTTTTATTAAGTTATCACAAAGTTAAATAATGTAGGAGAAGAATGTGACCATTAACAATATTGTGCTTAACGAATTTGGAATAGATGTATTCAAATACTGAAATTTGAAGTAAATGAATGTTTTACTCGGGATGTTTGTAGCGATTAGAAGTTGCTCAATGACCTCTAGCGGACATTCCCGGAAGTTCCACGCAAGTATGTGGTGAAGATAGAGCCTGCCGGCAAGAGTTTCCATTATTTGTACTGTCGTAAGCAGTTTTAAGGCCGGCCTAATGTCTGCGCGAGTCACACAGCCAGCCCACTCAACGCGCAAGCGCGCTCACTTCCCCGCGCCCCGTCCCTCTTGTGACGTCATACCGTGTTAGGCTGAAGGAAATCAGCCTCTCCCAGGCCTCGCCGTCTCTCCAGGTGTCGAAAAGACTAATCGCATGGAATATGCATAAGAATAGAAATAAAATAAATAACTTGGGGCGCATATGTACTCTTTAATTGGCTAAAAAGCGACATTATGCATGTACAATTTTATTTTTTTAGGAAAGAGATATTTTTCTTCTTCTTCTGCTTCTTCTTCAAAATTCTTTTGGATAGCTCAGCTTACTCTCCCTACCCTGACGTTCCGCCATTGCATGTACTTTAAATAAAGTCAGATAAAGTTTTTCGAAAACTAAACTATTTACTGTGAAAACTAGCCCAAAATTCCGCATTTTCAGTAACACTCAAAAGCCATTTTCTCATAAATTGCTTCAAACTTTTTCTTCAAACTTTTCGAAAGGATAGTGCTAATTGCACTTTTTAATATGGCGTAAAGTTGATTTGGGGTATTTTTTTGTCTTTTCAAAGTTACAGGAATGTAATTTTGAAATATCTCTCACACCGTTAATAGGCACATTTGCAGCAATTTCTAAACACTATTGGATTTGTGAGTTAATGTGCTTCAAACGACTTCTAATGAACACTTATAATTTTGTTTACATTTTTTTATTATACTTAAGAATGTATTTTTTATCAGTGATACATTGACTCCTGAATCATAGAGACCAGCTCTTGGCAAATTCTTCACATGAATTCTTAATTTTATAAGAGGGGTGACTTACTCGTTTGTTCCTTTTTCGGTTTTCGCTACTATCTTTTCACTCTCTACATTTTTAATTTTATCATTAACACACAATTTTAATTCTATCATTATTTGATTTTAAATTTTCCTTATCTTTTATCCCACACCTGTGCTCTGTATCTATCTTTATAACCTAACTTTTCGCGTATAGAGCATTTCGCGTATATGTTGTTTAGGTTTTGTATCTTTATCTTTTTCTTTCTTTGTAATACTCAAATTTCCAAAATCTTTTAATTTTAACATTAAATCTTAATTAGATCTTAATAGATTTTCTTACTAGTTTATCTTGCAAAAATTTTGGTAAATTGATTACTATTAAATCAATTCGAGTATTCAAAGTAATATTTTCATTAACTTCTAGTAATAAATTTCTTTTTTTCAATGCGTATTGTATATTTTTTTTATTATAATGTAATGAATTAAAGGAAGGATACGTGAGTAATTTCCGCGGGAGGGGCAGAATACAACATTAAATTAAGTTGACCAATCAGAAAATTGGACAGTGTGCGATTAATCGAATGAGAGAGGCGGCGGAAGCAAAAAGGAACGTATTTGCGTATAGTCACGAAGCTGAGACAGATGACGCGCGTGAAAGATAAACAAAGGGAGGGATGGATATTAGGCGTGCTGCCGAAGAACGTGAAATGTTGATCTCGTGATGGTGTTGAAAAAACGGGAATGGAAGTGTCGTGGAGCAGCAAAAGCTGTTTAATGAACTCTCCGGAAATTTTGGAAGTATTGATGGGAAGTGTAGAAGTGCGTGTCTAAACACGGACATTTTTTTGGTGTAAACTAAATAGAAAATGGAGGTGGAACGGATTCACGTCTTGGAGTAACGTCCGTCAAGTGTGCTGTTCGATTACTATAAGGAAGTAAATGATAGGAAAGTGTTCAAAATTAATAAATGTAGGAAGATCAAGTTGTGTTTAAATTTTAGGAATTAATTTAATATTTAAAGGAAGTTAAATTGGGCATGCATGCATGCATTCAGGGGGCAAATGAACAAAAGATAATTTGTAAAGCAACAATGAGAAAGTGAGGATAATATTTTGTCAATGTTTTGGGTTCAAATTCTGTCATAAATTGGATATTTGGATGTTTATGTGTAGTTACAGAATATAAATAGCAAATGTTGCGGAAGTAAGTATTGTTATTATTAGTCGTAATAGTAAGTAGAAATCCCGACCCCAACATAAACAAGTACGTACGTAAATATTGCATGCCTTGAGTCTGTATAGACGGCCTATGAAACCCGCTCAAATATTTTTTTTCTATTGACCGTTTTCTTTTTTCTCAAATATTGTTATTTATTTCAATATCATAATTAGTGAGATATGGTAGAGAAAGAGTAAAAGAGAGGGAGAAAATAATGCTTCGGTCATAGTATTCTAATAACGAAACATTTAAATATTGATAATCTTACGCATAAGCAGTGTCACTCCAGGATTGTGCCGAGAACGTTTCTATGAAAGCACTATTCCATTACTTCCAATTATTTAACCTATTAGCATTTTGTTTAAAAAACACATTAGATCAGTCTAAAGTAGATTTCTCTAAGAATATCCGTAATATTTCAGCATATCTATTTTGATTAATATCTA
This sequence comes from Acheta domesticus, assembly GCA_031308135.1. NCBI lineage: Eukaryota > Metazoa > Arthropoda > Insecta > Orthoptera > Gryllidae > Acheta > Acheta domesticus. Next base: position 141,237,324 of record JAHLJT010002406.1, on the reverse strand, counting down.
CTCGAGCACATTCTGGGACGAACATCCATATCCATGTTGTCGCTTTAAAATTTTCGCCGTTAAATTTTTCCATAACAATATCTTTAGCTAACCACGAATGCTTCTTCCCTTCGAGGAGAGGGTAACTCCGAGGCACTTCGTTTAATTTTCCCTGTAGCCGTTCATTTTCGATTGGCAATCCCATTCCGCTACACTTCCGTTTCCAATTTTTAATCGCTTCATCAAGATAGATTTTAAATAAGAGGGGGCTAATGAGCAACCTTGTCTTAACCTCTTGTTCACTTGAAATTCTTAGGTGAGACATTACCTATTTTGACAGAGCTGTAATTATCACTATATAACGCATTGATAGCATTAATATAGGCTGGCTCGATACCACTTGCTTCCATGCTTGGCCATAAGTTATTTAATGGCACTGTATCGTATGCCTTTTCAAGTCAACAAATATGAGATGGACATTCCTACCTCGTTTAATTGTTTTTCTATTAGATTTTTTAATGTGAAAATACCATCAATACAAGACCTTCTTGTATTGATGGAACCAAGCATGGAAGCAACCTGCTCAGAAAAAATATAGAATTCCACTGGTCTAAATAACGTCAAGAGAACTTTGAAAGAACAAAAGAATACTTATACTCGGCTCCAGCACTGGCTATATTTGACCAAGATGTCCTTATATACTTGTTTACGGATGCCAGTATGGAAGGAGTGGGAATAATCTTAAAACAACCTCAAGAGGATAAATCACTGAAACCAAAGGCCTTTTTTCTCAAGAAAACTGACAAAAATGCAGAAAACAAAAAAAAAGCAATATAAATAGGGTGTCTAGCAATAAAAGAGGACATCCTATATTGGCTATACTATTTAATGGGACAAAAAGGTATAGTATTTTCAGATTATAGGCCTCTAGAAAATTTTAATATTAAAAAAGTAATGATCCAGAATTAATCGACATTTTTAATTATATTTCTCACTTTCAGTTTGATATTGTCTATACCCCAGGAAAATATAGAAGCTGATAGTCTGTCAAGAAATCCTGTACTAGAGCCACCTATAAACTCAGAAAATGAACCCGTGATCAAGATACCAAACGTTTCATTAAAGAAATAAAAAAAACTTAAAATAGATAACTCTTGTGAAAATAACGATGACAGCTTCTATAAAAGATTAAATAATAAAAAGAAAATATGGATAACAGAAGAGTTCGGCGTTTCACTAATTAAGTGTACACATTGAACAAGTGTATATAGAAACAAAACAACTCAGGCTGACTATCTATCTTGCCATAAATTTTACTTAAAAAATGTGTACAAGCACTTTTAAGTAATATGCAGAACCGGCGAAACATGCATTAGAAACAAATCTGGAATTGAAAGTTTGCTCCTTTGTCACAACTAGGCCCAGCAGAGAAACCGCTTCAGATTGTGTCTCTGGACACAATTGGAGGCTTTAAAGGAAACAAAAGTTCAAAAAAGTACTTACACCTGGGTCATTCCATGCAAAAATGTAGAATATCTGACACTACATCTCAGAATTTAAAAATATTTTGCCACCTTACTTATCATGATACCTGCATGAACCAGGTACAATATTTTTGTCTCATCAACCATTGTTTAGCAACAATGGGCACTTGAAATATTAGGTTAGCAGTCTGCAGACATTCCGTTATGATTTTTTTCCAATGATATGCAAACAAGCAAAAAATATGAAAGTGACACTATTTGTGGAAGAAATGTAAAGGATAATTTTACGATAAAGATATTTTTTACCGTGAGTCTTTAACAATTAAGAAGTAAACAAATTCTAAAAATTGCAATAAATGGAAATGTAATATTTTTAAATCCTTGAATTTTGGAAGAAAATTTGCTGAAACTACTTTGAAGCTACTCTGTAAATTTCATCATGGAATCTTGAATGGTTTTAAAGTTATGAATAAAAGTATCTTTCCGGCGTTCCGTAAACGAACTAATCTCAGCTGCTAGAGCCGCCGCGCCCATCCCTCTTCGTCAGCACTCGGCGTTACTTTTTTCCTCCGCGGCGCGATGGTGGATTTCGCAAAACTACTTCTCAAGGTGTTAATTTTGCCGTACGAGCTACATGAAGAGATACGCCAAATTCGACCATTAGTTTTTGTTTACTCCAACTTTTTGGTAAACACGTTAAAATCATATATTTCTCGTTAGCTGTTTTCACATTTGAAAATTTTTCTTCGAATTGTGTCAACGTTTCTTCTCCTTCATTGCTTTCTGTACTCCCATGAAATAATTCAGAAACTGTTTTATTTACGGCACTCACTATCTTCTTGCGTACGATTTCTCTCGGGTTTGTTTTCGCAATGACAATGATGACTGACCCAGAGGATTCAAAATGTTTACATTACTGATAGTGGCTTCCTCTGCAACTCCTGGGGCTACATACTCCTCTTTACTTGACGTTTTCACTTCACTGTCTGTTTCAGTTGTCACTAAGATCTGCGTTGGGCATTTTGGATATTTTGTGACGACACAGATGGCATATTGCTTCTCCTACCACTAAACTTGATATTTTCTTCCGCATCGCCTCTGTTCTCTTTCTCTTACCCACCCGACTTTTGTGCTTCTCAAGTCCGAGTGGATTGCAGCACTAAAGCCTGTTAAACGTATTCACAATCTTTCGCATTTTCTTTCAGGATGTATCATTGAACAGTAACACGCCAAAACTAAGCCTGTAAATTTGTATCAGGATCCCTTCGAAAGCATCGATGGATATCCCTAGGGAATGAACTTGCCGGTGCCTGCCTACGACCTTACCTCACCCTTCGCTGGGCAGGGGCACGCGACTTTCAACCTTAAGAGCAAAATGCGCGTATACTTTTTATTTAATATCGTACGCATCTTTTAAGATTCCATCGCGACAGTTTGCAGAATGGTTATTTATTGTTTCTTCTTGCAGTGTGTAAAATATGAAAGAAAAGAAAATATTACTTTTGAAGAAAAATGTATTTGTTTAATTTATTAGCATTTTTTATTATAAACAAATATCTCAATCCTTGATATATTATCAATTGCTTAAAATATGATCATTTATCTTCAAAATAGTGTGCCCGTTTTTAAAGTTTTATTCATTTTATGAACGTCATAATTGTTTTCATTATTGAGTACATTGTGTCATCGTTCATGCTTAACCCGTAATTGTCGCTAAACTGATAAAGATGTTAATACCATAAATTGTCTTTTAACTGTTCATCATTAGTAGATTAATGTAACAATATATGAAAAAAATATGAGACTCACTGTCAAAAAACCTGAAATTTTGCATGGAATGACCCACCTAATAATGTATTATTTTACTACATTTGCCTACATTAGTACATCAAAGAATCAGGTGGCTAAAATCTTTATTAATTTAGTAAACTAGTGGTGATTCGAATGCACATACTTTCTCGCAATGCTTCTATACGGTCCTAAATGCTACTTCATTACTTCATAAATCAGCAAAAATGTTTTCTTCCAGAAAACTTTTCCCGTTCCAAGATCCGAAATCCGATCATCAAAATTAACGAACCGGCACTTATACCACTACGCCAAACTAGCACCGTAGAGGTCGAACAGAAACCAAAAAAATCGAACCGAGCTATAAAATGGTAAATGCATGATAAGCAAACAATTGATACGATGGTAAAATACGATTTACAAATTCAAGAAGAGACGTGAAAAATTGTTGAAGGTTAAAAACTCGAAACCATATACATACACATTTTCATTTATCGTAATTATCAATATTTGTGATTCAAATGGCTTCACATGGTTTTCAATAAAGTTTTTAGTATTGTCAATTATTTCCTGAGACAATAGAGAATTTTGACAAATAATATGCACCGACCAGGACTCGAACCTGCGCAGCTTCCCACCGAATAGCTGTGCCAATGCTCATTGATTAAAGACTGCAACCAAAATGGCTCTGCTTGACGTTTACACTTGTATAATAGTAATAGCGTATGGTGGTTTCATTTCTAGCATTAGGAAGCTGAAAAATCCATTAAATGTGAAACAAAAAGTCCTTTGGGCGCCCAAAGAAGGTATTTTGGAAGATTATCATTCATAACAGAAAAACTGGTTCAAACTATAGAGATTAGAAAACTAAGTTCTGCGAGAAAGTCTGCGCCATTCTATTGCACCACTAGTTTCCTAAATTTAGAAACACATTTCATCCTCTTTTTCCTCACCAGACTCCAGCCATAAGAGGTTTTCAGGACAAAATTAGCCGTTTTCCGGCGCACGATTACATACCTTTCTTTTGTTACGAAGTATTCGTAAGGCGAGAAAGTAAAAAAGTACAAAAAGGTGGTAAAATATCAATTATCCTAACAGATCAATATGCAGCAATAAATTCTGCACAATTCAAAAAAATACATAAAGAAACAAGATATAACACCAATTTTCACAGCAGTAGACTGTGCGTTTTCAAAAGGGTTAAATGAAAAAACAAACCAAACTTTAGTGAATAGAGTAAGATGTAAAATCTATGAAAATAAAGAACTAGTGGTGCTACAGAATGGCACAGACTTTCCCGTATTAGTTTTCTATTTCCTTCGGTTTTCGCTAGCTATTCGGAATTGCCACAAACTCTTTCTTGCCAGCTGCCATCTATCACCGCCAAAAATACATTTTTTGTCATCATTTTTACGGAAATTTTTTGAGATTTCAAAGTACTTTATTTGAAGTGATTTGAAGCACTGGCACTCACAAATATAATAATCTTTACAAATTGCTGGTAATGTGCATATTAAAGATGTGAGAGATCTTTAAAAAAATTTACTTTTATATAATTTTTGAAAAAAACAAAACAATAACTCCAAATAAACTTTGCGTCATATTAATGAATGTAATTAGCACTATCCGTTACAAAAGTTTGAAGAAAAAAAATGGCAACCATATATAAGAAAATGGCAAGAATTTTGGGCAACTTTTCACAGAAAACGGTAGTGTTTTCGAGAAACTTTACTTGACATTATTTAAAGCATATATACTCGTAAATATAATAATGTGAAAAAATCGCCGATAATGTAAATATTAACGACGTGAGAGACAAGTAAAAAAATTTACATTTTTGTAATTTTTGAAAAAAACAACCTATAGAGCAATTTGGCTTTTATGTCATCTGATAGAGTACATTTACCACTATCCCTACCAAAAGTTTAAAAAAAATTGGAGCCGTTTTTGAGAAAATCTTGTTTATGTAATTTTTTAAAATTGCACATATTGCACGCAATATTACACGAAAACTACTCAAATTTTGAAAAACATTTACATGACCTTTATGAAAGAACTCAATATCTACAACAAATTTTAATTGAAGAAAAAATCCTTATCTTCAATTTTGTAGTTGGAGAAAGACGCCGAAAAAAATTCAAACTTTCACAATTTTCGAAAATTCAGAGTTATACGTGAAAATTGGACCTATGCCATATTAAAAAGTGTATTTTACTCTATACATACAAAAAATTTAAAGAAAAAATTTGGAGCCGTTTTTGAGAAAATGTTGAAAATCCCTGGGGGGCTTCATAAAAAGTACCCCCAAATTTTAAAGAATCTTTTTCAAAATCTCAAAGCTTCGACTAGAACCAGATCGACCGGAGAATATCCATTTTGGAAGAAATCGTACACACGGTTTAGGCGCTAGCAGAGTTCACAGACGGACGGACGGACGGACGGACGGACGGACGGACGGACGAACAGACAGACGGACGTTTTTCCTTTCAATTGGGTTTTCGGTATCAAGGACCTAGAAAACAGGGTTTCTGGCTACAGCACGTGTTAGGGGATTTTTTTTAATGTAGCAACTGGTTTTATCCACTTTTTCGTTTTCACGGCCCGGCAATGAATTTTTTCCGCCGAAAATTGGCCATTTTTTCGTGCAGCATTACATAACTTTCCCTATACTACGTATATCACTCCGTGTATACGTACGTATACGGAAAGTAAAAATTTAGCAAATAATAGATTATTAGCATTGGAAAATTCCAAAAAAAATACACAATCAAATAAGATGTTTTATGACAAAAACGTTAAAAAAATAATTTATAACGTAGGAGATCTAGTGTATATTCAGAATGGCAATAAAATAAATATAGACAAACTAGAGGTAATAAGGTCAAGACCTTACAAAATAAAAGATAAAATATCTGATACAATTTGTTTCCTAGATAGTAGATTGAGAAAAATGACTCTAACGTATTCCACGCTAGTAAATTAGTTCCATATACAACATGGCCTCACCCACCGTCTTGAAAAGGTGGGATGTAAGTTTGAGCGTTACGCACGAAACTTAGTCGTATGATACTGGCGGTCATATGGCCAACAGTACAGCTGCGCTCCCCAGCAGAGAGTCAGAACCACATAGGGCTCCGAACAGAACAACTCGTGTAAAAGCCATTCTCACATTCGAGTTTATAATTTTCGCTTGTTAAAGACAACAGTATTGATTCAGGTTAGTTTTAAGTATTTACGTTTGTTTGTTATTATGTTGTAGCAAAATCTAATGAATGTTTTTCTTCTTAATGCAGCTATTATTAACTTTTTGATACACTTACAACTGCATCTTACATGTCTGATTTCTAACCTCAATCTCCTTGTCCAACCCTGTGTAGTAAAGGGAAAGTTATACAATGCTGCGGAAAATCGATTTCGAGATTTTAACGGAATTACACGTTTTGAGGTCCCCTAGAACGCAAATGTGTTTTTTTTTTTCAAATCGTCCGTGTGTCTGTCCGACCGCGTGTCCATCCGGTATCTGTGAACAACACTAGCGCCTAAACCATACGTACGATTTCTACCAAAATGGATATTCATGGGCGATCTGGTTCCACGGGAGGCGCCGCGATTTTGAAACACTTTCTCCAAAATTTGAGAGTAATTTACATGAAGCCTTCGGATAGTTTCAAAATTATCTCCAAAACGGTTCCAAATTTTTTCTTTAGTTTTTGTAAGGATAGAGTAAAGTACACTTATTTAGGTGGCATAGGTCCCATTTTCACGGTTTACTCTGAATTTTCGAAAGTTGCAAAAGTTTGAATCTTCCTACAACTATAAAATTGATGATAGAGATTTTTTCTCCAAGTACATTTTTTCTTCAAAACGAGTTCTTTCGTTAAGGACATGTACATTTTTTAAAAAAAAATTCAGTAGCTTTTGCTCAATATCGCGTACAATATGCTCAATATTAAAAAAATACAAAAACAAGATTTTCTCAAAAACGGCTTCAAATGTTTTCTTTAAACTTTTGTTAGAGATAGTAATAAATGAGTACTATGAGGTGACGTAAATGCCATATTGCTCTTTTCTTTTGTTTTTTTTTTCAAAAATTCGAAAAATGATTTTTTAATTTGTTTTTCCCATACAATTTTTTGGCTATTTGTTCACATGTTTATATTTACGAGTATTTGTGCTATAAATAATGTCATACGAATTTTCTAGAGAACCTAGTCGTTTTCTATGAAAACAAGATTAAATTTCCGCATTTTCAGAAACACTCAAACCCATTTTCTAACAAATGGCTCCATATTTTTTATTCAAACTTTTCGAACGGATAGTGCTAATTACGCTCTTTACTATGACGTAAAGTTCAAGTTGGTGTATTTTTTGTTCCTGCAAAAACTACACGAATGTAATATTTTTATCTCCCACATATATGCACATTACCAACAATTTGTAAACAATTTTTGTATTTGGGTATTAACATACTTTAAATTACTTCAAATAAAGTTTTTCGAAAACACAAATTTTCTGTGAAAAATAACTTTATATCTCGCATTTTTAGAAGCGCTTAAGCGCCATTTTCTTAAAAACGGCGACAAATTTTTTAAATAAAATTGTCATTTAGGACGGGAAAAATTATGAAAATGTAAAAAAAAAAATATTTTGGGCGGCCATAGATCCAGCTGGAAGCAGATACTGGCAAATTGATTTGATTTCATTTATTTGTTCAAAAAACAGTGAAAATTGTATATGACGTGTGTTAGCCCGAATAGGTAGCCCAGAAATAGAAAACTAAATTGGGAATATCCGTGCCAGTCTGTAGCACCACTAGTTACTTCCCGTATACATACGTAAACATGGAGTAATATACTTATTATAGGGAAAGTTATGTGATGCTTCGGGAAAAGCGGCGAAGTTTTCTCTGAAAGTAGTGGTGATACAGAATGGTAAGAGTTTCCCATATTATTTCTTTGGGTCTGGGCTAACTATTCGAAATTGCCACATACTCCTGCTAGCTAACATCTGTCGCCGCCCAAAGTACATTTTTTGGCATTTTCTTACGTTTTTCGTTTCCTAATGTTAGAACGGAAATATCAATTTTAGAATATAAAAAAACAATAAACCTCGTCCTAAGTGACAATTTTCTTTGCAAAATTTGAAGCCGTTTTTAAGAAAATAGCGTTTAAACGGTACTGTAAATTCGAAATTTGAAGCTCTTTTTCACAGAAAAGTTTTGAGTTTTCGAAAAACATCAAGAGAAGTCATTTAAAGTACATCAACTCACAAACACAAATGTGTTTACAAATTTCTGGAAATGAGCATATTGAAGGTGTGAGAGATCTTTAAAAAAAATTACGTTTGTGTAATTTATGAAAAAAAAGAACATTAAGCCATATTAAAGTACATTTAGCACTATCCATTCTAAAGGTTTGAAGAAAACACTTGGAGCCATTTTTGATAAAATGGCGTTTGACCGTTTCGAAAAATGGGAAATTTTGATCTGGTTTTCACAGTGGTTTTGCGCTACTGTTGTTCACATACGCCACACGGCAGTCTGACCGACGGACGGACGGAGGGACGAACGTTTCGTCGTCAATGGATTTGTCGATATCAAAGACCGGCAAAGATGGATTCTGGCTACACCACGTGTTAGAGAATTGTATTTTTAATTTGGCAACTGGATTTATCTACTTTTTCCTGCCCGACGCTAAGAGTTTTCTGCTGAAAATTAGCCGATTTAATGACTTTTCGTCTACTGCATAATAGGTAGCAAAAAAATAAAAATACGTTTGTGTTATTTTAAAAAAACAAGTATACAGAAAAATTATTTTATATCGCCTGGAATAATTCATTTAGCACTGTCCGTACGAAAAATTTCAAGCCATTTTCAATAATTTTCGAGTCAGTTTTGATAAAATTTAAAATATACCAGGGGCCATAAATTGCAATTTTGTCATGTAAGTTAGTTATCTTTCAATTGCTTCTGATTGTTAATTGATCTTATACAACCAAATTCTTCCTAAAATTAAATGATATATTCTATCCCATTAATTATCTACATCGTGAAGCCGATAGAGTGGCATCACAGAATTTAAAATGCTTCAAAGTTTCTTTTCGATAGAAATACGCATTACGTATGTACGAGAGTAAGTAAAGCGTTAATTTTTCCTTTCTAGCACGAGACCTTGTTTGTTTCGCTTCTTTTGTTTGCGTGTGTCTGATGCTCCTGAGTGTTCAACAATCGTCTGTGTCGCAAAACTCGCGAGTCGTACGCAACTTTGCAAGATAAAATGGCTCGTCGGTTAGAACAAGGAAGGTTTCGCAGGAATGAAATGCGCATTTTGACGATTCTACCCGACCTTGAGGCTTACTGAAACAAGGCATGCCGCGGGAGTCTGCATTCTAGCAGCGTGTAGAGTAACACGGCCGCAATAATTTATTCAGCGGGCATCCGTTTCTGTGAGTTGAACATGAAACGCATCCACCCGTTCTCTACTGCAAAGACCTGAGTAAACACGAGTGCAGGCAGGCAACTGACCACAACAAAGGTGAACTGTTTTCACCAGATATTGTATTCTGCATTAGTTCTTTCTGCCAGTGAAGTTTGTTGTACTACTTGAATTATTGATGCTTGTGTTATCTTTTATTTTAATCAATATTTATTAAATAATATTAAAGTAAACTTATTTCAGTACCAACCGTGAAATATACATACACCCAAGGACAATACTTATTTATCACGGGCGTTAACAGATTCTAATGATCGAGTGGCGACAAAAAGCCCGAGGGATATAGGCCAAAGATACACACAATATTTTATTTTTATCTAACTTAAATAATTCAAGTTTGCTTATTTACTCATTAACTAGATGTTAACTTTTTTCGGCTTCTGTGAGTTGAACATGAAACATGAAAATCTTCTTATGATTCCCTTTCATAATTTCCTTTATAAGAGATTTTGTAGTATCATTCCACTGTTTTCGTATTTTCTTCGTAACTACGATCCTCTGGACCCAGAAAAGTTATGCTGTGTATATCCAGCTCCCTATCGAAGCAATATTGCATTTGTAAACTAATGGCGCTACCAAAGCACATATCGTCTCGCATTATTTCAAAATGCTTCTACTATTACATAAATCTGCAAAAATCTCTGATCACAGACAATTTTTGAGTTTTCGAAAAACATTTGAAGTCATTTGAAGCACTTACACTCACAAATACAATAGTGTTTACAAAATGCTGCTAATGTGCGTATTAAAGGTGTGAGATATCTTTTAAAAAAATTACATTTGTGTAATTTTTGCAAAAACGAAAAAATACCAAAAATTGGACTTTACATCATATTGAAGAGTGGAATTAGCACTATCCGTTAGAAAAGTTTGAAGAAAAAATTTGGAGCCACTTATGGACCTACCGTAGGCTAGTGAGGGTTTCCCTAACCAGGTATCTCCCACCAACGGGGTACTGTCTCAGCCGAGACAAACTCTGAGCTCCCGACCGGTCTCCTGGCATATGTGGTAGTGTAATGCATGTAAGTTGTGTAAGTAAGGAATGAGGATAGGACAAAGAACACGAAGGAGAGAATGCGCGCTGTCGGAGGAGAATTCTAGCGGCCAGCTGCTTTGATCGGTAGTTTTCCCTGGTTTCTCCGATCAATATCAGGCGAATGCTGGAGCAGTACCCTTACAAACGGGCCACACCGCGCACGATCTTTCCTTCCTCTTTCTTGTCTTATCCCTTATTTACACACACATATACTTACATGCACTACACTGCCACACATGCTGAGAGACGGGAGCATAGTGTTATAGCTAGTCCAGGCTAGGGTGGGGCCCCGCTGGTGGGAGATACCTAGCTACAGGAAACTCGTTTAGCGGACGGTATGTCGGCGCCAGATCTAACCATCCAAGGAGAAAGACCACCGCCGCCCCTCGAGTAAAATGCATTCACTACACTTATGGGGTTAATGACCTTAGCCGTTGACGCGCCCGGATTCACTAATCAATCATCAATAGGAACAAACTCTAGGCCCTAATTGGTCTTCCATGGTGTAGTGCGTTAATGAATGTGTACTAAATGGTGAAAGGGTAAAGAACAAAACACTAGTGGTGCTACAACAGCACATACTTTCCCGTATTATTGGAAAGAGCTACGTAGAATTGAAATATTGCACTTTCTGCCCTACGAACATCTTAGCTATTATTTGAAAATGTCCAATTCAATCAAGAAACGAACAACTCACTGTTACCATCGCAGTGTTGTCAAAACAAGGTGAATTCTACAACTGCATAAAAATATAATACAAAAGTTCTGAAAATTTGTATTGGAAAAAGAATAATCTCAAATTTACCCAAGAACTTTATCTCTGTGGCTGGCAAATGAACTAGAGGTTCTGCTAATAGATATTTTACCCACATACTTTCCAGGTGAATTGACTTGACACATGTTTATGTGTTATTACGTCAATCGTTGCTCCGGTATCTCACCAAATTCCAATGCTAGTTCCGTTTACTAAACATTTTCATAAATTTTATCACAGTAATTACCATTTCCGGTCATGTTTCCAACAAAATTTAATCACAACTCTCTACGTAAATTTTGATTGGATCCACTCTGTACATCTGCTACCTTTTCAGTTTTTAAAGAATTTAAATAATGATAGCAAGATTTTTGTAAATGTCCTAACTTTCTGCAATAATATTGGACCGCTCTTCTTTGTTCACCTTCATTACCCTTGCCATTTCCTTTTCATTATCTTTTCTTTATCATTCTCTCATTTGGTTTGAAAGTAAGTCTTTTAAAGTTCCAAGGACTTTTTTCCAAATTTCCTACTCAACTTAGGGCTGAAAGATTTATTTTTCTTTTTATTCTCAATATTGATCACTATATTTACATCTGATTCTTGTTCTGACTTTATCAAAGTTATAAAGTATTTGGGCTAATTCCTTGTGATTTTTACTTTCTCGCCTTACGAATTTTCGTAAGAAGAGAAAGTTATGTAATCGTGCGCCGGAAAAAGGTGAATTTTCGCCAGAAATGCTCTTAAAAAGTCTGGTAGCGAAAAAGTGGATAACGCGTTGCCAAATTTTAACAAAATCCTCTATCTCATGGTGTAGTCAAAATCCGTTTTGTTGCTTCTTATACTGCAAAATCGATTGACGGCAAAACATTCGTCTGTCCGTCTGTGGTCAACGCTAACGCCTAAACCGTTCAGCCGATTTTCTTCAAAATTGATATTCCCCAATCGATTTGGCTAATCTCGAGGCTCCTGGAATTTGAAACCGATATTTTAATTTTTGGAGGTACTTTACAAGAAGCCCGTCGGAGATTTTCAATGTTAGAAAAAGGCTCCAAATTTTTTGATTAAATTTTGTTGTTGAATAGTGCAAAGGACGTTTAAGAGAAAGATAGGTATCATTATCGTTGATATCCTCAATTTTGCCAAGATTGCAAAAATCTATTTAAAAACTGCAAAATTGAAGACAGATTTTTGCTCCAAAGTTGGTTGTACAAAATTTGCAGTTTAAATAAGGCTATATACCATTTTTGGAAAAACGAATAGTTTTTTTGTAAATTGCGCTTCAAATTTACAACAAAATTTTCTCAAAAACCGCTCCAATTTTTTTCTTTAAATTTTCTTCACTTATGTAGTGAGGAACGATAAAAATATGGTCTTAGTCCTACTTCTGAGAAATACTTGTTTTTTTCTTTTTGAAATTGCATAAAAACATTTTTAAAACTATAAAATCGTAGGATAGCTATTTTTACATCAGACAAAGTCTCTTGTGCAAAATTAGCTCTTTGAACAAGGTGATGTAGAATTTTCTGAAAATACGAGTCGTTATTGCGTAATCTTCGCAAATTTACAAAAACAAATTCTCAAAAACCGTTCAAATGTTTTCTTTAAATTTTCTCCACATGTGTAATAAGGGACGATAAATAAATAAATAAACAAACTTGTGATGCTAGAATGGCACAGACTTTCTCGCAGTAGTTATTTTTCTAATGTCGTAGGTCGGAAACAGAATTAGGGAATAAGCCCTTCACCACTCCCTTCTTTGTCGCCCAAAAGACATGTTTCTCGCATGTTGACAATTACCGGCTTCCTAATTATAGAGCTGATACAATTATGTTTTGACTGACATATAAGTCTTCACTCCGCAGCTCGTTCCAATAGCCGCGCTCGTTAAGGCGCTCTGGGTCTGCGCGCTTCACGTCGAAAGGACGTCAGGCTCGAGTCCCAGACAGGGATTTTAATTTGATGAATGTGTAGTTGCAGAATAAAACTATTGAAGAGTGTTGAAACTGTACTGAATATCATTTCTAGTACTCACTAATAGAATCTATGCAGATAAATATACAGGACTTGTCTGTGTTTTCAGAACTGTTTTTGCATCTTTTAAACAATTTTTCAACTGTGTTATTCGATTTCTGAAACGTAAGTCACGTCAAATCAATCGTTGTTTTGTGAATATCTGTGTGAACAAATTTAAGTAAAATTATGAGTCTTTCAATGTTAAATTGAAATACAATATAACAAGAACGCATGCGATTAACGTACATATCCTTAACGGTTCCGATATTATTACTTTCTCGCCTTAAGAATACTTCGTAAGAAGAGAAAGTTATGTAATCGTGCGCCGGAAAACGGGTAAGTTTTTCCAGAAAAACTCTTATAGCTGGAGTCTGGTAACGAAAAAGAGGATAAAATCTGTTGCTAAATTTAGAAAATTTAGCGATGCAATAGAATGTCACAGACATTCTCGCAGTACTTAGTTTTCTAATCTCTAAAGTGAACTAGTTTTTCTGTTATGAATGATGATCTTCCCAGTTACCTTCTTTGAGCGCCCAAAGGACATTTTTTTACATTCTCTGGATTTTTCGGCCTCGTAATGCGAGAAATGAAACCACCATACCCTTAATTCTATTATATAAGTGTTAATGTCATGCATAGCTATTGCGGTCGCAAACGTTATTCGGCGAGCATTGACACTGCTTTTCCGAGGGAAGCTTCGCCTGTTCGAGCCCAGGTCGGGGAATATTATTTGTCAAAATTTCCTGTTGTCACAGGTAATAATTGAGAATTCTAGAAACTTTATTGAGAACCACATTAAGGCATTTGAATTACAAATATTGCAATAATTACGATAAATGAACTCGAAGTATCTGTATATATTTTTTCGAATTTTTAACTTTTAACATTTTTCACGCCTCTTCTTTTATTTGTAAAGCGTGTGTACCATCGTATCATTTGTTTCTTTATCATGCATTTACCATTTTCGACCCTGTTCGATTCTTTTTATGGCTCTGTTCGACTTTGAGGATCGGATTTCGGGTCTCGGAACGGAAGCAGATTGCTGGTAGAAAACACTTTTACTGGTTTATGAAGTAGTGGAATAGCATTTAGGACCATACAGAAGCAGTGCGAAAAAGTATGTCCGTTGGAAGCACCACTAGTTTTTTTAGACCAGATTTTTGTAATAAGCTACTCTTTAATTTGGGGAGGGAACTAATTTTTTATTCCATCCGTTACCAATAGTGACATTAAATCTTCAAAAGTTTCTATTATCAATCCCGTCTTCAATTCCGCCATTCAATCCCGCATTATCATTTCCGCGATATCTAGTAGCATCAGATAATATCACCATATTATGGTATATAATAAGTGCTCTCTAAAGGATGCAGCTTATCAATCCCAACTATCTGCTCAAACTTTTGCAAAAACAAATCAATGTCTTTCATGTCCGGTTGGAAACTATGCAATTTCTTTAGCAATATATTCAATTTTTAACTTCCACCCTATTACCGTTCCTACAATTGGTTTATACAAGAGAAAGATCTTTTCCGAAAAAGATCTTTCTTTGCGATTATGTTGAAGCACTAGTTCTCTTAATTTAATTTCTGCTTTTATTCCAGCCATTTCCATAATTTTTACCTATTTTTAAGTTTTCTTTCTTTTGCGTTTGCTTTTCAGTTTCAATCTTAGGTAATTCTAACTTCTTTCTAAATAAATCTGCTCTTTCTCGTTTTTCATTTTCAATTTTAGGTAATTCTAACTTTTCCGTAGCTAATACTGCACGATCTTTTTCTTTTATTAATTTATTGATTATAGAAAAAACACCCTGCTTCATCATAATCCTCATGTTTTTTAATGGTGCGCAAAGTTCTAATTTGCGTTGAGTATACTTTTTCGGCTCAATACCTAAACTATTAGCTACTTCTATCAAAAATAGATTACAATATCCAATATATACCATGTACACTATATATTGTTGTAATATATGTAACTATTAAATATATTGTTGTATATGTATATTGTGACATTTGATCGAAATTCAAAGTCCCACGCACGCCCACGCAACGTACGCGACGCCAGGGAACAGTATGTTCCGTAAGTAAGCACGGCGATAGTCGCGGGAGCGCATCCTGGTGGCAGCCCCTGAAAACCTCCGGCCGACCGCGCGAAAGGAGTTTCGACGCGCGCAGCTGTCCGCTAAGGGAGGGAGCGAAGGAACTCTCCCCTACCTTTGAGGAAAGGAGCTGATAAATACCACCGACGGCCAAGAAAAGCTCTCTTGTCGCTTGTCACTTCGCACTTGGTTATCATTCATCCAGCTACTCTCTCGACATCTACAGTTACTTAGGAGTTTTCACAGTGGATGCTGTGTTAGCTAGAATACGTCGGAATAGTTCTAATGCATTCCGGGAGACTGTGTCGGAAATAGGGCACGAAAGTTATCAAAGTTGAATAATTAGAACGTTTCGAGCAGAAATTAATGGTGAAACGCTGTGAATTCGGAAGTGAAGTTGAGTGGCGTGAGATTGCGATCACTGCAATCTAATACGTGCAGCAGAAGGACTAAACGCTTTACTGCTTATACGTAGCTGCACTGTACGCAAAGAACTTTTTATTCTCATCGCTATAAATTGCGAAGTGCATTGTCTACGCACGGAAGCGTACCAACGAGGGCAGGACGGATCTGGACGAGACGGGACAAGACGGACCTGGACGGGACGAGCTGCGTGTTCCGGAACGAGAAGAAGAGACGAAGAGGTCGGCGAATTAGTGCGACGCGTTGACGAGAGCCGGCTTCCCGCCGCGTGTAATTCACGCAGTGACGCCGCCGCCCGAGGCTAAGATCGCTTCGCTGCCGCAACGTTGCAACCGCCAGGGTCAGGTAATCGCCGAACGGAAGGGAAGGCCAAGGTTGGCGTAGGTTACGGATTTCGTGCGCCGCGCTCAGAACACCGTTTTTGTGCCAGCCGTATATAGAGAGAATTTGTGCCTTGCCAGACTATGAACAGAAAACACTTGTAAAATTCAATTGCCTTAATGATCAGAGATCTGAGAAAAAGAAAGACATTTGTAATTATAAGGGATTATGTCTTGTAATGTTTTAAAAGGGTCATGTTATTGTTGTATAAAAGGATTTAAAGTAAATGTTGTACAAAGTAGTTGAATGGTTTAGCAGACTGTGCACAAGTCAATAAGGTTCAGGCAAATGTTATTTTGCATTAAGTAAATTCAGTTTTTAATCCGCCAAAGACGGACAAGTATTTTGAGTGTTTCAACAACATTATAATTTTGTAATAATTTTTTTGTTTGATTTTGGATTTTTATTAAATTCATGTGTTTTGATATATTATTTGTGTATTTGGTCAACCCTTGTCACTGGTAAGATCCTGCTCCCCTGAGATTTTGAAAAGCTCGTTTTCGAGCATTCGTCTGCGCGTCTGCCTATGCGCGACTACGCATAAGGGAGAAGCGTCAGTATAGTATATATATATATATATATATATATATATATATATATATTTGGTATATACCAGATCGCTGAACTGAGACATAGTGCGATAGATGTCCATGAAAATTGGCACATCTACGTCTTTTTATGGATAAAGTTATTATGCTGTTCATTATTTATGTCACTCCACTAGATTGCGCAATAGCACAAGATAGCGCTTCATTTTAATTCAATTTCCATTCCAACTGAGCTCCACCTTGGCTTCATTGTTGCTCTAGGTTGAGGACGCAGGGCGTCTAGACAGTGTGACGCAGGGCGAGGCTTGAGGAGGACAGGACGGGCGGCGGATGAGCGCACGATTGAGAGAGACACACAGACAGGTAGATGAGATGCACGATAAGAGAGACTGAGAGACAGGGAGAGACGGAGAAAGAGATAGATGGGATGAGAGACTGAGACAGAGAGTCTGAGAGAGAGTCTGAGAAGAGAGTCTGAGAGAGAGTCTGAGAGAGAGAGTCGGAGAGAGGGTCGGATGGAGAGTCGGAGAGAGAGAGAATCGGAGAGAGAGGCGGAGAGAGAATCGGAGAGAGATCGAAAGAGTGAGTCGAGAGAGAGAGTCGAGAGAAAGTCGAGAGAGTCGAGAGTCGAGAGAGAGAGTCGAGAGTCGAGAGAGAGAGAGTCGAGAGTCGAGGAGAGAGAGTCGAGAGTCGGAGAGAGAGTCGAGAGAGAGTCGGAGAGAGAGAAGATCGGAGAGAGAGAGGGTCGGAAAGAGTGTTGAAGAGAGGTAGTCTGCAAGACAATCGAAGAGAGACACAAAGAGGGAGACACGAAGAGAGAGAGACATAGACACAAAGACATGGAGGGAAGACAAAAGAGACGGAGAGAGAGACGGAGGGAGAGGGAATCGAAGAGAGATGCGGAGAGAGCAAGAGGCGGGAAAAGGGAGAGACGGAGAGAGGGCGAGTAGAGAGGGAAGAAGAGAGAAACCCTGAAACAGAGGGTGAGGAGGACAACGCCTGCCAGTTACCGCTAGTATATACTATGTAGTACTACATACCAACACCATAGATTGGCCCAGACTCAAGCAAAAATAATTAGAAAATAGCAGGCATGCTCTAGCTTTTCTCACTGTCGCAATCAAGGGCTTAACACAAATCACTTGGTTAGTTCATATACCATCTCTATTGTATACGGTAGTATAGGGAAAGTTATGTAATGCTGCGGAAATTCGATTTCGAGATTTCAACGGATGTACACGTTTGGGATCCCCTGATATCGAAAAAGTTGTTATTTTCAAATTTCCGTTCCTCAGTCTGTCTGGCTGCCTTCTGTCCTGTAGTTCTCTCCGTCTGTTCGTGTGTTGCATGTGAACAACACTAGCGCCTAAACCATGCGTATAACTTTTTCCAATTGGAAGAAACCCCTGTCGATCTAGCCTGAGTCGCAGCTCTGCGATTTTGAAAAACATTCCTTAATTTTTGGGGCTATTTTACATGAAGCCCCTGGGACATATTCAAACTTTTCTGAAAAACGGCTCCACATTTTTTCATTAAATTTCTTGTAAGATTAGTGTGAAATATTGCATAGTTCTTAATGTCACGGTTAACTCTGAATTTTCGAAAATTGCAAAAATAAGATTTTTTTTCGGCGTCTTCCAACAACTATAAAAGTAGAGATTGAGATTTTACTTTCAAATAAAATTTGTTCTCCATATTGAGTTCTTGCGTTTTTTTGAAAATTCTAGTATTTTTCGCGCAATATATTTTCGCGTAATATGTGCAATTTAAAAAATAAAAAAACAAGATTTTTCTTTACCCGCTTGGTAGGGATAGTGATAAACATACTCTGTGAAATGACATGAACATCAGTTGGCTCTATTTGGTTTTTCAACAATTACAAAAATGTAATTATTTTGACTAGCACCTCACGTTGTCAATATTTACATTCGCGTCGATTTGTTTACTATATTTTCGTTTAGTTAACTAATTAAGCTCATTTATTGCATTAAAAATTGTTAATTATCTCCCTGTTAATGGCACGCGTGGAATTAAAAGTCTACCGTGCAATTAAGATTCTACAACCACCAATCAGAACTCACAAAAAGATCAAAATCGTTTAATTATGATACTATAAACACACGTGGCCAAGCTATTTGCAGCCGGCCGCGAAATAAACAAAAATGTCAACAACCTATACGTGATGCGAATAAAACAAAATTATAAAAAATTATTCCTTAGTCATATTGATATTTATGGTACAATTTGTTAAATTCTTAAAAATTACCCCACCCACATTGGCACCGATGATCCTGATCCAGACAACGCTTCATAATTTTCAGAAATATGTACTTCACCAACGTGACTTGTCCCAGGTAAAGCTGTGTGTGATGTTGAGGCAGTGGGCATCGTAGTTAATGACTAATCTTTCACCTATACGCTTTGCAATTTTTATTTTATTTTGTATGGAATCTTCAACGTAACTTTCTGCTACAGAAGAAGAACGCCATCCACCGTGTCGTTTCACTGTTAAAATGTCAGCTCCACTATCAGCCAGAAAAGTAGCAGATGTTCTTCTAAAACAATGCTCAGTAAATAAATTTGCATCGGGAATGTTTAAGAATAAAGCTATCTCCATTGGGATTCTTCCAAAAGTATTTATACCTACTGGTTGAACGCTGCACCGTCCATTATTATAAAATACAAATAATTTTCTATGTTTTACTTGTTTGGGGCGAAGTGAAAAATACTGTTGACATTTTTCAACATAATTAACAGAACCTGTCTCATTAATGATTGTGAATTTTCTCACAATATTTGTTTTGGTTTTTTCTAAATTTACAAGCAGTACACTTCCTTCTTCTTTAACGTCGTCCACACACAAGTTGTATAATTCATTACATCTGCAGGCACCACAGACACCAAATATCGCAACAACCTAAATACATTAACAAAATTTTATTTTTAGTCTATTGTATGCTATTAGTAACATTTTAAAGACATCATACTTTCATTTACTACACTTGCCTTCATAAGAAGGTATTTCGTATCTGGTGCCTCCGTGAGAAATCTATTAATTTCGTCTTTGCTGAATATATTTGCTTTTTCGGCACAATTCCTTTATTTTTGATTTTACAAAATCAATTAAATTTTTGTAATTCGAAATGTCTATGTTTTCTTTGACACGCAACATCTTCTTCAACATTGATAAGTATGGCCATAAGCAGGAGGGTTTGACGCTAGCTGACTATTGTATCATAAAATATTTGACATACGTAAATTAAATGTATTTCATGACAAAAAATTATCTTAGCATATTACAAATAAAAAACATACACGTCAATTGTATTTACCCGTTCTAAAAAATACGCCATCAACACTTTTTCCGAGTCGGAAGTGACTTTTTTTCTGCTTTCCACAACTTGTATAAGTTGTATTCCCTTTCATATACTTCCTTACTTTTATTCGGAAGTAAATTATTCATCGCTTCGTCCGCTTCTTGCAATATCTCTTCAGGAATACTTTCAATGTCGTCCATTTTCAATATAAGTCACTATACTGATCGTATGTAAACAAAGCATGGCCCACTAGAATTGGCATTGTTTAGAAGCAATACATCATCAAACGTATTCATCGATGTATGTGTATGAAGAGTCATACAAATGCACGTAACGTATGTATTTGAGTTTAAAAAAAATAAATTATTCTTGAATGGAAACGAAAAAACGTTGAACGTAACACGTGCATAAAGGGGGATAATTGCACTGGTGGTTTATAAGAAAACACGCTCCTAACGTCGCTCGTTTTCTTCAACATACCACTCATGCAATTATCCCACTCTTTATAAACTCGTTTCGTTAATTACTATATATTATGAGTATGTGTTTTACGTAATATTATATATACTAGTTTCTCGAAAACTCAACCGTTTTCGGTGAAAACTAGCTCAATTTTCCGCATTTTCAGAAACGCTCAAACGCCATCTTTCTCTGAATTGGTTCAGAAATGAATTTTGTCTTCAAACTATTCTAACGGATAGTGCTTATTGCCTCTTTAATATGATGTAAAGTTCATTTTTTGATATTTTTTTGTTTTTTAAAAAAAATAGACATGTGTAATTGTTTTTTAAGATTTCTCACATCGTTAATATGCTCATTTTCAGCAATTTATAAACACTATTGCATTTGTGAGTTAAAGTTCTTCAAATGACTTCAAATGAAGTTTCTCGAAAACTCAACAGTTTTTCTGTGAAAATGAGCTTCAACTTTCGAATTTACGGTAGCGCTTATACTCCATTTTCTTAAAAAATGGCTCCAAATTTTTCAAATTTAGGACGATCAAATGACCAACGTTCGTCAAGTCATTTCTCACTTGATTACGTCACATTTGTGTATTCTTCTTGAAAACGTATGACAAACTTATTTCGCCGCACGCTCTTTCAACAATACCATAAACCTGAAAACTACGTCTTAGAAACGATGAATAAACACGACAGACAAAGCAGTGTTTCGGTATGCATCGAAGTCGGGGCACATGCAGCTGAGGTTTAACAGTTTTTCAACTTCTTATAGCAAAACTAGTGGTGCTAAAACAGCAGGTAAGGCCTGCCTTTAATAAAGGTTATGTAATACTATTTATACCACAATTTCTCTTCGAAATCACACATCTCAGTCATCATCATTTGTATAACTCATTTGAAATTGTAGAACATTTGATGCGAAAATTAAATAGTTTCAAGCAATGGATTTTTCAGTGTTAACTTTACATGGTACTTATGGGACGAGATTTTTACCCTTATTCTTCGTAAGCAGTTTGTGAGGTAATTAAAATTTAATAAATAATACTATACTAATAGCGTTGGCAAACAAATGCAATTAGTTGGAATAATATATGACAGTAATTATTAAATATTATGGAATTGGAATATTCTACAAATATATAAAAGTATTAATTTATATTACCCCCAAACAAAACACAGCCACGGTCAAGGAAAGGGAGAACTTCTAACACTTTCCAAACGTTTGCTATAAAAGTGAAAAAACATATCGAAAGAAACATTATTTCCAAATAGAACAAAAGCACATTTACGTCAAGAAGAATTAAATGATTAGCAGCGCCACTAAAACGAGAACTGCAACTCTTGTCTACACACTCCAAAGAATACTTAACAATTTCCCATTGAAGCTAGCTTCCCATCTTCTCCACACACGTCACGTCCCGCCCTCAGCACGCCACGACCCGACACGTTACACCGATCGCCAGCATGCCCACAGTTCCAGCCACACGAGCCCTCGCCTCGCCCACCCCCAATGCACCGGGCGGGCGAGCGTGCGTCAGCTGACACCTCCCCGCGGCTAGGGGAAGGTGCTTTCGCCGAGCATGAGACAGGGTGCACGAAACGGAGGTGTCGCCCTGTCCACAAGTCGCCCGGCGGTACGTTGAAATGATCCGTCTGTATGTCTCTAACTTCTGCCCGGGCCCGGATCTAGAGCACATGGCGTGCAAAGGGTAGGCATTGCATGAGGAAGGACCTTGATCCGGCGAGGGAATTGGGATGAGCCGTCTGTATGCCTCTAATCCCCGGCATCGAGACCTTAAGGGGAGTGTAAGGCACCAAGAGCCGTCAACTCTCGGAAGCGGTAGGCGTGTTACCAACCGAACTTCGGTTCGCCATTGGCGGTTGGGAAGAGCGCTTGGGCAAAACGCACTCCATCCATATCGCGGAGTCAGCCCCGGCGAGTCAGAGCCGACAGCCCCCGGCAGGAGGCATCGTTAAGTAGAGCACGGCCACCGGCGCAGAGGGGGGAGTCCTTCCGCAGCCTCTGGTGGAACCTTGCAACCACCCGTTCCCGAGTTCCGGCGTTCTCCTTCGCCGCAGTTTCCAGACTCAGCCCTTGTGCTGCAGTCAACAGGATTCAAAGGGGAGTGGTGATGCACAGTGGTGTGTACCGCATGCGTCTCTCTCGGCGTCCGGGAGTGTGATCGCCATATGGACGCCACGACGTCGGCGTATGGCCAAGGCGACGCGTGCCGTCGCCGGGGGAATGTATGGTCAAGTCCGAAGGGCTCGGCTAGCTTGCTAGTGCGGAGGTACTCAGCAATGGCCCTCCGCAGGCCTCCGCAGATCCCTTGGTCGGAGATCCCTGGCCGTCGTTGGAGCCAACCCCACGGGCCGACGCCGAAAGCAAGGGGATAAACACACGGTGCAAGGAGACTGGTAACCTCGGTGGAGATAGGAGCCCACCCACTTTTACAACCGATCCTCGACGTATCTGCGTTGATGGGGCACATGGGTAGTTGGGCTCCGGCCCGGTAATCGCAAGGGGGGGGGTCTAGGCCACTAGGTACGCAGATAATACAGGCACCCGAACCCACAGTTCTAGCGTACCCGCGCCTAGGGCGTCTCGGCTCACAGGCTAGGCAGTCGCTCGCCGGTCTTCGGACCGACACCGGGCAGTGTTCGCACGCAGGGGACCCAAGGCAGCAGCCTAGGCTAGCGATGGCGGAATCGAACGGCGCCTCCCCGGGACCCTGCAGGCCTGTGCCGAGAGCTTAACAGCATGGGAAGGATGCAAAGGTAATGAATGGCGAGAATAGCGTTGGGACACGGCACCAGCACTTTAGCGGTATCTTGCATGTCTGGGCACAGTAACGCTGTAACACAGGACTTAAGAAAAAACAGTCGGCACACTGTACTCACTGGACCGCTTGGGCGGCACGTCTTTCGGCGGCACTTCGGTGGAAAACGAACAGGGGAGCCTCCGACCGAGGCCTGAGGAGGAGGTGTGCGTCGTGGCGCTGGCCCTGGGCCCCTGTCGGAAGAAGGCCCGGGGCAGGCGCGCCTGGGGTTTCAGATCTCGCAGTCGCGACCGGCCGAAGGTCAAAGCGGGACTTAATTTCGCCAGAACCTGAGTTTGTAAGGCAGGCCTGCCATCGATCAACAGAGGACGGCGGTCGGGAAGAAGATAAGCTTCTTCGGAAGTAATCTCCAAACCCACCAGTTCTTGTTCGGTTCTTGGCGATACACACGTCAATAGCCTAAAGGTGCAGGTAGTGAGGAGACGGGAAAGGGGTCCCCAAGCAGCTCGGACCTTAGACCGGGTGGCCCCCTCTTGGGCGCTTGACTTCGTCGTGGCAGTGACCCGTGCCAACGGGTATTTGGACAAGGGAAGTGCCCTCTGAAACTGCGGGCGTTTCGGCCAGCTGTCAGCTGGAGCAGCAAGGCTCCACGCAGGCCCAAGTGGGGAGGCTTCGGCCGAACAGACATCCGTCCCGCCGGAAGCACTGCGCCTCCGAAGCAGGGTGAGGATTATAGGCAATGGCCCAGAAACCCACCCGGGAGCTTGCTCCGCCGAGAAAGCAGTTAAGTCGCTTCGGCGAACTCGCATACCGCAGTACAGCAATATTTTTTATACTGAAACGATCGAAATTCATATTTTGGCCCACATAATGCAATACCATGCGTCGGGTGGGAAGCTGCTGGATTGCGCAAAGTGCGCCTAGTTGGGCGAAAAG
>JAHLJT010002406.1:141196720-141211832 GCA_031308135.1 Acheta domesticus | reverse complement strand
AGCAGCAAAAGCTGTTTAATGAACTCTCCGGAAATTTTGGAAGTATTGATGGGAAGTGTAGAAGTGCGTGTCTAAACACGGACATTTTTTTGGTGTAAACTAAATAGAAATGGAGGTGGAACGATTCCACTGTTTGGAGTAAACGTCCGTCAAGTGTTCGTTCGGATTACTATAAGGAAGTAAATGATAGGAAAGTGTTCAATTTATAAATGTAGGAAGATCAAGTTTGTGTTTAAATTTTAGGAATTAATTTAATATTTAAAGGAGTTAAATTGGGCATGCATGCATGCATTCAGGGGCAAATGAACAAATAATTTGTAAAGCAACATGAGAAAGTGAGGATAATATTTTGTCAATGTTTGGGTTCAAATTCTGTCATAAATTGGATATTTGGATGTTTATGTGTAGTTACAGATATAAATAGCAATGTTGCGGAGTAAGTATTGTTGTTCGTATAGTCGTAATCGTAAGTAGAAATCCCCGACCCCAACATAAACAAGTACGTACGTAAATATGCATGCCTTGAGTCTGTATAGACGGCCTATGAAACCCGCTCAATATTTTTTTTTCTATTTGACCGTTTTCTTTTTTCCTCAAATATTGTTATTTATTTCAATATCATAATTAGTGAGATATGGTAGAGAAAGAGTAAAAGAGAGGGAGAAAATAATGCTTCGGTCATAGTATTCTAATAACGAAACATTTAAATATTGATAATCTTACGCATAAGCAGTGTCACTCCAGGATTGTGCCGAGAACGTTTCTATGAAAGCACTATTCCATTACTTCCAATTATTTAACCTATTAGCATTTTGTTTAAAAAACACATTAGATCAGTCTAAAGTAGATTTCTCTAAGAATATCCGTAATATTTCAGCATATCTATTTTGATTAATATCTACTCGAGCACATTCTGGACGAACATCCATATCCATGTTGTCGCTTTAAAATTTTCGCCGTTAAATTTTTCCATAACAATATCTTTAGCTAACCACGAATGCTTCTTCCCTTCGAGGAGAGGGTAACTCCGAGGCACTTCGTTTAATTTTCCCTGTAGCCGTTCATTTTCGATTGGCAATCCCATTCCGCTACACTTCCGTTTCCAATTTTTAATCGCTTCATCAAGATAGATTTTAAATAAGAGGGGGCTAATGAGCAACCTTGTCTTAACCTCTTGTTCACTTGAAATTCTTAGGTGAGACATTACCTATTTTGACAGAGCTGTAATTATCACTATATAACGCATTGATAGCATTAATATAGGCTGGCTCGATACCACGTGCTTCCATGCTTGGCCATAAGTTATTTAATGGCACTGTATCGTATGCCTTTCAAGTCAACAAATATGAGATGGACATTCCTACCTCTTTTAACCTTGTTTTTCTATTAGATTTTTTAATGTGAAAATACCATCAATACAAGACCTTCTTGTATTGATGGAACCAAGCATGGAAGCAACCTGCTCAGAAAAAATATAGAATTCCACTGGTCTAAATAACGTCAAGAGAACTTTGAAAGAACAAAAGAATACTTATACTCGGCTCCAGCACTGGCTATATTTGACCAAGATGTCCTTATATACTTGTTTACGGATGCCAGTATGGAAGGATTGGAATAATCTTAAAACAACCTCAAGAGGATAAATCACTGAAACCAAAGGCCTTTTTTCTCAAGAAAACTGACAAAAATGCAGAAAACAAAAAAAAAGCAATATAAATAGGGTTGTCTAGCAATAAAAGAGGGACATCCTATATTGGCTATACTATTTAAATGGACAAAAAGGTATAGTATTTTCAGATTATAGGCCTCTAGAAAATTTTAATATTAAAAAAAGTAATGATCCAGAATTAATCGACATTTTTAATTATATTTCTCACTTTCAGTTTGATATTGTCTATACCCCAGGAAATATAGAAGCTGATAGTCTGTCAAGAAATCCTGTACTAGAGCCACCTATAAACTCAGAAAATGGAATCCGTGATCAAGATACCAAACGTTTCATTAAAGAAATTAAAAAAAAACTTAAAAATAGATAACTCTTGTGAAAATAAACGATGACAGCTTCTATAAAAGATTAAATAATAAAAAGAAAATATGGATAACAGAAGAGTTCGGCGTTTCACTAATTAAGTGTACACATTGAACAAGTGTGTATAGAAACAAAACAACTCAGGCTGACTATCTGCCATAAATTTTACTTAAAAAATGTGTACAAGCACTTTTAAGTAATATGCAGAACCGGCGAAACATGCATTAGAAACAAATCTGGAATTGAAAGTTTGCTCCTTTGTCACAACTAGGCCCAGCAGAGAAACCGCTTCAGATTGTGTCTCTGGACACAATTGGAGGCTTTAAAGGATTGGAGGCTTTAAAGGAATTCGACCATTAGTTTTTGTTTACTCCAACTTTTTGGTAAACACGTTAAAATCATATATTTCTCGTTAGCTGTTTTCACATTTGAAAATTTTTCTTCGAATTGTGTCAACGTTTCTTCTCCTTCATTGCTTTCTGTACTCCCATGAAATAATTCAGAAACTGTTTTATTTACGGCACTCACTATCTTCTTGCGTACGATTTCTCTCGGGTTTGTTTTCGCAATGACAATGATGATTGACCCAGAGGATTCAAAATGTTTACATTACTGATAGTGGCTTCCTCTGCAACTCCTGGGGCTACATACTCCTCTTTACTTGACGTTTTCACTTCACTGTCTGTTTCAGTTGTCACTAAGATCTGCGTTGGGCATTTTGGATATTTTGTGACGACACAGATGGCATATTGCTTCTCCTACCACTAAACTTGATATTTTCTTCCGCATCGCCTCTGTTCTTTCTCTTACCCACCCGACTTTTGTGCTTCTCAAGTCCGAGTGGATTGCAGCACTAAAGCCTGTTAAACGTATTCACAATCTTTCGCATTTTCTTTCAGGATGTAGCATTGAACAGTAACACCCAAAACTAAGCCTGTAAATTTGTGTCAGGATCCCTTCGAAAGCATCGATGGATATCCCTAGGGAATGAACTTGCCGGTGCCTGCCTACGACCTTACCTCAACCCTTCGCTGGGCAGGGGCACGCGACTTTCACCTTAAGAGCAAAATGCGCGTATACTTTTTATTTAATATCGTACGCATCTTTTAAGATTCCATCGCGACAGTTTGCAGAATGGTTATTTATTGTTTCTTCTTGCAGTGTGTAAAATATGAAAGAAAAGAAATATTACTTTTGAAGGAAAAATATATTTGTTTTAATTTATTAGCATTTTATTATTATAAACAAATATCTCAATCCTTGATATATTATCAATTGTTTAAATATATCATTTATCTTCAAAATAGTGTGCCCGTTTTTAAAGTTTTATTCATTTTATGAACGTCATAATTGTTTTCATTATTGAGTACATTGTGTCATCCGTCCTGTGTAACCCGTAATTGTCGCTAAAACTGATAAAGATTGTTAATACCATAAATTGTCTTTTAACTGTTCATCATTAGATTAATGTAACAATATATGAAAAAATATGAGACTCATTGTCAAAAAACCTGAAATTTTGCATGGAATGACCCACCTAATAAGGTATTATTTTTACTACATTTGCCTACATTAGTACATCAAAGAATCAGGTGGCTAAAATCTTATTAATTTAGTAAACTAGTGGTGATTCGAATGCACATACTTTCTCGCAATGCTTCTATACGGTCCTAAATGCTACTTCATTACTTCATAAATCAGCAAAAATTGTTTTCTTCCAGAAAACTTTTCCCGTTCCAAGATCCGAAATCCGATCATCAAAATTAACCAACCGGCACTTATACCACTACGCCAAACTAGCACCGTAGAGGTCGAACAGAAACCAAAAAATCGAACCGAGCTATAAAATGGTAAATGCATGATAAGCAAACAATTGATACGATGGTAAAATACGATTTACAAATTCAAGAAGAGACGTGAAAAATTGTTGAAGGTTAAAAACTCGAAACCATATACATACACATTTTCATTTATCGTAATTATCAATATTTGTGATTCAAAATGGCTTCACATGGTTTTCAAATAAAGTTTTTAGTATTGTCAATTTATTTCCTGAGACAATAGAGAATTTTGACAAATAATATGCACGACCAGGACTCGAACCTGCGCAGCTTCCCCACCGAATAGCTGTGCCAATGCTCATTGATTAAAGACTTGCAACCAAAATGGCTCTGCTTGACGTTTACACTTGTATAATAGTAATAGCGTATGGTGGTTTCATTTCTAGCATTAGGAAGCTGAAAAATCCATTGAATGTGAAACAAAATGTCCTTTGGGCGCCCAAAGAAGGTATTTGGAAGATTATCATTCATAACAGAAAAACTGGTTCAAACTATAGAGATTAGAAACTAAGTTCTGCGAGAAAGTCTGCGCCATTCTATTGCAACACTAGTTTCCTAAATTTAGAAACACATTTCATCCTCTTTTTCCTCACCAGACTCCAGCTATAAGAGGTTTTCAGGACAAAATAGCCGTTTTCCGGCGCACGATTACACCTTTCTTTTGTTACGAAGTATTCGATAAGGCGAGAAAAGTAAAAAAGTACAAAAAGGTGGTAAAATATCAATTATCCTAACAGATCAATATGCCGCAATAAATTCTGCACAATTCAAAAAAATACATAAAGAACAAGATATAACACCAATTTTCACAGCAGTAGACTGTGCGTTTTTCAAAAGGGTTAAATGAAAAAAACAAACCAAACTTTAGTGAATAGAGTAAGATGTAAAATCTATGAAAATAAAGCACTAGTGGTGCTACAGAATGGCACAGACTTTCCCGTATTAGTTTTCTATTTCCTTCGGTTTTCGCTAGCTATTCGGAATTGCCACAAACTCTTTTCTTGCAGCTGCCATCTATCACCGCCAAAAATACATTTTTTGTCGTCATTTTTACGGAAATGTTTTGAGATTTCAAAGTACTTTATTTGAAGTGATTTGAAGCACTGGCACTCACAAATATAATAATCGTTACAAATTGCTGGTAATGTGCATATTAAAGATGTGAGAGATCTTTAAAAAATGTACTTTTATATAATTTTTCAAAAAAAACAAAACAATAACTCAAATAAACTTTGCGTCATATTAATGAATGTAATTAGCACTATCCGTTACAAAAGTTTGAAGAAAAAAAATGGCAACCATATATAAGAAAATGACAAGAATTTTGGGCAACTTTTCACAGAAAACGGTAGTGTTTTCGAGAAACTTTACTTGACATTATTTAAAGCATATCTACTCGTAAATATAATAATGTGAAAAAAATCGCCGATAATGTAAATATTAACGACGTGAGAGACAAGTAAAAAAATTTACATTTTTGTAATTTTTGAAAAAAACAACCTATAGAGCAATTTGGCTTTTATGTCATCTGATAGAGTACATTTACCACTATCCCTACCAAAAGTTAAAAAAAAATTGGAGCCGTTTTTGAGAAAATCTTGTTTATGTAATTTTTTAAAATTGCACATATTGCACGCAATATTACACGAAAACTACTCAAATTTTGAAAAACATTTACATGACCTTTATGAAAGAACTCAATATCTACAACAAATTTTAATTGAAGAAACAAATCCTTATCTTCAATTTTGTAGTTGGAGGAAAGACGCCGAAAAAAATTCAAACTTTCACAATTTTCGAAAATTCAGAGTTATACGTGAAAATTGGACCTATGCCATATTAAAAAGTGTATTTTACTCTATACATACAAAAAATTTAAAGAAAAAATTTGGAGCCGTTTTTGAGAAAATGTTGAAAATCCCTGGGGGCTTCATAAAAAGTACCCCCAAATTTTAAAGAATCTTTTTCAAAATCTCAAAGCTTCGACTAGAACCAGATCGACCGGAGAATATCCATTTTGGAAGAAATCGTACACACGGTTTAGGCGCTAGCAGAGTTCACAGACGGACGGACGGACGAACAGACAGACGGACGTTTTTCCTTTCAATTGGGTTTTCGGTATCAAGGACCTAGAAAACAGGGTTTCTGGCTACAGCACGTGTTAGGGGATTTTTTTTT
This sequence comes from Acheta domesticus, assembly GCA_031308135.1. Classification (NCBI taxonomy): domain Eukaryota; kingdom Metazoa; phylum Arthropoda; class Insecta; order Orthoptera; family Gryllidae; genus Acheta; species Acheta domesticus. The sequence continues at coordinate 141,205,784 of JAHLJT010002406.1, read as the reverse complement.
AATGTAGCAACTGGTTTTATCCACTTTTTCGTTTTCACGGCCCGGCAATGAATTTTTTCCGACGAAATTGGCCATTTTTTCGTGCAGCATTACATAACTTTCCCTATACTACGTATATCACTCCGTGTATATAGCCGTTTTCAGGCTCAAATGGTCCCAGAGAAAGTGGATCATACCAACTTCATGAATATCACCCGTTATACTAACGCCATTGTCTTAGGGACTTTTCGTTACACTTTAAGTTTAGTACAGGTCCATTTCAGAGGAGTCAACCGTCAACGAAACTCCCCATGTGTTGGCACGTACACGCCGAAATAGACTTTGTTCAGCTGGGGTTGGCATCTTTTCATTTGTTTTATTTTCTACCAACATGTTCAAAACTGCACTTTTGCACGCGTAGAAGCATATTTACAATTTTTAAATTGAATTTGTCGTTTTAATTTGATATTCTCATCGCATTATTTGTTTTTGAAATTTTAAACGAGACAGTGGAAACAATGCACGTGTGTTAAAATGACGCATGCAAATCGTGTTAAAGTTAAATAATGAATATTAAATAGTGCAGCAAGATACAATGAAAACGAATTCCGAACTTACATGTGAAGTGGCATATTTATTTCAGGTAAGATGTTTATGAAACATAACAACCAACAAATCTTAAATTTTTGTACTATGGAATAGATTATTGTGCATTACCACATGCAGGTATTTTGTATATTTTTGGTTATATCTATAAATTGGGAATTGTAGCACACACGGTGATTGAACATATTTTAATTCATGGTGTTTGGTCTAATAATAAAGTCATATGTGAAAAAAATAACATTACAAATGTATGTGAATCTCTAAAATGCAGTTCATATCGACTTCACAATATTCTTTCAGTATTGTGAAGTCAGTACTCAATCAGATCACTTAGATGGTTGTGAAGAAAGCAATTGCAAGATTCATCTATAAAAAAAATCATGATTCAGCCTATGAGTGTATATTTTTGTACTTTGTATTGGGTATAGTTTGCAAAGAAGAAATAATAGGAAACTACTCTTTACAGGGAAAGTTCTTTCAGAAAAAGAAATTTGGGAGAATATCAGAGGCAATTATGATACATTCTTTTTCCAAGGATCTTAACCTTCTTTGTTCAGAATTCTTAAAAGCATTTTGTTTGGAAAATCGAAGTAAGTATATTGTTTATAGAGGAAAAGATGATGTAAATTATCTAGGAGAATTATTTTTGTCAGCCTTATTAGTGGTAATAATAATATCAATAGTAAAAATAATAACAATGATATCTGTCAAAGAGAATTGCTTCAAACAATGTATGACAGGGTAGTTTGCCCTAGCAATTCATATTCAATAAATCATATGCAGATTTACATTGCTTTGAACATACAATTACTGATTACATACTTTGATACTTTCACCCTCCCATGGAAATATATTAAGTATTTTAAATGTGGGACAGTATTTACTATGTAAACCTATATTATATTATACATTACACTATGCAATATTTTGTATAGTATTAATGTAATTATATAACTATTATATTTGTTGAAATTTTACAGCCATGGCTGATCCAAAGAAAGGAGTGTATGTAGTACACAATGAGACCAAAGATTTATGAAGCCAGGCAAGAAAGCCCATGAGCAGATCTGTAATGTAGATATCATAAGTAAAATAAGACCAATACTGCTAATGTTCTGTGCAAAATGTGAACATTTTAAAAATATTTATTGTCAGGATACATGGAAAATGCTGTATATTATTATTCTTGCATTTTAATTTTCATCTTTTCATATTCACCTTCATATATTCTATTAAAATGATTTAAGCAGTTATCATATAAATTAATTTTTTTTCAAGTGTTAAAAGTAATTAACAACAGGTGTATAGTTGAGAAATTGCTGGGAACTGAAGGGCAGACTGTTTCAAGGCTTACTCCCTAATGTAGTTTCAACTGAAAATATGTGATCTCAGCCAAAGTGATTCTTCAATAAGAATGTCCTTAGAAAATCTTGCTACTGAATGGAAAAGGCCAGAAATCTTTGGAAGCAGGCTTTTGAAAAGGTATCTTAATTATCTAAATTCATTGACACATTTAACACAAGGAAAATGAGGTTCAATATCTTAAATTTAATAAAGTGTTATGAATACATTATTTAATTTTTTAAGGTGTCAACTTTGGACAAATTGGAAAAATGCAGTGGAGTATTCTGAGAAAATTATGGTTGTGTATAGAGAGAAGGATGGGGTATATTATGAAAACAAATTGTACATCTAATCAGGAGCAGTGTAGATGAAGATTTCACAAAAAACTTAACTGTAAAAACACTTGTTTGTAATTACTGTGAAATAAATTTACTTGGTAAAAAATACATAGTGTTTTAACTCTTCTTCCTTAGTTTTCTCTGTTGAGTGTTGAGATAAAATATATTATTGTAATTATGAAATGGAGACAAATAAAATTTAAGAATACTGTGATTTCAATTTTTTAAAATGTCCTTCCATTTTTTCTATATTATATCAATCATTAACAATCTTTGTAAGAATGTAATTTATTCCTCTAAAGCTTTCTAATTATATTTGCATTTTAAAATGAAGTAAAACATTAAACTTATCATATTTCAACATTATGAGTTTCAGAAGAAAATTATCAAATTAATTGATCCAAATGATAATTAATTCAATGTTTCAAAACATCCAGTTGATTAAAATTAACATTATATGAGAGAAGTTCCTGATGGCAGGTTTCTCGAATTGCGTATGTTTGAATGTAGCGCCGAAGTCTAGCTTCATGTACATTGTCAAAGTTGGCAGGGCCGAATGGCCGCCATATTGAAAATTCTAGGGGACCAAAGCAAGCTGAAATCCCGTATACGTACGTATACGGAAAGTAAAAATTTAGCAAATAATAGATTATTAGCATTGGAAAATTCCAAAAAAAATACACAATCAAAATAAGATGTTTTACGACAAAAACGTTAAAAAAATAATTTATAACGTAGGAGATCTAGGGCCGAATTTATGAACCTCTGCCAGGGGCCTGCCAGGCCTAGCAGGCTGCCAGGGTTCGGTTTTGCGATCTATGAACGGCCCCCAGCGCTAGCTGGCCCCTAGCAAGCCCCCAGCAGCGGCTCTCTGCTGGCAGCGGCATGCTGGTCCTGCCAGGAGTCCCCCAGCGTGCCCCCACATGTGATTTTACTCCCTCCGTGTGTTGTTGTGTTCTACTATATTCGTATTTTACCGACTTTGCTTGATTTTTGGACCTTCTTCTTGATTTACGGCAACCTAGCACACGTTTTGGACTTGTCAATCGGATATACGGCGAATTTTAGCTTTCTCTTTTGGACCGTTCTTTTACATACGGCAACATAACCTGCAAGATTGACGTGAAATCTGATTACGACACTGCTAACATTTTTATATCAAGGTAATTGAATATAAAGCAAAGTTCTTATGTATCTTGTAGATTGAGGCTTGACTTTGAATATTAGTTGGGTTTTTTTTTGCGGACATGGTATTGTTTCAGGATATGGATGATTTGTATGAATTTATAGAATTCGTGCAGGATGTTGTAGAGAGGGGGAGACGACTGCCACGTAGGTTCATTCGAGATTTGGCGAATCCATTAGAACATTTTTCTGAAAGGCAATTTCAGGAAAGGTATAGATTTCAGAAAAGAACGGTCGTAGAATTCCTGTACCCTTTAATGAATGCATTATTAAAGCCAGATAATCGCGGAAGACCGGTACCCGTGATGATAAAATTTTTGTCTCCGTGAAGGGCGGACTCTTCTTTTTCAACATTTTAATTTACACGAAACACTGGATAAGCACTCGCGAAACACTGGATAAACTGAACGAGACACCGTTGATTCTATTCAATGGAAACAATGCTCGGACCACGCGGGACACGAAAACAAGAAGAAACAGGTGAATTCTTATACCAACTCTCACACTAGGTGAAACTACTTGTGTATCAGAGTCATTTCGTCGATAATAACGTGCATAATACATTTACATAAAGGCACATATTTATAAAAGGGAATATGGGTCGAAACAAACAATTCATTTAATTTATATTAATAATATTTGGACTGTAAATAATGGCTTTCAAATGCGTAATATTGGTACCACTCGCTCAGGCATTTCCTTGTTTCCAACAATGTTACCAGTGCGCCTCCAAACTAGCCCCCAGAACGCTGCTACCTGGGAGAGAGGTAGGGGACGATTTCAAATTCCAGCCGCCCCCTTCCTCCCAGCAAGCCCCCAGCTGGCAGACCCCTGGGAGCTCTGCTGGCAGACGTTTATAAATATGACCCTTAGTATATATTCAGAATGGCAATAAAATAAATATAGACAAACTAGAGGTAATAAGGTCAAGACCTTACAAAATAAAAGATAAAATATCTGATACAATTTGTTTCCTAGATAGTAGATTGAGAAAAAATGAATCTAACTTATTCCACGCTAGCAAATTAGTTCCATATACAACATGGCCTCACCCACCGTCTTGAAAAGGTGGGATGTAAGTTTGAGCGTTACGCACGAAACTTAGTCGTATGATACTGGCGGTCATATGGCCAATAGTACAGCTGCGCTCCCCAGCAGAGAGTCAGAACCACATAGGGCTCCGAACAGAACAACTCGTGTAAAAGCCATTCTCACATTCGAGTTTATAATTTTCGCTTGTTAAAGACAACAGTATTGATTCAGGTTAGTTTTAAGTATTTACGTTTGTTTGTTATTATGTTGTAGCAAAATCTAATGAATGTTTTTCTTCTTAATGCAGCTATTATTAACTTTTTGATACACTTACAACTGCATCTTACATGTCTGATTTCTAACCTCAATCTCCTTGTCCAACCCTGTGTAGTAAAGGGAAAGTTATACAATGCTGCGGAAAATCGATTTCGAGATTTTAACGGAATTACACGTTTTGGGGTCCCCTAGAACGCAAATGTGTTTTTTTTCAAATCGTCCGTGTGTCTGTCCGACCGCGTGTCCATCCGGTATCTGTGAACAACACTAGCGTCTAAACCATACGTACGATTTCTTCCAAAATGGATATTCATGGGCGATCTGGTTCCACGGGAGGCGCCGCGATTTTGAAACACTTTCTCCAAAATTTGAGAGTAATTTACATGAAGCCTTCGGATAGTTTCAAAATTATCTCCAAAACGGTTCCAAATTTTTTCTTTAGTTTTTGTAAGGATAGAGTAAAGTACACTTATTTAGGTGGCATAGGTCCCATTTTCACGGTTTACTCTGAATTTTCGAAAGTTGCAAAAGTTTGAATCTTCCTACAACTATAAAATTGATGATAGAGATTTTTTCTCCAAGTACATTTTTTCTTCAAAACGAGTTCTTTCGTTAAGGACATGTACATTTTTTTTTAAAAAATTCAGTAGCTTTTGCTGAATATCGCGTACAATATGCTCAATATTAAAAAAATACAAAAACAAGATTTTCTCAAAAACGGCTTCAAATGTTTTCTTTAAACTTTTGTTGGAGATAGTAATAAATGAGTACTATGAGGTGACGTAAATGCCATATTGCTCTTTTCTTTTGTTTTTTTTCAAAAATTCGAAAAATGATTTTTTAATTTGTTTTTCCCATACAATTTTTTGGCTATTTGTTCACATGTTTATATTTACGAGTATTTGTGCTATAAATAATGTCATACGAATTTTCTAGAGAACCTAGTCGTTTTCTATGAAAACAAGATTAAATTTCCGCATTTTCAGAAACACTCAAACCCATTTTCTAACAAATGGCTCCATATTTTTTATTCAAACTTTTCGAACGGATAGTGCTAATTACGCTCTTTACTATGACGTAAAGTTCAAGTTGGTATATTTTTTGTTCCTGCAAAAACTACACGAATGTAATATTTTTATCTCCCACATATATGCACATTACCAACAATTTGTAAACAATTTTTGTATTTGGGTATTAACATGCTTTAAATTACTTCAAATAAAGTTTTCGAAAACACAAATTTTCTGTGAAAAATAACTTTATATCTCGCATTTTTAGAAGCGCTTAAGCGCCATTTTCTTAAAAACGGCGACAAATTTTTCAAATAAAATTGTCATTTAGGACGGGAAAAATTATGAAAATGTAAAAAAAAAAAAATTTTGGGCGGCCATAGATCCAGCTGGAAGCAGATACTGGCAAATTGATTTGATTTCATTTATTTGTTCAAAAAACAGTGAAAATTGTATATGACGTGTGTTAGCCCGAATAGGTAGCCCAGAAATAGAAAACTAAATTGGGAATATCCGTGCCAGTCTGTAGCACCACTAGTTACTTTCCCGTATACATACGTAAACATGGAGTAATATACTTATTATAGGGAAAGTTATGTGATGCTTCGGGAAAAGCGGCGAAGTTTTCTCTGAAAGTAGTGGTGATACAGAATGGTAAGAGTTTCCCATATTATTCCTTGGGTCTGGGCTAACTATTCGAAATTGCCACATACTCCTGCTAGCTAACATCTGTCGCCGCCCAAAGTACATTTTTTGGCATTTTCTTACGTTTTTCGTTTCCTAATGTTAGAACGGAAATATCAATTTTAGAATATAAAAAAACAATAAACCTCGTCCTAAGTGACAATTTTCTTTGCAAAATTTGAAGCCGTTTTTAAGAAAATAGCGTTTAAACGGTACTGTAAATTCGAAATTTGAAGCTCTTTTTCACAGAAAAGTTTTGAGTTTTCGAAAAACATCAAGAGAAGTCATTTAAAGTACATCAACTCACAAACACAAATGTGTTTACAAATTTCTGGAAATGAGCATATTGAAGGTGTGAGAGATCTTTAAAAAAATTACGTTTGTGTAATTTATGAAAAAAAAAAGAACATTAAGCCATATTAAAGTACATTTAGCACTATCCATTCTAAAGGTTTGAAGAAACACTTGGAGCCATTTTTGATAAAATGGCGTTTGACCGTTTCGAAAAATGCGAAATTTTGATCTGGTTTTCACAGTGGTTTTGCGCTACTGTTGTTCACATACGCCACACGGCAGTCTGACCGACGGACGGACGGAGGGACGAACGTTTCGTCGTCAATCGATTTGTCGATATCAAAGACCGGCAAAGATGGATTCTGGCTACACCACGTGTTAGAGAATTGTATTTTTAATTTGGCAACTGGATTTATCTACTTTTCCTGCCCGACGCTAAGAGTTTTCTGCTGAAAATTAGCCGATTTAATGACTTTTCGTCTACTGCATAATAGGTAGCAAAAAAATAAAAATACGTTTGTGTTATTTTAAAAAAAACAAGTATACAGAAAATTATTTTATATCGCCTGGAATAATCATTTAGCACTGTCCGTACGAAAAATTTCAAGCCATTTTCAATCATTTTCGAGTCAGTTTTGATAAAATTTAAAATATACCAGGGGCCATAAATTGCAATTTTGTCATGTAAGTTAGTTATCTTCAATTGCTTCTGATTGTTAATTGATATTATTACAACAAATTCTTCCTAAAATTAAATGATATATTCTATCCCATTAAATACTTACATCGTTGAAGCCGATAGAGTGGCATCACAGAATTTAAAATGCTTCAAAGTTTCTTTTCGATAGAAATACGCATTACGTATGTACGAGAGTAAGTAAAGCGTTAATTTTTCATTTATAGCACGAGACCTTGTTTTTGTTTGTTTCGCTTCTTTGTTTGCGTGTAGGTCTGATGCTCCTGAGTGTTCAACAATCGTCTTGTGTCGCAAAACTCGCGAGTCGTACGCAACTTTGCAAGATAAAAGGCTCGTTCGGTTTAGAACAGGAAGGTTTCGCAGGAATGAAATGCGCATTTTGACGATTCTACCCGACCTTGAGGCTTACTGAAACAAGGCATGCCGCGGAGTCTGCATTCTAGCAGAGGTGTAGAGTAACACGGCCGCAATAATTTATTCAGCGGGCATCCGTTTCTGTGATTGAACATGAAACGCATCCACCCGTTCTCTACTGCAAAGAATCTGAGTAAACACGAGTGCAGCAGGCAATGACCACAACAAAGGTGAACTGTTTTCACCAGGATATTGTATTCTGCATTAGTTCTTCTGCCAGTGAAGTTTGTTGTACTACTTGAATTATTGATGCTTGTGTTATCTTTATTTTTAATCAATATTTTATTAAATAATATTAAAGTAAACTTATTCAGTACCACCGTGAAATATAACATACACCCAAGGACAATACTTATTTATCACGGGCGTTAAACAGCATTCTAATGATCGAGTGGCGACAAAAGCCCGAGGGATATAGGCAAAGATACAAACAATTTTTATTTTTATCTAACTTAAATAATTCAAGTTTGCTTATTTACTCATTAACTAGATGTTAACTTTTTTCGGCTTCTGTGAGTTGAACATGAACATGAAAATCTTCTATGATTCCCTTTCATAATTTCATTTATAAGAGATTTTGTAGTATCATTCACTGTTTTCGTATTTTCTTCGTAACTCCGATCCTCTGGACCAGAAAAGTTATTTGTGTCTATCCAGCGCCGTATCGAAGCAATAGGCATTTGTAAACTAATGGCGCTACCAAAGCACATATCTTTCGCATTATTTCAAAATGCTTCTACTATTACATAAATCTGCAAAATCTCTGATCAAAGACAATTGTTGAGTTTTCCGAAAAACATTTGAAGTCATTTGAAGCACTCTACACTCACAAATACAATAGTGTTTACAAAAAATGTGGTAATGTGCATATTAAAGGTTGTGTGATATCTTTTAAAAAAAATTACATTTGTGTAATTTTTGCAAAAAACGAAAAAATACCAAAAATTGGACTTTACATCATATGAAGAGTGGAATTAGCACAGCCGTTAGAAAAGTTTGATGAAGAAAAACTTTGGAGCCACTTATGGACCTACCGTAGGCTAGTGAGGGTTTCCCTAACCAGGTATCTCCCACCAACGGTTATCACTGTCTCAGCCGAGACAAAACTCTGAGCTCCCGACCGGTCTCCTGGCATATGGGTAGTGTAATGCATGTAACGTTGTGTAAGTAAGGAATGAGGATAGGACAAAGAACACGAAGGAGAG
>JAHLJT010002406.1:141020271-141195720 GCA_031308135.1 Acheta domesticus | reverse complement strand
ATGTGCGTATTAACGGTGTGAGATATCTTTAAAAACATGGGGTGCTACAGCAGCACATACTTTCCCGTAATATTGGAAACAGCTACGTAGTACTGAAATATTGCACTTTATGCACTTCTAACATCTTAGCTGTTATTTGAAAACGTCCAATTCAACCAAAATGCAAACAACTCACTGTTTTCAACGCAGTGTTGTCAGAATTATGTGAATTCTACAACTGCACTAAAATAGAATACAGAAGTTTTGAAAACCTGAGCTCCTATTCTTAACATCATTCGTGATGTCTCGATCGGCCCAATTGCGAATACCACGAGAAGACGGCATTCTTAAACACCCTTCGCGTTACCGCACATCACGAGCGGAAACGTTTGGCAACGCAACACTCGCTGCTCGATTGTCTCAAACAGTTGAGGTTTACACGTGTTGTGCGGAAAGACATTGTGTTCGGTCAAGTTCAGTGCAATTCTCTAGTATTACATTTTGGTTCGAGTTAGTTATTTAGTTATTTTTCATTGTTCACAGGTTTCTAATTTCTTTATAGTTCTTGTTATAAGTGTGGATTTGTAAAGTTGATTTGATAAGTTGTTGTAAGTATGGATTCGAAAAAGGTGTATACTTTAGGAAGGCAAAAAGAACTTACGATAGAGTGGTTGAGACAGCTCGAGAATGAGGTATTAGTATCTGAAAAGTTTCCAAAGTCATTTTCTACTTGAAAATAAATATAAAATAAAAAATACAATGTGTGTTTTTTAAGTAAAATATCTATTATATAGTAATGGCTTTGTTCTTCTTCCCTCCAATAACTCATTGTTAACATGGTTCATTTCATCATAGACGTTCAGCATTGTGCATTCCAAAATTAAAATTATGTCACCAATTCATCTTCCAGTGGAATATCGTGCACGATACAAAGGTTGTGAAACACAGCACAAGCATTATCATTCATGCTTTTTCTGGTTTATAATGTAAAACCTTGTTTTTTAAACAACATTTAAATCAGAGGCGTAGCCTGATTTTTGGCTTAGGGTTTGTAACTCGAGAAATAAGAAAATAATCTAAAACTCCTAAATGTTCCATATTCCCTATTTTAAAAATTGCCCCATTTCATTTCGGACCCCTTTGGAATGAGCGTAATTTATAAAATGGAAAGCAATGATCAACTTCTATAGTAAAAAACAATAGGAAAGAGAATATAAATTAATTTACAGTCACGTAACGTAAAACAGTTGACAGTAGTTCTTTGCTACTTACATCAGGGACTTCATCCAGTGTCAATGAGACAAAAGAGTCTTTGGAAATTTCATTCACGAGACATTACCATGCTCACACTTGAAATCTAATCGTTCTAAAATTTCAGGTGAGGTTGCATGAAATGGTGGAATTTTCCATATCATCTTTGAGAGTTTAATCATATTTCATTTATATATTCTGACATTTTTGTATTTGATCATCCCCTATTATCATGGCCACGAAATGCAAGCCCTTGTCTCCCAAAAAAGTATACAACTCGAATGAAGGGTGATAAAATTTCCCTGTTTTTCCTTATATCACTGTTGTATTGCCCAACAAAGCCTATTTAATAAAATTTTATCCTCTTAGATTTTCCGAACATTTTTAACGGTTTCTCACGTGCAATATGAGTGTACGAGTACTTGTGTGTCTTGATAGCCTTGTAAATATTATTCAAATCTGCGTAAACATTGAAATCCCACCCTTTTTTCTTTTGAGAACATAAAAGAAGGTCAGCAACATAGTGTTTTAAGACTTTTACATCCGCATATCCATGATTCATTATCACTAATTGTATTATGAAAATGTGGCTGACATTTTGTAATGTTCGTAATGATACTGAGAGTAGGTTTTTGACAGAATGCTTTAATTATATTTTCCTTTTCAGAGAATGTTAGTCTGCATATTTCTAGTTTTTAATTTGTCCACGGCACAAGACAATTCCAAAATTATGTGCACGGCAAAATACGATTTCATAATTATATAGGCTCTTACTTGGATCGCGTTGTACTCGCCATTCCTCAGCACGGATGTGGATTGCATGGTCACATACCCTTGTGCATTCAACCACCACAATCCCTAACCTAAATTAGCTACAAATATATGTTTACTAAATGCATTAAAATAAGATAAGAAAACAAATAAAATTACTACGCTAATTCATTAACGTTGTTCTCTTACAAACACCGAAGAAAACCATGAAATTTCGTGACATAAGATGTATTTCATAGGCTCGCTGGATGTAATGGTTGCCTGTGCATCTGATTCACAGCGCAGGCGAGGCTGCATTTCCGCGTGAGTCATTCATTCACTTGAAGAATCGAATCTTCAACGGCGCGAAGTTTCAAATATAAAAAAATATTGTATAATACAAAATGAAAATAACAAATGGACCATTTAAAATCATTTTAAAGTAAAAATAACTGATCTTGTCAGGGTATGTAACACATCACCCACATCCATGGACGCTACGCCCCTGATCTAAATCTTATATTCAAAACATCATTATAATTATTAAAAGGTATTATTAGTTCTGAATTATCAAAAGGTACAATTAGACATGTCCTTAAAGCATACCCAGAATCTCCAATCAAAAAATAATCTGTGTCCATGAGCATGAATGTTTATAAGTAATGTGTTTAATTTGCAACTTTGCCATATAAATAAATCATGTGTAGAATCAAGATATTTAGATTAGATTAGATTAGATTTATTTAAACTGCAATTGGGCATAACCCGGTGGCAGCTAATTACAAAAACATAAATATACACAGCCTTTCTGTAATATAGAACTCCAAAACCACTAATAGTAATAATAATAATAACAACAACAACAACAACAATAATAATAATAATAGTAATAATAATAATAAGAAGAAGAAGAAGAAGAAGATGCAAATTATATACTAATTGTAGTAATAATAATGGTAAAATAATGATAATAATATTAAAAACTGACTGATTCATAAAACATTAAATTACATTAAGAGAGGAAAACACACACACACACACTGCATTAGTATTACACTGCACTTCACTGCACTTCACTTCACTAAGACCTGAAAACATTTCCTTCTTTATTTCTCTGCTATACACTGCACTACACCTCACTTCACAATAGAACACTTATGCATCGCTATATAACCCACTATTCTCCCTCATTTACTTAATAATACCCTAAATTAATTTCCTAAACTGTTGAACACTTTGAGGAAAGGGTTCAAAGGTTTTTGCAGGCAATCTATTCCATTCCGTAATCGTTCGATTTGTAAAAGAAAATTTCCCGACATCCGTTCTCTGCTGTCTTAAATTTATTTTGTGCCTGTGATCCACTCTACTGATGTATGTAGGAATACATAGCCGCCGATTAATTTCTTTCCAAGCTGGATGACCATTATAAGCTTTATACAAGGCGCAGAGTCTTGCTACTGATGGCCTGTTTTTGAGTGAATCCCACCCTGCCGTTTTCTTGTCCCTGAAAGTAAATTTAGCTGCCCTATGCTGAATCCTTTCCAAGTGTTCACACTGCATAATCTTGTGCGGATCCCAACAAATTGTTCCATATTCCATTATTGGACGAACAAGAGATAAATAAGCGATTTCCCTCGCGTTTGCCGTACTCTTTTTTAGGATGCGCATTACAAAGTGAAGAGATCGCCAGGCTTTCCCTACAACAAAATCTACGTGTTTTTTCCAACTTAATTTACTATCGAAATGAATTCCTAGGTACTTGCACGAGGAAACTCTCGGAATAATGTCATTATTTAAACGGTAATGTGTTTCACTGTAATTATGACCCCTGCCAAAAGTGATGGATTTACTTTTAGAGCTATTTATGGACATTCCGTTATTTTCCGCCCAGTAATGTAACGCATCAAGATCCTTTTGCAGTATTTCTTCATCTCTTTTCGAGTTAATACTACGATATATTATGCAATCGTCTGCAAATAGCCGAACATTTGAGGTTAATTGCGCCGGCAGATCATTGACGAAAGCTAGAAATAGAAGGGGTCCAATGACACTCCCTTGCGGTATTCCTGACGTAACGCTTGCCCCGGAAGATAACTCTTGTCCAATTCGGACTTTCTGTTTTCTATCTCGCAGAAACTCGCTAATCCACGCCACCACCCTGGGATCTATGCCTGAATTCATTAATTTCTGTACAAGCCGATCGTGTGGAACGACATCAAATGCTTTAGCAAAATCTATAACTACTGCATTTACTCTCCCGCCCGCGTCAATTTCATCTGCTAGATCCTGAAATAGCGTGACTACCTGACTTTCGCATGAATAACCACTCCTGAACCCGTGTTGCCCATCGTAGAGCCATTTTTTAATTTCCCATTCTTTCTTAATGTAACTCCCAACTAGATGCTCCATAAGCTTGCACACCACTGACGTAAGACTTACCGGCCTATAATTGCATAATTTAGTTTTGTCACCACTTTTAAAAATTGGTACGACAAAGGCTAATTTCCAATCTTCCGGTACTTTTGAATTATTCAAAGACACGTGAAAAATTCTAATTAGGTACGGTAATATTGCCTTTCCTGCCAGTTTAATTAACCGTAGAAATGTCGTCTGGACCCCTTGACTTACCATTTTTCATTGACTTTACTTATTCCATAGAACGTTTACTTCAATATTAAACTGATTCGCAACCGAAGGCCCTTGAATAAATGGATGGTCCGTACTATTTTTGAAAACCGAACTAAAATACTTATTAAATGCATCCGCTTTTGCCCGATTGTCAGTAATTAGCGTGTTCCATTTTCGCGAATAACTGGGATATCCTCTTATTTCCTTTCCTTCTACGAACATATTTATAAAAGCCTGTCCAGTTATTTCCCTTCCCACCTAGAATATTCTTTAAATATGCCTCCTGAGCAATTTTCTTTTCGCGCTCCAATTCTTTTGAATGATTTCGAAAAAATATTCGCTACTACGCTTTCTGTTCTTAAATGCCTTTCTCGTTATCCTCTTCATTCTCCTAATTTTGCATTGTAGTATTCTGGATCCGGATTATTTTTTAGAATTTGCACGGAACAAACTTTTGCAAAGCTTCGTATATAATATCTTTAAACACGCCCCATATTTTCTCCATACCGCCCTCTGTTCTTAGAAAGCGGTCATATTGTTCCCTAAAGAAGCCTTGAAGCCCGCTTACATTGCTTTCTTGTATTGCCGTACTTTCGTTCCTATTGTAATGCCTTTCCTTGAAATATTTCCGTCTAAGTCAAGAAGAACCGCTTTGTGGTCACTAATACCCTCAACAACTTCACAAGATATGAAAAGTTCTTTCGGCCTAATTAGGTAGACATCCAAAATCGCATCCTGTCGCGTCCCGGTCCGAACTACCTGGATAAAACCCTCTTCCCAGACCAGCCCGTTTACTAAATTTTGGACTTTCCCTTCGCTAACGGTTCCCTCCCAGTTTACGCTCGGAATATTTAAGTCGCCTCCATAACAATAGCATGGCCATTTTCGTTTCCCGTTCTCTGAAAGATGTTATCTAAAATGTCATATCCATCGCTCGGAGGCCTATAGCATGCAATAATTTCTAAAACAGTTCCTGACGTAATAATTTCTATTCCCATCATTTCAAACTCTCTACTGACCCACTCTAATCTAATATTAATGTCCTCTTTGACGCAAATAAAGACTCCGCCCCCTCTGCTAATTCTATCCCTCCTAAGGATCTTGTAATGGGAATGAAAAATTTCAGAGGACCCGATTTCCTCAGTTAGCCACGACTCAGTCCCTATCACTATGTCGGGATCGCAGGCATCAACTAGATTCCAAAACTCTATTTCTTTATTGATTATACTACGACAGTTCACCTGCAACAACCTAAGGAACCCCTTCCTCACCTGAAAGTGTTCTTGAAAGGGCGCGTCCCTCGAAGTCGCTGCCTCTGTCGTCGCCTCCGCCGCCGTCGTCTCCGCCCTCGTCGTCTCCGTCGCCGTCGTCATCGTCGTCACCGCCGCCGCCGCCGCCGCCGTCGCCGTCGCCGTCGCCGTCGCCGCCGCCGTCGCCGCCGCCGCCGCCATCGCCGTCGCCGTCGCCGTCGCCGTCGCGGCCGCCCGTCTCCGCCGTCGTCGCCGCCGCCGTCGCCGCCGCCGCGCCGCCGACGACGACACCGCAGTCGCCGCCGTCGCCGTCACAGCCGCCGCCGTCGCCTTCGCCAGCTCAGTCACCGCCGCCGCCGCCGCCGCCGCCGTCGCCGTCGCCGTCACCGTCGCCGTCGCCGTCGCCGCCGCCGTCGCCGACGACACCGCAGTCGCCGCCGTCGCCGTCACAGCCGCCGCCGTCGCCTTCGCCAGCTCAGTCACCGCCGCCGTGTCCGCCGCCTCCGTCGTCTCCGTCGCTCCCTCCGTCCCCGCCTTCTCCACCGTCACACACGTCTCCGCTGAAAGCCACCGTTACCGGGAGTGAAACCAACAGCCCCCGCTCCTATCGCCGCTGCCGGTAGATTAATTTGGCCGCGGAACGCGAGACCGGCGGTCGGTCACAAGCGTCAAACGGGCGACGGGAGGGCGTGTGCAGAATTCAGCTACTCTAGTATAGAGGCCACTGAGCTCCGCAACGCCCCTCCGGTTGAGGTGGACGCCGTCTCGACCTAGTGAGCTCTCTGAGATCCACCCGTTGGATCCACAAAACATGAATCCGAGAGCTTTTGCCACAAAGTCCATGTCCCGATTTATCCTCGCCACCTTACGGGACCAAACATCCCGGCGGCGAATGACTCCACTAAGCACTATACGCGAGGATGGAAAGCGCGTTTTGGCTGCTACCCCAAGTTCGTAGATGTCGCCCATGAGGTGATCAAATGAGCGACATCTCCGTAAATTATTGGAGCCTCCGCGAATGATAACAGTTTCCGGGGCTTCCACGTCACTAGCTTCAATTTGCGATTTCAGCTGTTCCACGCGGATTCCCGGAAAGCATTTAACTTGCAGGTTTGCGTTACCTACGTGACGCACAATAGAGTCACCGAACACAACACATTTTTAGAATTTTCGTTGCCGCTGAATCCTTGACAACCGATGCAAATGTGGTTGATGCCGTCACCGCCGTGGACACCACGTTTGGGGAACTCGCCGCCGGAGTTGGCGACGTCACCTCTACTGGCAGAACCGCTGTGGCCGGCTGAGCCACCAACGTCACTGCCTCCTCCGTCGCAGTAGCTGCTATCGCCTCCACCTCCGTTACTCTTGCTGCTGCCTTCAAAACTTGCAGCTCCTGTTGAGTCGCTGCAAGCTTAGCAGTAACCTGCAAGAACTCCTGTCGAAGGCGCGGACAGTTCACCTCGCAGACCGCCGTTGCAACACTCGACGCACCTCCATGAAACATCCACTGGTGCGCCACGTCGCGTAGATACCGGGCCAGGATTTATCTCCACGCCACCAATTACTAACATCACTGCTATAACTAGCAGTGCAAAGGCGTCCAGAGAGGGAGCAGGGACGCTACCCTTTCTCAGCACGCACGCCACGCGGGCGGCCCAGCCGCCGATGCGGGCCCGGTACATTTCCACGTCGCAGCCCATTATCCCTTTACCTGCGCGAGAGCGATCCCCAAGGCACGTCCCGCTCGCTACAACGTCCAGGCACAGACTGACGTCCAGGCACAGACTGGACTGATTTAGCATTAATATTTAAGATTTTTAAATTTTACATATATTACTAGTAAAGATACATTATATATGTTATTTCAAATAAAAATCAAAGTTGATATAATATATGAGTAACACCTATGAGCATACAGAGTTATTAGATAAAAATATGATAAGTGGTTACCATAATGTACTACGCACGTTCCCTCGGAATGTGAAGACAATGAGGTTATATTAATGCTGTTACCATTCGTGAAGAATCTCAATGCTCCAAATCCCACTCGTGATAATGCGAACGGAAATCACGATCACTCGAGACGGGTCGAGCGGTTAAGAATACGGGAACTCGCATTTCATTCGTCATGACGTCAATCACGAACAAAAACCTAGTCCTAAATGGCAATTATCTTTCAAAATTATGTGCCGATTTAAAGAAAATTGCGTTTTAGAGCTACTAAAAATGCGAAATTTGAAGCTCATTTTCACAGAAAAGTTTTGAGTTTGAAAATACCTCATTTGAAATTATTTGAAGCACTTACACTCATAAATACAATAATCTTTAAACGTTGCTGGTAATGTGCATATTGAAGATGTAAGAGATCTTTCATTAAAAATTACATTTATGTAATTAAAAAAAACAACAAGAAAGTAACTCAAAATCATCTCATGTAAAGTGGGTCCTTGTTACCGGGAAATCAATTGAAAGGAGAACGTCCGTCTGTCCATCTGTCCGTCTGTCCGTCCATCTGTGAAACTAACGTCCTAACGCCTAAACCGTACGTACGATTTCTTCCAAAATGGATATTCCCAGCTCACTCTGGTTCTAGTCGAAACTTTGAGATTTGAAAAAGGTTCTCTAAAATTTGGTGGTACTTTACATGAAGCCCCCCGGACATTTTCAAAATTTTCTCAAAAACGGCTCCAAATTTTTTAAAAATTTCTTGTAAGAATAGACTAAAGTACACTTATTTAGGTGGCATAGATCCTATTTTCACAGATAACTGAATTTTCTAAAATTGCAAAAGTTTAAAATTTTTTCGGGGTCTCTCTGGATCTACAAAATTGAAGATAAAGATTTTTCTTTTAAATAATTTTGTTGTAAAATAGTGAGTTCTTTCAAATTGGCCTTCATGACCTTTCATGACCTTAAGGTCATGTGCAATTTTTTGAAAATTATAGTCGTTTTCGCGCAATATTGCGTGCAATAAGTGCAATTTTAAAATATTACAAAACACGGTTTTTACTAAAACAGCTCTAGATTTTTTCTTCAAACTCTCGCTAGGTATAGTGCCTAATGTATTTTATGAGATGACAAAAACGCCATATTGCTCTGTTCTTTTGTTTTTTCAAAAATTGGAAATATTTAATTTTTTTGACTTGTCTCTCACATCATTAATATTTACATTAGTGGCGATTTTTTCACATTATTATATTTACGAGTACAATTGCTTAAATAATGTCAAGTAAAGTTTCTCGAAAACAAAACCGATTTCTGTGAAAAGTAGCTCAAAATTCCGCATTTTCCGAAACGCTCAAACACCATTTTCTCATATATGGCTACAATTTTTTTTCAACCTTTTGAAACGGATAATGTTAATTACACTCTTTAATATGACGTAAAGTTTATTTTGTGTTATTTTCTTGTTGTTTTTTTTAATTACATAAATGTAATGTTTTTCAAATATCTCTCACACCTTTAGTATACACATTACCAGCAATTTGTAAAGATTATTGAATTTATGAGTGTAAGTGCTTCAAATAACTTCAAACAAAGTATTTTGAAAATTCAAAACGTTTCTGTCAAAATGAGCTTCAAATTTCGCATTTTTAGTAGAGCTAAAATGTAATTTCTTTAAAACGGCACATAATTTTATTGCCATTTAGGACTAGGTTTTTGTGTTCTTTAATACTCTAAAATTAATATTTCCGTTCTACCAATAGGAAACTGAAAAATTAAGAAAATGACAAAAAAATGTAGTTTGTGCGGTGATAGATGGCAGCTGGCAAGAAAGAGGTAAACTAATACGGGAAAGTCTGCGCCATTCAGGTAGCACTACAATTGTACACTTTCTGCAACTGTGCACTACTACAATTGTACACTTTCTACAACTACAATTGTGAAGACACAATTGTTTACGACACGATATTTTAGAAATATTTTTTTTATCTCAATTACATGTATTTATCAAAACATCTTAGTATAAGGTTATGCTTAATTTTTTCAAAATACGAGTACGCTGCGCATGGGGCAAGTTGAATCCGGATGGCCTGGATCAAGTCCTCTTCCATCCTGGGTCTTTCTTTCTTCAAAGTTGACGTGCGCCAATTGCCTCCCGTTCCCCAGAGGACTGGGGGTGGGTAGGTAAGGGTGATTTTATAGTGGTTGACGGGTTATTTTGTTAAGGGTTTGAAAAAAAGCAGGGGGGAGGAGTAGAAAGGTTATTTTGTTAAGGGTTTAAAGATGATAGAGGATAGATAGGTTGTTTTGTTGAGGGTGTTATGAGGTAGAGGTGGGGGGGGGGAAGATGAGTGAAGAGAGAGAGTTGGTTTTTTCTTGAAGATGGTAGACGTTTTGCCATGGTACTAGCTTTTTCACCTCAGGTTGGTGGAGGGGGAAGTTGAAGAATATCAAAGGGACGTTTTTTGCAGGAGCGACGTGGCGGATGGTTCAAGATGTGTTGGTGGGGTTGAATGAGAGGTGTGAAGATGGGGTTGTTGATAAATTGTTGCACCATATTGCGGGATGATTGGAAAATGTATTGGTGAAGTGGTTCAATGTTGTGTTGGATGCGGAAGGAGTTATAGTTTTGACCTGGGATGGGGCGGAAGATAAGGCGGATGATACGGTTTTCAAGAGTTTTAAGAGATCTATAGGAAGTATGTGGGATGGTAGCCCAAGTGGATGAGGCGTAAGTAATGATGGATCTGATATGTGTGAAGTAGAGGAGAAGTTTTTCTTTATGGAGAGGGTGGGGTGGCGAAAAATGGGTTGGATGAAATTAATTCTTTGGTTTGCTTTAGAAAAGATAGTGTTGAGGTGAGGTATCCAGGTTAATTTTGAATAGAAGGTGATGTCGAGATATTTAATGCTGTCCGACCAGGGGATGGGAATGTTGTTAATAGTTATAGGGGGGAATAGGTGGGAGTGGTTTTTGCAAGTGAAGATGATAGATTGACATTTATTGGGGTTGATAGTGATAGAATTTTCTTTGAACCAAGTTGAAATAGTGGAAGCTGCGTGTTGGAGATTTTTGATAGCGAGATGTGGAGAGCGATGAAAGAAGCGAGATGTGGAGAGCGAAAGAAGGGCCAGGTCGTCTGCATAGAGAAATTGCTGGATACCATGACAGGAAGGAAGATCGTTAGATAGATGGAGAAGAGACTAGGGGAAAGAACTGCACCTTGTGGAACTCCTGCCGAGGTAGGGTAGGAGGGGGAAAAGTGAGAAAGATATTTAGTTCTCAATGTTCTATGGGAAAGATAGTTAGATAAAAGGTTTAGGGCGAAAGTTGAAAGATATGTTTTTAATTTAAATAGAAGAATTTAGTGGTTGATGGTGTCGAAAGCGAAGGATAGGTCTGTAAAGAGTGCTGGAGTTTGACGGTTTTTATGCCGCAGTTCTGGGGCAATATTTGTGTTTGGATAGCGGAGGATTTGTCAGGACGGAAGCCGAATTGTGAATAATGAATATGGGGTTGAAGGTAGGGGTTCATGAATTTAAGAAGAATTTTTTCGAATAGTTCTCCTGGGATGGGTAGGAGGCTGATTGGGCGATAGTTTGTGGGTTGTCTGGGATCTTTGCAGGGTTTGGGGATCATAATAACGGAGGCGGTTTTCCAGAGTGTTGGGAAGTAGGCAGTTCGGAGACAGGCGTTGAAGATATAGGTTAAGTGAGAGATAGCGTTGATGGTTAGATTTTATAGATAAATTGAATAGATTTTGTCAGTTCCAGAAGATTTTGAAGTTTGAAGTAGTTTGGTTGCCTCAGTAGTGTCTTCGTTACGTATAGTCCACCTAGTCTGTCGTTCTGGGGGTAAGGTTGGGGATCTTAGAAATTCAAGGATGGCTGTGTCTGGTATGTGGGTGGTTGTAGAGGTGAAACGGGAAGCAAGTGTGGAAGCAAAGATGTTGGTTATTTCTTGAGGGTTATATGTGAGTGAGTTGTCAGAGGAAAAGAGTGGAGATAGATGTGAGTTTTTTGTCCTGATAGATTCGACTAAGGTATGCAATTTGTTGGGGTTGCCTGCGTTTATGTCTTGTATTATGTCCTTAAATTTAGTTTTGTAATACTGTATTAGTCTGTCGTGTAGTTGTTTTTTCAGAGTAACATAGGTAATTTTATCGGTTAGTAGTCTAGTCCTGTAGTAGAGTCTTTGTGCTTTTCGCATCTGTCTTAATAGAATTAAAATGTCGGGGGGTAGGGTGGGGTGGGTCCGTGGGGGTAAATATTGATGCTTTCTTAAATGCTTTGTGAACATGATGATTGAAGTGAACTATTGCTGAATCTATTTCTTCTGGTGTGGATAGGGATGTTTGTGTGTGGATTTTCTTAGCTATGTGACGTTTGAAGGAAGGTTGTTTGGCCAGTTGGTGTGAATGATTGGGGATGTGCGTTGGGTGGTGTAAGAAATGGATCTGGTAGAGAAGATTACTGGAAGATGATCAGAGGTAAGTTCGTGTCGAACATAAGGGGCGGTAACATTTATGTTTTGGTTGTGGAGAATAATGTCGAGGATATCGTGAGGGGTGTGCTGTACGAGGTGTGTTGGTTCAGGGGGAGCAAGAAGAAAAATTTCGGGGTGGTCGTCTAAGTAGTCGTGTATTATAAGTCCGTTTGAATTAGTTGTCTGGCAACCCCAGTGAATATTTGTACAGTTAAGATCACCAGCGATGATAGTAGGGGTGGGAGAAGTAAGAAGAAGAGAGATGTCATTTGGGTCTAGTCGGTTGTGAGGTGGTTTATAAACTGAGGCAATGTTGATGGGCGAAACGGAGGAAGATAGCTGAATAATAGTTGATTCTAAGGTGGTTGTGGGTAGGGAGGGTATAGAAGTGTGGGGGATGTTATTACGTATAATGATTGCAGTACCGCACCCGCGGAATGGTCAATCGTTACGGTGGGTAATATAGTTCGGGATGTGGAAGGGAATGTTCGGTTTAAGGTGGGTTTCCTGGATAAGAAGAATACTGATAGAGTAGGTTGATAAGAAGCGTTTAATGGAAGGTTTTTTAGCGCATAGGTTCCCGTTGGAGTTCCAGGTGCATAAGATGAGAGGGTGAGAAGAATAAGTAGCCATTTAGAAAAGGTCGCATAGTTTGGTACCAGCGGAGATTAATTTGGAAAGAGTGTCATCAGAAGATTTGAAAATTTGGATTATTTCTTTTACAGTTTGAAGTAATTTAGACAGATTGCAGGATTTGATAAGGGTAAGAAGTTCTTTTAAATCTGAAGAGGTGTTAGAAGAAGATGGCTGAGATGAAGTTGATGGTGTTTGGTTTGGTGATGTTTGATTTGAAGAGTTGTTTACAGTATCGAGGGAGTTGGCATATGATATGGTGGTGATAGGTGGGAATTGAGAAGAATTGAGGTTATTGATGTTGTTTGGAGAGAGCTTTTCTCTGAGGAGCCTGGCCTTTTCTTTGTTTGCTTCTCGGGTTTGCTGAAGGTAGAAAAGGGTGGGGCAATTGGGGTCATTGGCGGGGTGTTGATGGTTACAGTTAATGCAGAGAGGTTGAAAGTTGGGTTTGGAGACGTTGGGGCATTGGTCAGTTGCATGAGGTTGCGCACAGAGGCAGCAGGTGGGGGGTACTGTGACAGTAGGCTTGGGTGGGGTTAAAGAGTTGGCAATTGGTGCAACGGGGAATGCGGTTGGAAGTTCTATAGGCATCAATGGTGACACGGTGCAGCCAGAGAAAGCGAAGGTTGGATTTGATTATAGGGATTTGTTCTTTGGGAATTTCCATGATGTAGACGCCGAGGTTGGTTTGGGTCTTGTCAGGGTTATGTTTAATCATTTCTGAGAGGTGAAAGTATGTGATGTTTTGGTTCCTGGATTTCCTGAAGAAGAGAAGGGATGTTTTGTTTGGGAGGGATGCCTTTGATGATTAGCTTTTCTCTGGTTTCGGGGGTAGCTCTGTGGTAGTGCAAGTTGGGAGGGGCCGAAAAGAAGAGAGGTCTTTGATTTTCATTGGTTTTGCTTTCAAGAAGGCGGGATGTGATTATTTGGTGGGCAGAGACAGTTTTGGGGGTAATGATGAGGTTGTCCTTGGTATATTTGGCTATGATCTTTTCTAAAGTGGATTTATGAAGTTCTTGAATTAATTCTTTGCCGTCTAGGATGTTGGCAGTGAAGATGAAAATGGTTCCAATATGGGGTCTAGAGGTTCGAGCAGTGGTTTGTGGGGGAGCGGTTGATTGATTGGTGTTTGTGGTTTCAGGTTCTGCAGAGATATTTTGGCCATCAAAAAAGGGGTTGGATGTATTGAGTAGAGAAGAAGTAGACTGTTGAGAGAGAGGTCTGAAAGGATGGTGATGGGTGTGGGGGTGATGGTTTGTTCCTGAGGTTTAGGGGTGTGCTTAGGGGTGAGGAAGCCATCGCTTTGGAGATTTCTGCGTAGGGGGTGGAGGTGGGATTCTAGTTTTCTGGAGGGGTGGGGAAATACCAGAAGAGCAGGGGGAACGAGAGCGCTTGGTGGCGTTACTTGCCTCAACTTGCTGCTGTGATGTTGAAGCGGCGTTAGGATCAATTTCTCCTTCCTCCATTTTGGCTAAGGAACACGGCCGAAGCCGCGGCTCCCTTCGGCTGGAGAGCTTCTCCCTGGCGCGGCGAGATCCTTCAACGCAGGCTTGATAGAAGATGTATGACGGTACTTTTGAAAAATCAAAAGGTACCGACAATTTACGCACGGTCATGTACTTTTCCGGGTTGTATTGGTCGGACGGCGTGGAAAACCAATCGAACGGCGCGGGAGAGCTAACCGGACGGCGTGGAAGAGCGCGGAGCAGCCAATCGCGAGTCGCGGACACGAGTTGGACGTCTCGGGACAGACCGTACTCGCAGCAGATCAACTCACCGAGTAGTTTAGTAATATAATTTTGTGACAAACATTATAGCCCGCTGTAAATTTACTGCGCTTCGGACACCTGAGTGCGTCATAAATTAGAAGGTGCAATTTTGTATATTGTGTTTTTGTTCGTTTCTTACATTCGAACTTTTGCATACACTTACACATTAATATTTTATAAATTGTTTATTTTGAAATATTTGAAATAAGTAAGAAGAATTAATAGCAGTCAGAATAGCGACAATGGAATTCTCTTTGGGCTCGCCCATATCCGTGAATTATTTGTAATTGTTGTGACCTGATGGAGCTGTATGAAAAGGAGTTATAATTGTGTAATTTATGTTGATATTTGCATGAAAATATTTAGTTTTGGCACCAATTGCTCTACAATTTGTAGTGACTAGATAATTTGTTGCATGGTTTTTAAATACTCTTCTCGCTCTATGGAATGTATTTCTATATAGTCCAATATATCAGGCTTCGTTTTCCAATGCAGATTTACAAAACTTTTGTATTCTATTTTTGTGCAGTTATAGAATTCACATAGTTCTGTCAACATTGCGATGGAAACAGTGAGTTGTAAGCTAAGATGTTAGTAGCATATAAAGTGCAATATTTCAGTACTACGTAGCTGTTTCCTGTAATACGGGAAAGTAAGTGCTGTTGTAGCACCACTAGTTCGTTATCTGAGCTCGACCACGAACTTTTTTCTGCCGAAAAGTCTCCGGTTTTTTCACGCAGCATTAGAATACGTACCCTACACTTCGTATATTACTCCATATATACATATGTATATGTTAAAGTGAAAGTATAAAGTAAAATGAAAAGCATATATCAAAATGAGATTGATATAGTGCTATTCTGTACGTTTAGTTGTATCCTTAAAAATGTATATGTATACAAAACCTTTGGCGCCGTATTTGAGATAATTATGTGTACGTTAATGCCTATATTTCTTTCAAATTAGATCGAAAACTATTTTTTTTTAAACTGAGCTTGATGTTTTTCATGATCTAACCACAGTTTATTTAAAGAAAATATCTCTATCTTCAATGATGTAGTTGTTCGAGGGGATTCACTGGATTAGCTCCGGGCATCACATGATGTCACTGCTGTGTCCGTTTGGAGGAAAATTCTAGCGGCCGGGTAATCTCATCTGTAGATTCTATTGCTCCTCCGATCAATTACAGACTAATGCCATAGTAATACCCTAACAAACGCAATGAACCACACACGATCTTTCCTTCTTTTTCCTCCTTGATCCTCAATCTTTACTTCCATTCTCTTACATGAGGATATGCTCTGCTGATGGGATATACATGTAGAAGTAAAATCCCGCAAGCCGACCTGTAGGTCGGTACAGGATCTCACCGTCCAGCGGGGAAGAACTTCGCTAATTCTCGCGATAAAAAACATACGGTACATTTACGGGAGTAATGAACATAAGCAGTTGACGTACTTGGAAATGCGAAAAAATGAATCGTTTCAGATGATTCTAAAATTTACCGCATTTGCAATATTCAAGAATTTAGAGGTAATGTGGAAATCGACCATATTCCATTTTTCTTTCCCGTATACGTAGGGATATACGAAGTAATATACGTAGTATAGGCAAAGTTATGTAGTACTGCATAAAATCGATTTCAAGATTTCAACGCAAATACACATTCTGGGCTCGAAGTAGTACATAAATTGTGAGAGATCTTGGAGATTTTGGTAAAAAAAATCGTGCTCACCGAAGAGGCAAATTGTAAATTACTAGCTCTACCTTCAACTTTGTTTGTATGTTGTGTCGTGTATATCTTTAGACTGGTAAATGTAAAAGTAGAAATAGTGAGTGAAAATATTTAACAGTGTCAATCTTTCATTAAACTTATAATAAAATGTACAGGTAAAATTATTTATACCCTTTTTTGTTGCGTTTTACATTAATTATTACTCGTTCACTTTACATTTGCAGACGGCAGAATTAGGAACTAATGTTGTTTTGAAAGTGAAGGCCCGAACACACAACCTGAATACACGAATGGCCCCGGACGTCAATCAGCATCTGACCAATCAGCTATCTCCGAAGGCAGCACAAGCGCTACGGACACAGCTGACGAATTATGCCTTTCTGGCAGTGAGCTGGAGTCGTGCTCTTAAATGATTAAGATAATATACAATAAAATGGATCACACCCCACCCTATTCACAACATTCACGTACAATATTTTTATTTCTTCTTTGCACTTATCTACTGCTTAATGGTTATGTTCTTGCCCCGCCGGGGTTCTGTGTGCTGCTCACCGCCATCTATATCATGTTAAACGGTCAGTATATACTGCAGACGCGCGTTTCTCATTCAGTCGGCGGTGACCTCATGTAAACAGATCGCAGCGCTCCGTCTGCAAATGTAAAGTGAACGAGTAATAACTAGTGGTGCTAAAACAGAAATTACTTTCTCGCACTACTATTTCCAATTACATATTCACATAGTGTGTGTGTGTGTGTGTGTGTGTGTGTGTGCGTGTGTGTGCGTGTGCGTGTGTGTGTGTGTGTGTGTGTGTGTGTGTGTGTGTGCGTGCGTGCGTGCGTGCATTGTAACGGCAAAACCATATTTGCGTTGCTCCGCATGATGGCGGAAATATGGTAATTTTCAGTGACTCGTAACTTCGTGCCATTGAAGTGCATCCATACATTGTAATACTTATAAAAATGCTAACACTCACCTGTAAAGTGGTAATCCCAGTGATTTGGTTAAATAAATTAAAATACAAGTAATTCTGTTTCACATTTACGGTGTTCTGGAATCTAAAGTTAAGATGAGTCTTTAATATTCGACGCGCTTGTTGTTGGAAAATGCGACGTGTCTGGAGAAGTAGAGAACCTGAAGCAGTCGGATATCCCAGCTGCTTAGATTGTATTAACTATTAGTGGCGTTTTCACGCGTATAAAAAATTAAACTAGTGATGCTACCAAGCACATACTTTCTCGCACTGTTGTAAAATGGTTCTAAATGCTATTACACTACTACATAAAACAGCAAAAGTGTTTTCAAGCAGCAAATTCTTTTTCCGCTCCGCTGCCCGAACTCAGATCCTCAGAGCCAACGTGCCGACCCTCATACCACTACGACAGCCAAGCGCCTTATGGATCGAACTCGGGCAGAGGCATAAAAGGGTAAATGCCAAATTCATGTAAATAATAAATTGTCATTAAATGGAATTGTAAATAATACCCTGGTAATAAATGGCATTTACATTTATATAATAGTAATAAGTGTACGGTGGTTTCATTTCTAGCATTAGGAAGCCGAAAATCCATAGAATGTGAAAAAAATGTAGTTTGGGCGCCCAAAGAAGGTATCTGGGAAGATAATAATTCAAACTGAAAACCTGGTTCAGACTAAAGAGATTAGAAACTAAGTTCTGCGAGAAAGTCTGTGCCATTCCGTACAGCACAGCTAGTTTATTCATTTGCCGTCCGTTATTACACGTAGAGAAAATTTAAAGAAAACATTTTTCAGCGGTTTTTGAGAAAAAAATCGTAAATTTCAAGCGCAAATTACGGAAAAATGACTCGTCCTTTTTTTCAGAAAGTTGTACATGACATATTTAAAGAGCTAATTTTGTACAACAGACTTTAAGGCAAAAATCTCTATCTACAATTTTGTAGTTTTGAGGGGGTAGATACATCTTACAGCAGCTAAATTTTTACTACTTTTCCACGCTCTTTCTCCATTCAAATCATATTCCACAGCAGTGAAAACAAACTGACACACACAAATAGCTTTCTTCTGCAAGTAAACATTTGCTTTTAACTTAAAATTTCTTTTTTCTTTTTTGGAAAAATCAAAATTTAACCAATTTTTCATGCATGAACCGCTCTATATTAGCCCGTGAACGGGAACGGCAACGCGAACGGAAAAGTATAGAAAGTTGAAAGGCGGAATCTCAGGCAGGCATTCACGGCGGAAACGCGAAGCTTCATGGCAACGGGAATGGGAAGTTAGGTTAATGCCTTATTTTACGTGGCGAGACTCGGACCATCAGGCCCGCTCTTCCGTCTGACCACGCAAATTTCTCTACGCTCCTTTCACCATCTAGCGGAGAAAGAAGGTATTATCTCGGGCGACGAAGCTTCTCTGAGACTGAGCTCTGAGGACTCTGAGCTAACTTCAAATCACCTGTTGGTGATTTGAAGTTAGCTCAGGGGCTTCGTTTAGGCTTGAAGGTCTTTTACATGCAAGTAAATCTACTAATATGGGACAGCCGGCTTTACTTCCTCTCCGAAGGAAGGCGTACGAAGGATTTTTTCGCCCTTAAAAAAAAATCCACGGCTTCGATCGGGTTTGAACCTGCAATCTTGGGTACAACAATCCGATACGCTGACCGTTACACCATTCAAATCCGCAAGCCATCCAATTCGCTCCGGCTAGGGAAGGATTGTCAACATTTATCTTGGCCCGGGAACGGGAAGCCTCTCAACCAATAAGAGTACAGCAAATGACGGGGAAGCTTTCCAGCTGATCGAGCGCGCGGCCTGCGCGCGAAACTGCTCTGGAGCGGAGTTGAGAGTGTAGTGCGATGTTGAGGATTTCAGCGTGAATTTGCGAGGTTAGGGTTTGAAAGGGATTTAGTTAGTCGTTGAATTGTTTTATTTTTAGTGATTTTTGTATAATTCATTTTCTATTCAAATTAATACACATAATTAAAATTTCTCACAAAATAAATTTTTATGTTTCGTTTAAGTACATTGGAGTTGTTTGTTTATTGATAAAATTTTCGTTAGTTGTATTTCCCATAAGTTTTTGCATTTTTTCATTCTGATGAATTCTTTTTCTATTTAATATTCTTTCGTTAAAATATTCATTATTCATACTAGCTCGTTTTTGGCGTGTGCTAGAATGAATGCCACTAACAGATGGCAAAGAAAAGGGTGAACAGAATAGCGCAGCTAGAAGTCCTTTGGTTTCAGTAATTGTTTCCTGAAGTTCTCTTTTTTGCCGCTGCAGGTTCATAGCGCTATTCCTCTTCCTGTGAAACGCACGTACCTGGCGTTCCCGTTCCCGTCCTCGCCTTCGCATTGCCGTTCCCGTTCGCGGGCTATTGTAGAGCAGCTTTTAGTATTTCTCTGATAACTCAAATAATTTTAAAGATTTTTACCAATTTCTTGTTTTGATTTGTTTCAAATACACACAGGTACAAAATCATACTCTTCAATTTATACCTCTGAATAAATCATATTTTTCATTTTAATCCAATATTAATATATTGATTATTAATAATTTTTTTTAATTTTTATAATTTTTCATCACAAAATCTATTGAACTCAAGTGTACAATTTACTATGGTTGTCTAGATAATACTTGGTTACAGGCATCCTAAAAATTTCATAGCTTTACGATGATTAGTTTTTGAGTTATAAGGGAAACGGGTAATAAAAACTGTAATACTGGAAAACAAGCCACGAAGTTTGATTCATGAGTATTTTTTGTCTTACTACTCTTAATAGATACATGATGCAGCGATATACCTTTTAAATCTTAATTCGAAAACTATTGTAGATATCGCAATATTATTTTTCACCACAATATTCCTGAATAATTAATACATAGAAAAAAAGTTTTCAAAAATCTACTTTTTCTAAAGTTTAAGGTGCATCTGTCCGCTTAAAAATATATTTTTGAAATTTTCGAAAAACCAAGCAATACCCGGAAATTCAAGTTAACTTTTTCCATCCCTTATTACATAAGTGAAGAAAATTTAAAGAAAAAAATTGAAGCAATTTTTGAGAAACAAAATTTTGCCAAATTTTGAGCGCAGTTTACGCAAAAACTACTCGTTTTTTAAAAAAAAAATTGTACACAGCCTTATTTAAAGTGCTAATTTTGTAGAATTGACTTTGTCTGAGGTAAAAATCTCTATCTTTAATTTTGCAGTTTTGAAAATGTTTTTTGCAATTTTCGAAAAATTGAGGATATCAACGAAAATTATACCTGCATCAATCTTTAAAACGTCCTTCACTGAATTCAACAACCAAATTTAATCAAAAAATTTGGACCTATTTCTTTGAAATCTTTGAAAATGTCCAACGGGCTTAATGTAAATACCCCCAATGTTAAAATATCGGTTTCAAATTCCAGGAGCCTCGACATCAGTCGAATCGATTGGGGAATATCAGTTTTGAAGAAAATCGGCTGAGCGGTTTAGGCGCCAGCGATGACCAGAAACTGGTAGACAGACAGACAGACGGACGGACGTTTTGCCGTCTATCGAGTTTTCGGTATCAAGAAGCAACAAAACATGGATTTTGACTACACCACGAGTTAGAGGATTTTTTTCTATGTATCTATGTATCTTTTTTCTAAGTCGATCAACAGGTTTTATTCACTTTTTTGCTACCAGACCCCAGTTACAAGAGTTTTTCTGGCGAAAATTCGTCTTTTTTCCGGCGCACGATAACATAACGTTTCTTACGAAATATTTGTAAGGCGGGAAAGCAAAAAATACATCACAGCTTTAATGTTGAGATTAACTCGTTTTCGCAAATATTGGAATGTGGCCAATTCGAAATAATCGGTTAAATTAAGTTCCGTATGTTTAAAGAGGTATTGTTATTCGAGTTAAAATCGTGTAGATAGACGTTTCAGACAAGCATTGTTATATTTGTTACAACGGCACTACTAATTTTTTGTAGGGCTCTTGAGTTTAGCTCCCGCAAAGGAGGGAAATTATGCACTTTGCGCTTACCAGCGCCCTCGCCTCAGTTCCAAAGGCGCAATCCATTAGCGGGAGGCGGCAGCTACCATGACCGCACCGAAGGAGAAGCCCTCGATCAGGGTTCGCTTGGGGGGGGGGGGGCTGAAGCGCACGAAGCGAAGGGTGAAACCGGGCGAGGGAGATTCGCCCAGCCGCGCCGCGCCGAGCGCCCGAAGGGTGGGATGACTCAAAATTAATGTGAAGCGGTGACAACTCAACCCCGGCAGTGGCGGTGGCAGCAAGCAGTTGCCTGATGAGTCACAGGAGCGTTACACCGCTCATTCGCGGCGGCGCGGCGGGCAGCGAGGCGGCGAGGGGGGCGGCGAGGGGGGCGGCGAGGGGGGCGGCGAGGGGGGCGGCGAGGGGGGCGGCGAGGGGGGCGGCGAGGGGGGCGGCGAGGGGGGCGGCGAGGGGGGCGGCGAGGGGGGCGGCGAGGGGGCGGCGAGGGGGGCGGCGAGGGGGGCGGCGAGGGGGGCGGCGAGGGGGGGCGGCGAGGGGGGCGGCGAGGGGGGCGGCGAGGGGGGCGGCGAGGGGGGGCGGCGAGGGGGGCGGCGAGGGGCGGCGAGGGGGGCGGCGAGGCGGGCGGCGAGGGGGGGCGGCGAGGGGGGCGGCGAGGGGGGCGGCGAGGCGGGCGGCGAGGGGGGCGGCGAGGGGGGGCGGGGCGAGGCGGGCGGCGAGGGGGGCGGGCGAGGGGGCGGCGAGGGGGGCGGCGAGGCGGGCGGCGAGGCGGGCGGCGAGGCAATTACACCGGAAAACGTAGCTGCCATGAAATAGTATCGTACAATGACACATGGGTCTCGGGTTACCAGCGCCCCGTCCGCGCTTCCCACGCGCTCGTTCAGTAGCCGCTTGCGGAGGGCCACTGGGGCAGGCGGAGGCGAGCCCCGGCGGCAAAGCCTGCATCCAAACACTCCGCCTCCCACTGGACCGCAATGATCCTAACAATAGGAAACATTGTCATTATGGATAAATTGCCTCGATTCTTTCCCCATCATGGATGCACATAGAATGTATTGCGATCTTCCTCTCTTCAGTGTCTTTTTAGAACTCTCAGCTTGAGGCTTACTTTACGTCTTCGTGTATCCTGTGTATCAGAGCAGACAATCTCAATGTAGACTGCCATTTCCACACATTGCAAGAAAAATTGTAGGGGAATCCTGAACGTAAATAATAATGAGTCGTGAATGGTGACGGGTGACGGATTCAAATGTGGGTCAAATGTGACACGGGTCCGATGTGATGCTTGGCGATATGGTAAATCAATCCTGCCACAGTTGGCAATGTGATATGCGCTCATGGCCTGCGCGAGGCTGCAACACTCAACCGTCGACCACATGTATTACGCGTTCACTTTACATTCGCAGACGGCAAAATTAGGAACTAACATTGTTTTGAAAGTGAAGGCCCGAACACACAACCGAGAATACACGAATGGCCCCAATGTCAATCAGCATCTGACCAATCAGCTGTCTCCGAAGGCAGCACAAGCGCTACGGACACAGCTGACGAAATATGCCTTTCTGACAGTGAGCAGGAGTCGCGCTCTTAAATGATTAAGATAATATACAATGAAATAGATCACACCACTCGCTATTCACAACATTCACGTACAATATTTTTATTTCTATTTTGCACTTATCTACTACTTAATGGTTATGTTCTTGCCCCGCCCGTGTTCTATATGCTGCTCACCGCAATCTATATCATATTAAACGGTCAGTATATACTGCAGACGCGCGATTCTCATTCCGTCGGCGGTGACCTCATGTAAACAGATCGCAGCGCTCCGTCTGCAAATGTAAAGTGAACGAATAATACTTACACATTGTTCCAAACCCCGGCGTTTCCGAAGCAAATTCGATGTACTATTGGGATTGGTTTGGATCAATGTGTAAGTAAGTGTGCAATGTATTAGAATGTGGATCATTCGTTTACAATCATCGATCAATTTATACCACTACTTTTGTTGTCAATATGTTTTAAATATATTCATATCTTGAATAATAATAATAATAATAATAATAATAATAATAAAACAATAATAATAATAATAATAATAATAATAATAATAATAATAATAATAATAATAATAATAATAATAATAATAACCGGTGACATCGGTTGGATTGTGTACAATATTGTATGACCAACAAATTCAAACGGATCGCACGATAGCAGCAAACAAACCGGATATTGTTATCCGGGATTTTGAGAAAAAATCGTGTCTACTTGTGGATGTTGCTGTGCCTTGCGATCAAAATGTCGTAGCCAAGGAGGCAGAGAAACGTCTTAAATACAAGAGTTTGGAAATCGAGATCAGCCGAATGTGGGGCGTAAAAGCACAAGTCGTACCGATAGTTATCGGAGCTCTGGGATTTGTTTCCACAAAATTTGTGTAAGAACTTGGCTAAACTTCCAGGTCATTAAAAGGACTGCGAAGTGCAAGAAATTGCTTTATTTGGCACAGCTCACGTTTTGCGAAAAGTATTGTAGAGGCACCGAGAGTCCCTAGATCTGCTCCTTAGGTAGCTGGTTGCAACCTGGAGTAGATTTTATACTTAGCCGACTCATAACATCTGTAGTCGTAATATGGAGCAATAATAATAATAATAATAATAATAATAATAATAATAATAATAATAATAATAATAATAATAATAGAAAGAATTCGTAGGGGGTATTATAGGAGAGGACTGGTCCTGCAGTCCGCTCTGAATTCCAGGAATAAAATATCTGCAATAGGTAGTTTGGCGGTACCTGTAGCCGAATACAGTTTTGGACTAGTGGAATGGACTGAGCAAGAAATTCGCACCATGGATCGAAAAACCAGAAAACTGCTAACAATGCTTCCTGTTTCCCACCCTCGAGCTGATATACATAGACTTTATGTGTCACGTAAGGAAGGAGGAAGAGGCCTCAGACAAATTGAGGCCTCCTGGCACAACGCAATAGTCGGGTTGGGGAAGTATGTAGTCAGCCATCAAGATGACCCTCTAATGAGGCAGATCATGAAATCTGACCAAAGAATGGGAAACAGAGGCATTATTAGTGTAGCAAGAAGCATTGCGAAGAAAAGTAGGCAAGACATTCGAATAACACAGACGCTGAACTTCTGATGCTGCTAAACATGAAGTGTGAGACACAAAAAATGTTAAAGAAATCGTGGGGACACAAACCGCTCCACAGACAATGCCTAAAAAGAATGGACAAGGTGCAGATCAATAAAGATCAATCTTTATGTGGCTTAAAAGGGTAAGAATGAAGCCAGAATCGCAAGCACTTGTAATAGCTGCCCAAGATCAGGCATTGAGAACACGACATTATAACAAAGCAGTTCTCAAAATTTCCCAAGATGATAAATGCCACATTTGCCAGGAGCAAGTAGAAACCATTGATCATATTTTCTCAGCTTGTCCAATCCTAGCAAAGATCGAATACCTGAGAAGACATGACAGGGTGTGTAGTTACCTCCACTGGCAGATCTGTACCGCCCTCGAAGTTCCAAACACATGCCCCAAGTGGTACGAACACTCACCAAAACCGGTGACGTCTGTTGGATTGTATACGATATTGTACGACCAACAAATTCAAACTGATCGCACGATAGCGGCAAACAAAGCGGATATAGTTATCCGGGATTTGGGGAAAAAATCGTGTTTACTTATCGATGTTGCTGTACCTTGCGATTAAAACGTCGTTGCCAAAGAGGCAGAGAAACGTCTTAAATACAAGAGTTTGGAAATCGAGATCAGCCGAATGTAGGGCGTAAAAGCACAGGTCGTCCCGATAGTTATCGGAGCTCTGGGATTAGTTTCGCAAAATTTGATTAAGAACTTGTCTAAACTCCCTGGTAATTCAAAAGACTGGGAAGTGCAAGAAATTGCTTTATTTGGAACAGCCCACATTTTGCGTAAAGTATTGTAGAGGCACTGATAGTCACCGGATCTGCTCCTTAGGTAGCTGGTTGCAACCTGGAGTAGATTTTATATTTAGCCGTTTCATAACATCTTTAGTCGTGATGTAATGGAAAAATAATAATAATCTTCACAGTCTAGGCCCAACGGTTCAGTGGTTCCGGTTCAATGGTCCACCGTTTTCTTGGTCTCCCGGGATCTCGTTTTCCAAGAGGTCGATATTTCCATGCCTTTTGAGGAAGGCGCTGCTTCTCCATTCTGTATAGATGTTGGGTCCAATTTCTTTTATACTTTTGGATTTGATCGAGGATTGATACAACTTTTAATTCTTTTCGAATATCTTGATTTCTTTCATGATCAGCTTTCGTACAACCTTTTACTGCCCTTAGACACTTCATCTCTGATGCCTGTATTCTGCTCATTTCTCTTTGTTTCAAAACCCAGCATCCGCTACCGTATAGCAGGGCTGGTATTGCCATTGTCTTATAGAATTTTAACTGTGTTTCTTTTCGGGCTTTCTTACCAAAGGATCTTCTTATGGTTCCACACATTAACTGGAACCGCGAGAGTTTCTTCTCAACGTCTCTGTCGTAGTTGTATGATATATCGTTTCCTAGATAATTAAAATTACTTACTTGGTTCAGAACCTGGTCTTCTACCACCATCTTAGATCTCACTGGATCCTTCCAGCAAAATTCCGTAATTTGGGTTTTTGATGTGGATATTTCACAGTTATAATATCTAGTATTTTGCTGAGCTTGTAGATATTGAGCTAAAGTTCAACTTCTGTTTCAGTAATCAAAGATTGATCGTTGATATTGGCTGTGTCTTTGTCTTCTTTATTAAGATGTTTCAACACTTTGTATGCGTATTCTTGCCGTCCATGAGCATCATCTTCAATACAACTTATATAATAATCCCAGCTTTTCCGATAAGCTTCTCTAATCTTTGCTTTTGCACATTTTCTTTTATAATCAAATTTCTTTTCTTGTGAGGGAGTCTTGAGCATTTTCTTGTAGGCATTTTTCTTTTCTTTTACAGCTTCCTCGAGATCCTCAATCCAGATTTTCATGCCTCTTCTTCTATAGTTTTTATACTTGTAGCCAAGGGCTTCTTTTGCCCTTGATAATGAATTCGTAAATATACAGGATGTCCGGGGAGGAAAAGTCGAAACTTCCGAAATAAGCTCTTAAGATTATTCTAAGCATATTTTGTCTTATAAACTACGGGGATATTCCGAATGGTTGAGCCGCAATAAGCACTCAAAAGTTGTTTTGAAAAATTGATTTCTAGGCAAAAATGTGCATTATGAAAGCATAGATACATTAAATTGTTTATTATTTACAAAATAAATGATTATATTTGCTCAGAAAGAAAATTAAGCGAGAAATAAAAAAGCACCCAATTTACACGATTCGACTGCTTTTTTATTTCTCCCTTAATTTTTCTTCCTGAACAAATATATTTCATTGCTTTTGTAAATAATAAACAATTTACATTTTTCTGGAGGGATTCTATGCTTCCATAATGCAACTTTTTGCCTAGAAAGCATTTTTTCAAACCAAATTGTGAGTGCTTATTGCGGCTTAACCATTCGGAATATTATAGTTTATTAGACATAGTTTATTAGACAAAATATGCTTAGAATTGTCTTAAGAGCTTATTTTCGAAGTTTCGACGTTTCCTCCCCGGACACATGTATAATAATCTTCAAATAAAACAATATAAAATTGATAACTACTGAAGTGTAAATGTAATGTATTATGAAAAAGAGGTTGCTTGAGAATACAAGATAATATCTCACGGAAAGAAAAAGAAACTTTCACACTAAATGAAGTTAGATCCGCGTACAATGTAGACGATGTTCTGTAGATTCAGTTCCTTGAGACGATTTTTTATATAAAAATCTGGAAGATATTAGTTTTGTTCAAAGAATTCTTAATTTTTACTTTCCCGTATACATACGTATACACGGAGTGATATACGCAATAAAGGGAAAGTTAAGTAATGCTGCGCGAAAAAATGGCCAATTTTCGGCGGAAAAAAATTCATTGCCGGGCCGTGAAAACGAATAAGAGGATAAAAACCAGTTGCTAAATTAAGAAAAAAATCCCCTAAAACGTGCTGTAGACAGAAACCCTGTTTTCTAGGTTCTTGTTACCGAAAACCCAATTGAAAGTAAATTGTCCGTCCGTCCGTCTGTCAACACTGGTAGCGCCTAAACCATACGTACGATTTCTTCCAAAATGGATATTCCCCGGTCGATCTGGTTCTAGTCGAAGCTTTGAGATTTTGATAAAGATTCTTTAAAATTTGGGGGTACTTTATATGAACCCCCGGGGATTTTCAAAATTTTCTCAAAAACGGTTCCAAATTTTTTCTTTAAATTTCTTGTATGAATAGAGTAAATTACACTTATTAACCGACACTAGGTCCAATTTTCACGGATAACTGAGTATTTTCGAAAATTGTGAAAGTTTGAATTTTTTTCGGCGTCTTTCTCCAGCTACAAAATTGAAGATCTAGATTTTTTCTTCAAATAAAATTTGTTCGGCGTATTGAGTTCTTTCATAAATATCATGTAAATGTTTCCCAAAATTTTAGTAGTTTCCCTGCAATATTGCGTGCAATATGTGCAACATCAAAAAATTACAAAAATACGATTTTCTCAAAAACGGCTCCAAATTTTTTCTTTAAACTTTAGGTGAGGATAGTGGTAAATTTACTCTATCAGATGACATAAAAGCCATATTGGTCTATCGGTTGGTTTATTCAAAAATTACAAAAATTTAAATGTTTTTACTTGTCTCTCACGTCCTTAATATTTACATTATCGGCGATTTTTTCACATTATTATATTTACGAATATATATGCTTTAAATAATGTCAAGTAAAGTTTCTCGAAAACACTACCGTTTTCTGTGAAAAGTAGCTGAAATTTCGGCAGTTTCTGAAATGCTCAAACGCCATTTTCTCATAAATGGCTGCAAATTTTTCTTGAAACTTTTGTAACAGATAGTGATAATTACACCCTTTAATATGACGTAAAGTTTATTTTGAGTTATTTTTTTGTTTTTTCAAAAATTATATCAATGTAAATTTTTTGAAAGATCTCTCACATCTTTCATATGCACATTATCCGCAATTTGTAAAAATTATTATATTTGTGAGTGTAAGTGCTTGAAATAAGTTCATATAAAGTATTTTGAAAACTCAAATATTTTCTGTGAAAATGAGCTTCAAGTTTCTCGAAACACAACCGTTTTCTGTGAAAAGTAGCTGAAATTTCGGCATTTTCAGAAATGCTCAAACGCCATTTTCTCATACATGGGAGCAAATTTTTTCTTGAAACTTTTGTAACGGATAGTGATAATAATTACACTCTTTAATATAACGTAAAGTTTATTTTGAGTTATTTTTTTGTTTTTTCAAAAATTATATGAATGTAAATTTTTTGAAAGATCTCTCACATCTTTAATATGCATATTATCCGCAATTTGTAAAGATTATTATATTTGTGAGTGTAAGTGCTTCAAATAACTTTCAATAAAGTATTTCGAAAACTCCAAAATTTTCTGTGAAAATGAGCTTCAAATTTCGCATGTTTAGTAGTGCTAAAACGCCATTTTCTCATAAACGGCACATAATTTTTAAAAGAAAATTGCTATTTACGGCTATGTTTTTGTGATCTTTAATATTCTAAAATTAATGTTTCCGTTCTACCAATAGGAAACCGAAAAATTAAGAAAATGACAAGAAAATGTACTTTTGGCGGTGATAGATGACAGCTGGCAAGAAAGAGTTTGTGGCAATTCCGAATAGCTAACGAAGACACAAGAAAAGAGAAAACTAATACGGGAAAATCTGTGCCATCCTATAGCACCACTAGTTTAATGCTAAGTATCCTTATTCCAACTGACAAGTGCAGTCTCCAGGTTGTTCACACCCACCACCTCCGCGCTTCCTTTCATATTCGTAGAATGCATTTTTATTTAGCGAGTAGTGTGCTTACACTGCTCGCTCGGATTCGTCATGCAGCCCTCTGAAACAAGATAGTCCGCTACGTAAATGGTTTTCCGGGAGTCTCCTCTTTAAAACGCTGAGACCTCCAACCGCCGTATAGTTTCTGATCGCACTCGAAACAACCAACTATAAATAACACTGCGATGCGCGAATTAATGAAGCCTGGAATCCTCGAGCTTCTTAGGATTCGGAGGATTCGAGGATGTTCGTTCTTCAGTTGTTCCTCAAACATTTCTGCTTAAATAGATTATCCGCATCGAAAATTATTTCGTGTAATTTTAGAAAGATACTAGCACACCCGGCAAACGTTTTTTGCCATATAAATTATTCCTAGGGTTATTTTAGTAGAAAAAATGTCTAACGTATTGTCAGTGTTTGAGGATGTGGTATATATGAGTTGAGGCATGAAGCGCTGTGAGCGATGATGGAATATAAACATAACACAATACCAAATGGTAATTTATTTTTTTATGGTAATTATTATTTTATTATTATTATATATATTATAATTATTATTATATATTATTTTAAGGCAATTAATAATTTTATGGTAATTTATTTTTTGAAATTATATACATTGCTAATTATAATAATTTTACTAAAAAACCATATCAATCCCTCAACGCAATAGAGTGTACAATATTTTTTGTTTTCCCATCTTTAGCTAACACAAATAAACTGGATGGTTTGCCCACTCAAGAGCATGCCACGTGTAATTGACCATGTGAAAAACTTGGTGTTCTCAAAAATAAGCCACAAACAGACATGGTTTGGCCTTGAGACTTATTGATAGTCGTCGCAAATGCCAATTTTAAGGGAAATTGAAGACGTTTAAATTGAATTGGCAGATCTGTGGGTATAATAGGGATCAGTGGCAGTAATATATTCTCACCTCGAAATTTGCCATTTAAAATGATGGCTACGATGACGTTTTTCATTACAGCCCTACAAATTAATTGTAAATTATTTAAAAATTACACCGAAATAGAAAAATGATATTTGTAAAATTACGATTAACGCCCACACAAAAATAATGGCCGAAAACTGTAGTGAGTGAGAAACGGCTTATTGTGTGAGAGATTTCATCCCTACTCCGTGCTGCTTACTGGGCCAGAAGCACTGTTGCCAGATGTGAAAATTCGGATTGCAAAGTTTTAAGTTCGAAAATGCGGATTTCTTCTAATGAATGCGGATTTACTAAGTATATAATAATTTTAAAAAATAGAAAAACATCAATAATTCATATATTGACATAGAATTCCGGTTTATTAATTAAATAAATGCGATATTATCTCACTATATTTGTTCTATGTTTGTTCTTACTATATATAATGTTCTCGATTCACCCAAGAAATAAACAATATAAAATATCAGTATTTTTGTTATAAATGTACTTTCAATTTATGTTTAATCTTGGTTTAATATGAAGCCAAGTAACGTAATTTTAACATTTTTAATTTCAATATCAATATCGCAAAGTGCATCATTTCTCCGGCTTGAATAAACGCAGTAAGAAACCGAACGATGTTCCGTATTCTTATTTGGCGTATTCGAAAACGACTAACCAACATGTTGTCACCTATTTGTCCTCTGAATCTCCAACGGTAAGACAATAAAGGAGTTCACGACTACACTTTGGTGCTTGGTCATCAATTTTCTAATACGGCAATTCGATAAAGCCCTAATGATTGGTAGATGATTGGTGTTTTATTGTTTTCTACTTTAATGGAATAGAGAGAGACAGCATTTTGAACATTAAAACTTTGTCAAACATAGTTAGCGGGACATCTAACGATCGTTTTAATAACTGAGGAAATGAAAAATATGGATTTTAATCCACTATCATGGAAATGCAGATTTTTTGGGGGGATCCTGATCGCTTAATGTGGATTAGGTGATAATAATGCGGTATAAAATGCGGAAATGCGGTACATCTGGCAACACTGGTCAGAAGTGACGCCGGTAGATGCCTTGCAGGGATACTGACCAAGTGATAATTACATCATTACATCGTGTAAATCAATTAGGGTTTTCTTTACCTTTTGTTGCACTAAATGACAGTAAATTCGAAAATCTATGTATTAAAAGACGGCAGGAGAAAATTCTTAATGATAATAAGTAAATCTTCTCTAAAGAACAATCATTTAAAAAATTGTTATAAAATACATGTACACATTTTTAACTGTTCAACAATGAATGTGTTCCCCATTTTGTACATTCGAGAATTTAATATTAACTTCCGAAGACTAACTAAACATTAATAATGGTTAATTAAACGATTCGCAGCAACAAACATCACAAATTATTAAAACAAATTTCCTAGTCCCAATGTCATATCTACCAGTAGTCAAATAGTAATTGCTCTGCTTTTTTTCCTGCTAATTATAGAATTACTGATATATTAGTCTCTAACATGCTTAAGAATCCTTAAATCTAACGCAACAATGTATGGCGGAGACAAACATTTTTCTAGCTGAGCCCGGCAGACGTTGTTCTGCCCCTATATCTCTCTTTCTCCGTCTCTCTCACTCCCTCTCTTTCCCCGTCTCTTTCTCCGTCTCTCTGTTTTTCTTGTCTCTCTCTTTTTCTCGTCTCTCTTTCTCCGTCTCCCTCTCTCTTCCTCCGTCTCTCTCTCTCTCCTTCTCTCTCTCTCTTTCACCGTCTCTCTCCGTGTTATTCACATTTAATAGCAGTCTGCACATCGCTGAACAGGTGCGTAATATTGAGAGCACCGTGCAGCGGGTGAAATACCGCCGTGTGAAATACCTACCGTATGTAGCGGGTTGCCTAAAACGTTTTGTGAGAAAAAATTTAAAAAATTGGGGTGGACCCTCCTTATCACTAAGGGGTTTAAAAAATAGATAGCAATCTTTTCTCAGACCTACTGAATATACATACAAAATTTCATCAAGATCGGTCAAGCCGTTTCGGAGGAGTATGGTAACTAAAACTATGGCATGAGAATTATATATATATATATATATATAATATGCATATATGCATATTATATATTGCATATTATATATTGCATATTATATATGCATATATGCATATTATAATATGCATATATATATATATATATATATATATATATATTCGAACATTTTTAACACAGAGGTCTTTTGGGTATTTTTACTTTCCCGTATACGCACTTATACACGGAGTGATATACGTAGTATAGGGAAAGTTATGGAATGCTGCGCGAAAAAATGGCCAATTTTCGGCGGAAAAAAATTAATTGCCGGGCCGTGAAAACGAATAAGTGGATAAAACCAGTTGCTAAATTAAGAAAAAAAATCCTCTATCTCGTGGTGTGGTCAA
Source organism: Acheta domesticus (assembly GCA_031308135.1). Taxonomy (NCBI): domain Eukaryota; kingdom Metazoa; phylum Arthropoda; class Insecta; order Orthoptera; family Gryllidae; genus Acheta; species Acheta domesticus. The sequence goes on along the minus strand of JAHLJT010002406.1, from coordinate 141,163,031 downwards.
AATCCATGATTTGTTGCTTCTTTATACTTAAAAACCGATTGACGGCATTCCGTCCGTCTGTCCGTCTGTGGTCAACGCTAGCGCCTAAACCGTTCGGTCGATTTCCTTCGAAATTGATATTCCCCAGTCGATCTGATTCTAGTCGAAGCTTTGTGATTTTGAAAAAGATTCTTTAAAATTTGGGGGTATTTTATATGAAGCCCCCCGGGGATTTTCAACATTTTCTCAAAACGGCTCCAAATTTTTTCTTTAAGTTTCTTGTATGAATAGAGGAAAATACACTTTTTAACATGGCATAGGTCCGATTTTCACGTACAGCTCTGAATTTTCGAAAATTGTGAAAGTTTGAATTTTTTTCGGCGTCTTTCTCCAACTACAAAATTGAAGATAGAGATTTTTTCTTCAAATAAAATTTGTTCTGCATATTGAGTTCTGTAATAAAGGTCATGTAAATGTTTTTCACAATTTTGGTAGTTTTCGTGCAATATTGCTGTGCAACATGTGCAATTTTAAAAAATTACAAAAACAAAATTTTCTCAAAAACGGCTCGAAATTTTTTTCTTTAAACTTTTGGTAGGGATAGTGGTAATGTACTCTATCAATGACATAAAAGCCATTTTGGTCTATCGGTTGGTTTTTTCAAAAATTACCAAAATGTAAATTTTTTTACTTGTCTCTCACGTCGTTAATATTTACATTTATCGGCGATTTTTTTACATTATTATATTTACGAGTATATATGCTTTAAATAATGTCAAGTAACGTTTCTCGAAAACACTACCGTTTTCTGTGAAAAGTTAGCTCAAATTTCGGCATTTTCAGTAATGCTCAAACGTCATTTTCTCGTATATGGCTGCAATTTTTTTCTTGAAACTTTTGTAACGGATAGTGCTAATTACACTCATTAGTATAGCGTGAAGTTTATTTTGAGTTATTTTGTTTGTTTTTTTCAAAAATTATATAAATAGTACATTTTTTGAAAGATCTCTCACATCTTTAATATGCACATTATCCGCAATTTGTAAAGATGATTATATTTGTGAGTGTAAGTGCTTTAAATAACATTGACGTAAAGTATTTTGAAAACTCAAAAATTTTCAGTGAAAATTAGCTTCAAATTTCGCATTTTTAGTAGTGCTAAAACGCCATTTTCTCTTAAACGGCACATAATTTTTAAAAGAAAATTGCCATTTACGGCTAGGTTTTTGTGTTCTTTAATATTCTAAAGTTAATGTTTCTGTTCTACCAATAAGAAACCGAAAAATTAAGAAAATGACAAAAAAATATACTTTTGGCGATGATGCTGATGGGGGGGATGGGTAGCTGGCAAGAAAGAGTATGTGGCAATTCCGAATATTGACAAATAAATAAATAAAATAAATACGGTCATGCTTAATTTTTTCAAAATACGAGTAGTTTTTCTTTAATTTTGTGACAAACGTAATAGGCCGCTGTAAATTTACTGCGCTTCGGACAGCTGGATGCGTCGTAAATTCGAATGTGCGATTTTGTATATTATTTCTTTCTTCGTTTCTTACATTCGAACTTTGTTATAGACTTACACATTAATATTTTAGAAATTGTTTATTTTGAAATATTTGAAATAAGTAAAAGAATTAATAGCTCTCAGAATAGCGACAATGCAGTGTCTGCAACAATGGAATTCACTTTGCGCTACGCGAATATCGGTGAATTAGTGTCATTGTTGTGACCTAATGGAGCTGTATGAAAAGGAGTTATAATTGTCTAATTTATGTTGATATTTGCAGGCAAATATTTAGTTTTGCACCAAATGCTGTACCATTTGTAGTGAGTAGAGAATTTGTTGCATGGTTTTAAAATACTCTTCCCTAATCATGGCCCAATGGAAGGCATTTCTATATTGTCCAGGGTATCAGGCTTCTTTTTCCAATTACAGGTTTACAAAACTTTTGCATTCTATTTTGTGAAGTTGTAGAATTCACATAGTTCTGACAACACTGCAATGGAAATAGTGAGTTCCAAGCGAAGATGTTAGTAGCGCATAAAGTGCAATATTACAGTACTACTAGCTGTTTCCTCTAATACGGGAAAGTAAGTGCTGTTGTAGCACTACTAGTTTCTTTTTCAAAAAATGTGTGTGTTTCAAAAAGTGTTATCTGTTTTATTTCTCTCCCACGAATACAAGAAAATATTACAAGAAAATTGTAAACACAGTTGTATTTGTGAGTTAGTGTGTTTTCAAATGACTTCTAATGAAGTTTGTCGAAAACTCAAAAATTTTCTGTGAAGAAGAGCTTCACATTTCGAATTTAATGTATCGCTTAAACACCATTTTCTTAAAAACGGCTCCAATTTTTTCAGAGAAGAATGCCACTGAGGGCGGTTTTACTTTTCTTTAAATTAAAATAATATTTCCGTTCTACTAGAAGGAAACCAAGAAATTAAGAAAATGTCAAAAAAATGTAGTTTATGCGGTGACAGACGGCAACAGGCGAGTGCATGTGGCAAGTCCGAATAGCAAGCGGTGACCAAAAGAAATAGAAAACTAATAAGGGAAAGTCGTCTGTGCCATTCTGTAGCACCACTAGTTACTTTCTCGTATACATACGTATGTACAAAGTAATATACGTGTTATATAAAAAAATTATCTAATGCTGCGTGAAATCGATTACCATATTTCAACGGAAGTACACGTATTGGGGCTCCTGATACCGAAAAAGTGTTGTTTTTTTTCAAAACATCTGCCTTTTCGTCCGTCTGTCTGTTTTTTTGTGAACACCACTAATATCTAAACCATACATTGATTATTTTCAAATCCAATCCCTGTCAATCTATCTCCAGTCGAATGCCGTGATTTTCAAAAACATCGTCTCCTATATTATTTCAATGGTATACCTTTCCTTTGCGGACCTCACACGCAACCAATCTTTATAAATGATGTCTCTATATAAAGAGAATTTCATGGAGATGTGACGAATTGCATTTTGCCTTAAAAAATGTAAAGGATTTCTTGAATATAACGCATCTAAATATTCATTTCAAACGCAACTCGCATCACACGTCATGTCAAGATCTATATAGTTAAATAACCCCTAAACGAAGCGTACTAGGGCCTTAAAAACTAAAATTTTGAGGCCGGGAGCCTCTAAGAAACGTTACTTGTGGTTTATATATGTTTGAACATATATAAACATGTAATGTTTGAACATTATATTACAATTTTGTTGGTCCGGCGCTTATCAATATTATTCAAAACCAACTATAGTACCTCGGCGCTGGAGGCGATCTTTGTTTGTGACGTCATGTTTAGAAGGCTTAGATTTCTTCGTATTACAGGTATGCTTTTTTCGTACATTAATTCCAGATTATGCAAATAATCATAAGTGCTCTAGCAACAGAGTAAAGTCGCTCGACTTTCACCAATGAGGTCCGGGTTCGATTCCCGTCGATTCTTGTGTGAAATTTGTTCCGACAAAACGCGTTCTGCTGCTTCACGAGGGCTAGTCCAACCTTTGTGAAGTGTCCTAACCTTACCCCATTTCTTATTCCTTCCCAATTCTGGTCGCTGGGTAATGAGGCGCGTACGCGGAGATGCTACTGGCGGTCCTCTTGACAACTGACAGACGAGACGTGACACAAATGTAATATAGCGCCATGTGGAAGACAGAGAGCGCTGAAGGTAATGGAGGATTACTCCGTGTTGCGCTCAACGCCTGAGGGCTTAGAGTCGCGTTGCGCCAAGATGCAACAAATGTTAACGTTAACAGAAGTATTAATAGTTGCTTGAAACTGATGAAGATAGCTTTTTAAGGCATAGTGTAACCGTTCGTCTATCGAATGTAAATATTAATAGTCTTGTTTCTGTGAAACGTTTGTGATATAACCTACAATACTCACTGCACTTGGTTTCGTTAATCACTAAACGCTCATGTTATTCTTATCCAAAATATTTTTATCCGTTTTTATCGCTCATCCCTCAAATTTCAAACTCTGCTAATTGAAGTCATATACATTCATGGGCAGGGCTATTCAAGAGGGGATTTTTTTTAAATCAGTGAATTTAAAAATGAAATTTGATGAAAGTATATACCTATATTTCTTTCACAATATTGTTTATTTTTTCTGGTGTGGTTGATTTTAAAGACATAACATAAGTCTTTTAAGATAATTATTTTACCTTGTTTATTCGATCACATTCCTTTGAAGACGGATGTACTTCACTTTGATGAAAGGGAAATTCGCTGCAAGACCTTATGCTATGATGCAAAGTCACGAAAGAAGCTACAGTGTACTATGAGACGACTGAGTCTCAAGGAAGGAATCCATCTGCACGGAATTGCCAGGCTGTTCATTCATGTGAATCCAAAAGATACGGCAGAAGGCTTAAGAAAATTTGAGAAGGGCATTATCAAAGTGCTTAGAAAGTAAATCAAACTATGATGGAAAGAGAGCTCTTACACCTTTAAATGTTCTTCGTGAAAAAAAAGAAAGAAACATTATTGGCAAAGAATGCACGATTATGTGCAGTGCAAAGTGAAGACTGTCTTGTTAGAATTAGATTTTATTTTACCTGCGCCAGTGTTTTCTTTCTCAGCAACGATTCGGTGAAATTTTCAAGTCAGCGTATTGAGTCGTGATATTGCATTGAAAACGCTGGGAAATAATTCTTTCCCTAGTAATTTCAACAAATTAATTTACATCTTCGACAAGTTGAAGCATTTACAAGAAAATTAGAACAATTCTCGTAGTACATTTAGTACTGTAAATACTCTTTTGAGCTGGTTAATCAAATATCTAGATGTTACATGCAAGCAAGTTAAATTTATTATTAAGCAGATCAATTTCAACATAATCATTGAAAATAAGTGGAAATATAGTTGCTACAGAATATAGTAGATGCTGATAACTACATCTCAGGTGTAATTGTTTATATTATACTAAATCTTCTCCTATATTATTTCAGTAGTATAGATGAGATTTGCGGACATGCAACCGATGTTCATAAATGAGGTCTCTAAAGAAAGAGAACTTCTCGGTGACGCGGCGATTTGAAAACATTAAAAATGAAGAATGTGTTGAAATGAAGAATGTTGAATTTAAATATTAATGTCAAATGCATAACACAACACTTTGGCAGCATTATCAAAAAACTATTTAGTTGATTAACTATTAAGCGAAGCGTCTCAGGCCTTAAAATCTATACGTTTGTAGCCGGAGGCCACAAAGAAACGACCCTCGTCACGTAATCTACAGGACGAGAGCTTCTTGAACATTCTATTACATTTTGCTGATACGGCTCTTCTCGATACTACCCCATCTGTTCAGAGACGTGCAGAGACGTTCAAGATTACAACATCAGCCGTCGACTACATGAAGCCGTATGTTTTCCTCTCACACCGTTAATATGCACGTTTCCCACAACGTGTAAACACTGTTGTATTTGTGTGCTTAAGTGCTTTAAATGACACCTAAACATTGGAAAACGCAAGAGATATCTGTGAAAAACAGCTTCAAGATTCGCATATACAGTAGCACCATTACGCAGTTCTACCATTAGGAAACCGAAAAATTAAGAAAATGTCAAGAAAAGATACTTTGGGCGGCGATAGATTGCAGCTGGCAAAAGTATATGGAAATTCCCAATAGCTAGCCCAGAGCCAAGGAAATAGAAAACTAATACGGGAAAGTCTGTGCCATTCTGTAACACCACTAGTTTCGTTGTAAATTCGCATATCTTTGAGCATTTTTGCTGTTTTCAATCAAATTTCGATTTTGGAATATTTTTAAGAGTTGATATGTGTAAAAAGTCTCAATTGACCATTTAGTAATTTGCATTTTCGAAAATGTTATACGTATTTTTTGTCAAAAATTAAAAATTAACACATAACCATCAATTTCAATTATTGAAAAATAGTGTGTCAACGTGTTAATAACATATGTCTGTAACATATCAGATGATGAACTATGAAAATGCCCAAATGTTTCATATTTTGTACCCCTAGACCATAATACTTAGTCAAACGTATATACAGAAACACTACTTGTAGACTAACGAACCCATGCGTTTGTCTTCACTGTTAAGTTTAAAATTTGTCTACACGTAATATTCATTTTATAAAGTATTACCATATTTCTGGAAATTATATGTTTTATTATGGAAGGCTGAGGTGTCCCCCTGTGCGCTCATCTATGACCTTAGCCCTGGCGCGCGGCGGAGCGTGCAGCATCCGGTTAGCGCCAGTGCCAATCGCAGCCCGCCCGCCGCATACCAACGCCCCGCCACGCGCGCGACCGCCGCGCGTGCGCTCACTCCTCGCGCAGGCGCACGGGAGGCCGCCCAGCTTTAGGGGCGGTCACTTTTAAACTACTGATGCCCTTACTTTCTCCAAATATTTGTACCGGATACGTGATATTATAATGTTTGAAACCGAAAGTGTTTCCATCCTCCCCCACTCCCCCATTTCCAAAAAATACCCGAACCGAGATCCAAATGCTGACCAAACGTGACACCTATTAATCAACTTGACGTCCAGACTCAATCACATTTAACCAATTGAAATACAGACTAATCCCTCTATAGTATTTGAGTAAATTACTGGCATGGAGAAAATACGGTTCCGTGTCTCACGGTTAGGCCACTTCCCGTGCACCAATAAAGACATACGAGGTGCCATTCGACGCGTCTCGGTCTCCTGAAGGGGAACTGATAATTTGTTTTCAGATTCTGCCATAAGATTCTAAGGAATGTCCAAAAAAGTGCTTTAGCGTATAAATGGAGAATTCAACAGTGGCGGTTCGTGGCATTGTTGCAGTGTTGCACAACAACCAGAAAGTTTCGCCCCTTTTCCCTTGACACAAAAGAAATCACTTCGTGCGAGTGGTCTATCTTCGAATGAACGTCTCATCTGCAAGCGCTGGCAGACGAAGAGAGGTCCCAGCGAGCGACCGAGAGCTGACATCCAGAAAGTTGGGTTTCAGTGGCAACAACCTGGTCCTGGCGTGCGATACGAGCCGAACTTCTCCTTTATATTATCCCATACCGTCCCATGATCTTCCTGATGTGTTGAAAATTATTCCCAACACCGATACCAGAGACCACCTCTCAAGCCCAAGATGGATTTCAGCCACCGAGGTATATGGAATGAAGAAGACAGATGACACAGTTGCCTACGCCGGTTTCCCTCGTGGTGCTCGTATACGAGTTCTGTTTGAGCTGTTTTGTGTGTGAAGTGAATTACTGTGGTTACAAGTAGTTTATGAAGTAGTGGAATAGCATTAAGGCCCATATAGAAGCAGAGCCAGAAAGTATGTGCGTTGGAAACACCACTAGTTAAAATTGTATTACTCGGCATTACTAACATGATTGGACGTTTTTCCTGTAATGCGGCTTAAAATTTGATGCAAGAATCTGGCTAATTAGTAAGTAGGGCTATTGATTCCAATAATGAGTCTCAAACAGAGGTTGTTTATGAATCTTAGTTAATGTATACAATTTTGGGATGCCACCATTGTGACATATTGGTGAATTTTTTTCATTTCTAGAAATGTATTGTTTTGGTTCCAATCATTGATTATGGAATTAACGTTGTTCTGCAAAGATTTGGTATTATCTTTGGGGATATTTTTATAAGTATATTATTATCATCCTATAGTTTTAATCTGTAATTAATGTAATCTTGCTTATTCATGATAATTGTAACAGCTCCTTTATCAGCTGTTGTGATGAATACATTTTTGTTGCATTTTAGGAAATGTTTGGTTTTGTTATAAATGTTGATTATAAATTTGTCTAAACCATTGGACTTTTGATCTTTTAAAAAGTTATTTAGAACATTGCATATTTGATTCCTTAACCTATCTCTTTGATTAGTGTGCACAACTTGTAGAGTATTTCCCACATCACATATGTAATGAACGATTGGAATATTCTTTTTCACTTAAGGTAAACAAAATATAGGTCCTACACTTAAAAACGTTGGGGGTACACACATCAATCGGTAAATCAGTTAAATTTAAAATCCTCTTGCAATGGTCAAAGTTGAATAATTGTTCTTCGAAATTTAACTGCTCATTCACCAATATTGCAATTTTGTTAATGTATTTATTTTGTAGCAGCTTGGTTAGTTTTTTAGTTCATTCTAAGGGAGTAGTTCTGTTATTCTTTCTTTGGTTCTGTTATTCATATGGTAAATAACATTTCGAAGATCTTGGTCATCTATTATTCATTTTATAGAGCTTTTTAGTTTACTGTAAGTTTGATTAAGATTTCGTGTACTCTAATACAGGTCATCATTTCCAATCTGAGCATTCGATTTTTCATAGAGGTCAATACATTAAAAATTGCTCTCTGTACTTACAATTATCAAAGGTAAATCATTACACATATTCATTAAATGTTTTGATAGAACCCCTATTTTTTAAATGAACTTAAAAACACTTTTTTGTTGATAGTCTATATTATCTTCTTTTTAATGTTCAATAATTTGACAATGAACTATAATCCGCTGATCCACACCGTGATTTAATTAGTTTGAAAAATCCCATCTTCCAGGTTCTCCACGGTCAGTGATAATTGTGACGTATCATTATTATTTTCACTTATTAACATCATTCATACATATCATACATTCTATTACTAATGAATGACTTTCCCAAAGGAAGAGTTAATTTTATCATTAATTATGTACTTTGCAAGATTAATTTAATGATTTTTCAGTTCAATTGAGTTGTGCCCTTAAAGTCTGCTAAGATCATGCTAATCACGTCTACGGGAGGAAACGTTTCGAAATGTTACAGAAATATTATAGGGAATAAAAAACCGAACAATAGAGAAAAATTTGAATACCAGCCACAGTATTCGTGAAAATTCTTTATGCAGTCGTTTGTGAAGTGATGTACGCGCAGGTTCGTTGCGTTTATCTCAGATCTCCCAGTCGTAGTTTTTTTTTATTTCTTGCTTTTTAAAACTTAAAGGTTTTCTGTGAAAATGATCTCAAAATTCCTAATTTTCTCATTTTTCCTAATTTTCACAATATGTCAATTTTATTCGGTACATTTGTTTTAAAAAAAATGAAAATTTATAAATTTATCAACAATAAATTTCAAGTTATCAAAAATAACTTTCATTTGATGCAATATAAAAAATTTATGAAGAAACGTATATGAGAGAGACATGTAAATGTGTGTAATGAAAAAAGTATATTTTAATAAATTATTGTAAGTAATAAATGCATGCCTATAATAAATAAATAAACTAAATTTTACTTTTATTTTTCACAATTATTTTTCTCGTTTAAATTTTCTTTTTTTACATTTTTCCCTTTATATTGCTCTTTGGTACATCAATAAATTTTTCACCATATTTGAATCTTCTTGAATAGCAATTCTTCTATTACAATGTTGTAAACTTCATTATAAGTTCGGTGACAACTACACCGAGACATGCAAACATCTAATAAATTTAATTTAATGCAACAGTTAATATATTGCAAATAACTGATATGATTCCTTTTACATTGCCTTGGTGCTTTGTTTAATTAAAACCCAAATAAAGTAACATCATTGCAATACTGTTCATCAAGAATGAGCGCTGTCAAAAGATTCTTTTGATACTAGATTCGGACTCAGCGACAGCTAAACTTTCAAATAAGATATTTTAGGCGTCAGACTCTATTCTCGCTCAATAGCCGAACTAAAATTCTCTAACTCGGACTCAGCGACAGCAAAATATTCAAATAAGGTTTTTTACCAGTGGCGAAGCTGAAGGGTAATCTGGAAGCCTTATAATACCCAATTTTTTTTTCAATAAATTCTGTCGTTGTGTACCATTTTTCAATATTTTTGTTACTGAATCGTTGAAGAAAATTAAATGTGTTCGACTTCTTTTCTCCGCCTACGCGCGAGGGAATAAGCAGGGCCGCAGAAATATACACTTTGGGGCCGGTAGCTGAGCGAGGAGTCTGCCAGTGGATAGTCACCGGCTGGCTCTGCCGCGCACGCGCAAAAGAGAGCGTACTCTATCTCCCTTTCAATTGCATTCACTCCTAGGCTCTCGGTAGGCACGGACTTGTACAGCAAAGAACACCCACGTCTCAGAGGCAAATTCACCTCATCACCTGACGTTGTGGGAAAATAGAGTTGTTTATGTGCCGTTTGTTTGATTTTTATTAGTGTTTTCTTTACGAAACAATTAATGAAGCTAAAGATATAATGTTGCACACAATGTCCCACTGACTATTGGTGTTGCCAGGTGCGGACGATGAAGACCCGCCACACTGATTCCATTTCCCGCAAAATCCCGCTAGATGTCGTTTAAACATTCCAGCGATTCCAACAATTTTCCGCTAAAGAACCGCGAATAATAATCGTACATACAGAAACATTACAACAAAACTTTTAATATCAAATAGGGAAATCGTAACTCAAAAATATTTGTGTATGTAACATTTTATTCAATTTTATTAATTTACTTTAAATTTGTGCAAATGTAGCATGTAAAAAATTGTATAAACATACATTATATAATTATATAAATGAACGTAGATTAAAATTATATAAACTTTTTAGTTTCAACGAAAGTTAAAATTTGAGTTTATTCAACACTTTAATTGATAAGCTCTTGTTCATACAAAATCTAACAAAACGGTTAAATCATCGTGATTTTCTGAATCTGACTTATATTTTCCATTCGCATTTACTTGTTGCAGAAACTTTTCTGGGAACCTATAATTATGGCAACATTTTCCAACTCCTTCTTAAACCGAAACGAATTGTCAATTGATTCAATCAAATTTCAATCCACTTGAAACTTTACTTCGTCGCCAGGAGCCCCACATAGCATAAACAGATTTTTGTTACAGTGTTACAGCATGAAAGCTAAGAATATAACTTCAAACAACTAGTGATGCTACAGAATGGCACAGACTTTCCCGTATTAGTTCTCTATTTCCTTGGATCTTAGCTATTCGGAATTGCCATAAACTCTTTCTTGCCAGCTACCATCTATTCATCAGCGGATTCGATGGTGTTTGCGGATTCGATGGTGTAACGGTAGCGTACCGGATTGTCATACCCAAAATCGCGGGTTCAAGCCCGATCGAAGCCGTGGATTTTTATGGGCGAAAAAAATCCTTCGAACGCCTTCCTTCGGAGGGGAAGTAAAACCGGCGGTCCCATGTTAGTAGATTTTTACTTGCATGTAGAAGATGCTCAATCCTACATGACGCCACTGAGCCTAAAATCGCCTGTTTTGTCGCCCGAGATAATACCTTCTTTCTCCGCTAAGTGGTGAAAGGAGCGTAGTAGAAATTTGCGTGGTCAGGCGGAAGAGCGGGCCTGATGGCCCGAATCTCGCCACGTAAAATAAGGCATTAACTAACTAACCATCTATCGCCGCCAAAAGTACATTTTTTTCGTCATTTTCTTAATTTTTCGGTTTCCTATTGGTAGAACGAAAATATTAATTTTAGAACATTAAAGAACACTGAAACCTAGCCGTAAATGGCAATTTTCTTTTAAAAATTATGTGCCGTTTAAGAGAAAATGACGTTTTAGCAATTTGTAAAGATTATATTTGTGAGTGTAAGTGCTTCAAATAACTTCAAATAAAGTATTTTGAAAACTCAAAAATTTTCTGTGAAAATGAGCTTCAAATTTCACATTTTTAGTTGTGCTAAAACGCCATTTTCTCTTAAACGGCACATAATTTTTAAAAGAAAATTGCCATTTACGGCTAGGTTTTTGTGTTCTTTAATATTCTAAAATTAATGTTTCTGTTCTACCAATAGGAAACCGAAAAATGACAAAAAAATGTACTTTTGGCGATGACAGATGGTAGCTGGCAAGAAAGTGTATGTGGGTCATTCCATATTAAATCAACACAGTTTTAATTAAAATTTTACCTCACCATTTTAGATTCAGATGAAATTTGACACATAGGTAGTATGAATGAAGAATAAGAAAACTACAAATTTTGAGTAAAATATTTCCTCCCGTTTCTGAAATACAGCCATGTAAAATTGTGCAAAATTGGCTTCCCGAAACGTTTTAAATTGATGTAGAACCTCACGAAATTAAGATAGAGAGCTGGAACAGGTGTCATTTTGCAGCTTTTTTTATGGCCTTTTATATAATATGTAACTCAATAGGGGTTGCGTTCAAAAAGATTTTCAAATTTGAATTTAAAATTTTGATTTTGAGTTTTTTCAAAATGCTCATCTTCAAAAAAATTGAAAAACTTCTATAATAATCCTTCTATATATCCACACAGATGGTGCAAGTTTGAAAATGGGACTGCAATGGGTTCATATGATAATCTTTATTTAAAATGCACAATATTTACTTACTCTAGATTTTACTGATTTAAAATGCATTATATTTCAAATTGTAAGACCTAATATATACAAATTATTATTTAGTGTTTTTTGTTGGCGAGTGTGTTGTGTTTTATTGTTATGAATTTTCTTCTTCTACTTCTTCTTCTTCTTCTTCTTCTTCTTATTATTATTATTATACCGCGTAATGTCATGCAGTTGCATATTTTTACTGACTGTGCATATCGAAAGGAAATGTATATAACTTTACCTATCACCAAAAATAAAACAAACCATGGTCACAATTCAGTTGATGAACCAGATACGTGGGAACCTGAACATTTAAGCGAAATGAATCGTTGAGGAATGAACACCAAATTTGAGCAGCGTCAGCTGGTTATTTATCATCATGCAAAGGGTTAATGATGCCCAAAATTTTGCAAAATGCCAATAATGAAAAAAGCACAGTGAGTGAAAATCTCATGGTCCATCAATGAATAGGCGATTGAACTGCAACCCGGAGGAGAACGCCCGAAGACATTTTCTGATCGAGAAGGGAATCTCGTAGTGAAAATAATAAAGAAGGACCCCCGTATTAATTCACCAAAAATTACTCCACAGTTATGAATTGGCAATAGAATGAAAGTAAATCAAAGGTTACAAAGGAGGTTCAATTTGCATAGCCGCGTTGTCACAAGAAAGCCACTTCTAAGTTGAAAGAGAAATACCCGAAAAGATCGGACCTCGATACAACAATAAAACACTAACTAGTGGGAGGTAACTAGTGGGGGAAATCCTTGCCACCCGAGGGTAGGGTGGCATCCGATTTAGCCATCAGGGGAGGGGGGAGATCACCGCTACCTCCGAAGCAAAATATTCACTACACTTACGGGAGTAATAAGCGCGAAGCGCGCCGAAGAAATCTATTGACCAATAACGAAACTGTTTCTGGACGAAAATTTACTACGTCTGTGAATTTAGTTTCGTTACAAGAACGAAACTATATCATCATCGGAATTTAGTTTTTATCCACGTGTTTCATTCAAGATTCAGTTTCGTTATTTACAATTCATGACGTCACAAAAAAGGCTTAGTTTCGTTCCCAGTGGCATAACATGCAAGTAGTTTTGGTAACCAAAGTCCTGCGTCACACCGGCTACAAACGAGATCAAAAACATATTTGAATAATCGAAATAAAATTTTTGCAAAGATATGGTTTCCTTAAAATATGAGTACGAAAGATGAAAAATTAAGTTAAATCTAAGACGGAATTGATCACGACAAAAACTACTCCGGTTTAAGGAAGTTTCCGTTTTATTCAGGGTTATCTATTTTATGACACATGTTGATATTTCCATCCCGAAAAGGTTAAAGTACACTACATTATTGTAATTATAAACTAGTGGTGCTACAGAAAGGAACAGACTTTCCTGTATTAGTTTTATATTTCCTTGGGACTAGGCTCGCAATTGGGAATTGCCATACACTTTTCCATGTTGATGAAACTCCTGTCAATCTGCCCTGAGTCGAAGCTCTGAGATTTTGAAAAGCATACATTAATTTTTGGTAGTATTTTACATGAACGGACATTTTCATCATTTTCTCAAAAACGGTTGCAAATGTTTTCTTTAAAATTCTTGTATGATAAAAGTAAAATACTCTTATTAAGGTGACTTAGATCCAATTTTCACGTTTAACTCTAAATTTTCAAAAATTGCGAAAATTTGAATTTTATTCGGCGTGTTCCTCCAACTACAAAATTGCAGATCGAGATTTTTCCTTCAAATAAAATTTGTTCTTGACAGTAAGTTCTTTTTTTAAGGTGATGTACATTTTGTGGAAAATTTTAGTAGTTTTCACAAAATATTGCGTGCAATATGTGCAATTTAAAAAAATTTCAAAAACAAGATTTTCTCAAAAACGGCTCCAATTTTTTTCTTTGAACTCTTGATGAAGATAGTGCCTAATATACTCTGTAAGATGACATAAACGCTTTACTGCTCTATCCTTTTGTTGTTGTTTTTTTTTCAAAAATTACAAAATGTATTTTTTACTTGTCTTTCACTTCGTTAATTAGCGGCGATTTGTTCACACTATTATATTTATGAGTACATGTGCTTTAAATAAAGTCAAGTAAAATTTATCAAAAACTCAACCGTTTTCTGTGAAAATTGGCTCAAAATTGCGCATTTTCAGAAACGCTCAAACGCCATTTTCTCAAAAATGGCTCCAAATTTTTTCTTCCAACTTTTCGAAGTGATAGTGCTAATAGCACTCTTTAATACGTAAAGTTCAAATTGGGGTATCTTTTTGTTTTTTCAAAAATTACACAACTGTAAGTTTTTTGAAAGATTAAGGGCCGGTTGCATAAACGTTCGATATGGAATCCATAAGCTTATTGATTCTATAAAATAGTCTACAGCGGCAAAACAAGTTTCTGAAACGACCAATACGACTTATGGAACCTACAAAATGTTCTATATCTTATAGGTCCTGAGACATGTCTACAAGTGCTTATAGAATCTACAAATAAGCAACATGGCGACACTGCGCACTGCTGCAAGCATCTGTTTACTAGTGTTTGAGGTTATTGGTGGTTTGTGGCGTCCGTGTTGTGATATAATATTTTGTTAAGAGTTTTATTTGGTGTGTAGGGTGCGTTTTTGGTGTATTTTTGAGTGTTGAATTTTAGTGAATATTATTCATACAGACATTATTTTACTTTTTATTTAATTCTTATTTAAGTACAGTTTATTATTTAATAAACTGTACTTAAATAAAGATTAAATAAAAAGTAAACTAATATATGTATGAATGAATATAATGCAATAATACAAAATTGCTACTGAGAACGTATAGAGACAAACCAACACTCCGCCAAAACCACCTCAACAGAGCTCAGCACACACTAAGAACGTGCAAAACGAAACACAGAATACGCACTATTCAAATATCGACTGTGTCGCTATCTAGTGGTGGCATTTTGATGTACTTATAGGACCTATAGTTATAGATTCCATACATTTGCTTTATGCAACGGTGAACGGCCTGTGGAGACTATACATTTTGTAGAACCCATTGCTATGGAACCCGTATGGAAAGCTTTATGCAACCGGCCCTAAGTGTTGACCGTGACACCGTTAAGATGCACAATTCCAGCAATTTGTAAACACTATTGTATTTGTGCGTTGATGTACTTCATAAGAGCTTAATGATGTTTTTCGAAAACTGAAACATTTTCTGTGCTAAAGAGATTCAAATTTCGCATTTACAGTAGCGCTTAAACGTCATTCTCTTCAATACGGCTTCCAATTTTTCAAAGAAAATTGCAATTTAGGACGAGATGTAGTTCTTGTTCAAAGTTTCATTGTCTCTCACCAGGGGCAATCTCCGTCGCTGCTTGGAGTAGTCACTTCATTAACAAGTCTTCCACAACCAACCACGTCCATTTAAGGTGCAATGCAGATGATAGTGCTCCGACCCCATTTAGCAAGTTCCCGCCCCAATTTCCGTAGAACACGTGCAGAAAGGACATTTGCTGAAATGGTTTTCGTGGGGGAATTTGATTTGCGTCACTAATACAGTAAAATCTGTCTAAACCGGAACCTGTACAAGCCGGAAACCTGCCTTAACCGGAAAATTTCTCCGGCCCGTGAAGTTAAATGGCATTTTTACATGGCATAAAACGGAATCTGTCCAACGCGGAAACGGAACGGTTTTTCATGTCCTGCAAGGCGAAAAACCTTCATAAAAACGGAATTTCTGTTAATTTAATGCAGTTCGCAGAGAGACGGGTTATACTCTATTAGAATGAATGAATCTGCGAGACGGTTTTAATATCTCTGTCCATGTTATGTGTTTCACACGTGGCCGCACAGTGAAGGAAATGGGCTCCCGCTGTTATCGTAGAATTCGACCTTGAGGTCATCTGTCTCTCACGGCGTAGGCCGTCGGGGAATTCCCTCTCTCCCGACTCTCTAAGCGTGGGTAGGTGTACGGGCATGGCTTCAATTTACGCGTCTCCCTGCCTCGCGTTGGCAATAGCAACCCCTTGACCAGAGCCGAATTGCTCAAAGCCATGCGAGGGTGTCAGATAGACCTATACCGCGAATTTTCTAACTTTGCCACTCAAGGCCCCTTCTTCACGATGAAAAATCACGGTATTTCGCGTCTTTCTCAGTCGTGCCGCTAGATATCGCATGATCGCGACCGTATCAAGCAGCGCATGCGATCATGCCGCTTCTAGAGGCAAGACCGGGAAAGACGCGAAATGCCGTGTGATACTCCATCGTGTCCACAGGGGCTTGAGAGGCAGAGCTAGAAAAATCGCAGTGTAGTACTCTGGACGCATTGTGCGCTGAAAGAGTCTGCGAGAAGATCGTGTGCAACCACTAGCCAGCGAGGTGGTGTGTTTTTATGAGTTTCACAACCAGTTTGACAATGATTGAAAAAAACAACATTAAACTCTACATATTAAAATGTTTCAACTTAGGAAAACAACTGAAAAGGTGTTAGTAAGAGAGAAACCCAAAACACTAAAATTCTAGGTTAATGTTGAAAAAATTAACATTTAAATAAACAAGTCGTGAAATATTTTTTTACCTAATTGTCAGAAATAATTATGTTTAATATTCATTTATTGGCGATTTCTTCCATAAATGTTAGTATACGTTTTGTAATTACAATAAAGTCATGTTACTAGTTTCAGGACGGAAATATCAACATAAAAAGTGTCATAAACGGACAATCCTGCCTAAAACGGAAACCTCCCTAAACCGGAAAATTTTTTTGTCCGAATCGTTTCCGGTTTAGACAGATTTTACTGTATTTAATGTATCTAATACAACAGTTCTAGGTGAATAATCAAAACATTTGAATGTAAACAAAAGAGGCAATTACTCTTTAATTGAAAATATTTTGGCGTAAAAATCGAAAAGAATCAAATGGCTTTGACTAAGTTTAAGTGTGTGTGTGTGTGTGTGTGTGTGTGTGTGTGTGTTTATAGTAATCCCTCAACATTTTCGCGGATTCACTATTCGTGACTTCCGAACATTGGCGATTAGAGAAATACCCCCGGTTTAAACATTCGCGAATTCGACATTCGCGAGTGGGTCTTTTGGTCGTACATATTCTTTGAAAGCGAGCACATTTCATTTCCTTTATCATTATCTTCTAGGAAACAAACTCCGCAGACCTCGGATCTCACTGTATAACTTTTTTCAAAATTTACACAAATGAAAAAACAATTTACATTTATAGAATAACACAATTGTAAAATAGTTTAATTCAATTGCGTCAAATTGGAAGTACGGGTTTTGGCCAAATGAACAGAAAAGCCATTCAGGATCTGCGCAACTCTCATTATAATGAGCTCATTGTAGAGGAGCTTCGGAAAATCATCAGTGAAGAAAACCTGTATCACCTCTGTCATCGACGGTAATGATGAAGTAACGGAAGTGAAACTGCGTCCTGGGGCAACTTCAATGTCAAGACTGGTGGATCTGGCGAATCTGGCATTCGAGTGTGATCCAAACATAGAAATAACTTCGAAATTTAAGAGAGAATAGAAGCAGCAACTGTTTCATATCCAAATATGAAAGAGTTGCTGCCTTTATCGCTGTTCTAATATCCAAATATTAGAACAGCGAGAAAGGTGTTGAAACAAAAAAATTATCAAATCCTATCATCATTTTCAACTTTGAAATAAGTTTCAAACATAGCTTTATTTCTTCATTTTGGAATTTTAATTGTGGATTCTGTTTGTAGTAGCGCTTAATCAGTTGTACTGTAATTGATTGTCAGATTTATTTCTTTCATTTCTTAACAGTTTTTCGATATCCAAAAACCTAACCCAACTTTCTTCATTAAAAGATAGCCTTAACATTTGCGAGGTTTTTTGGGAACATAATTCTTGCGAATGTTGAGGAATATTTATTTTCTAGTCCTCAATGGCAATTTTCGTTGAAAAATTTGGAGCCGTTTTAAGAAAATAGCGTTTACGCGCTACTGTAAATGCGACATTTGAAGCTCTTTTTCACAGAAAATTTTTGAGCTTTCGAAAAACTTAATTTGAAGTTATTTGAAGCACTTACATTCACAAATTCATTAGTGTTTACAAAGCCGGGTGTTTACAGCCGCAATAGTTTTCATATATTCTTTTTCGATTTTCTTAACGTATTCACAACACTTCGTCCATTGATTTGGCAATATTCAGAAAATAATATTCGGCATACATTTTCTTTAACTCATAGACCGGTACCGATACTTTCTTTCGTAACATGTTTCTTAATGGAACTCCAAACTAATTCGATGGAATTGAGATCGGGATGGTAAGGAGAGAGCTTGATGTTCAGGTGATATTACCTGCAAACGGTTGTCCTAGTGTTAGAAACAAATACACATAATATTACGCCTGTGAACTTTACTTGAAATTCGGCCTACGCTAAGATACGCCACGCTGCACAGCGCTCGAAGACGAAAGGGACAGGACTGAGGACCAGGGGCGATGCTTCCAATACATGCTTCTTTTACTGAATCTTAATATATTAAGAGTCAGCGTTTGTGCACAGACAGCTGAAACTGTTTTGATTTGGATGGCTGACACTTTTACTGCTGCACGTTGGGCCCACGACTGTCTATGCGTTCAGACCCCCCTCCCCTCGACGGCCACGCCGCCTGGCGCGCAGAGCGAGTGAAAGAGCGATATTTTCTGGGGAAGTGAGCGGTTGATGGTGGGGGTCACCCCTCCTCGCGCATGCGCACTCGAAGGAAGCTTTCTATTTTGCTGGCCTATAACTATATCGCGTACCTGTCTAGGCACTTAGCAAAACGTGAGGTAGAATACGTTTGCTTTGTGTCCGTGAGGTAGCGGTTACAACCTTAACCAATAAATTCACTATACGCTCTATGACTTTCACTGATACTTGTCTATTTATAGTAAAGCCTTTACCACGTATCCAATGAATTACAACGACGATAGTTTCGGAGAATTGAAAACTGTGTGGCTAGCAGTGACAATAATTATACTCGTCAAATCAGTTGACAAGCACGAAAAGACAGTACAAAACAACCGCATAACGCACCATGGAGATAGAGTTTGCAACACACTGCTGCCACTGTCGGGAATAAAAGCCATATAACTTGACCGAATGATCAATACCATGTCGCTCGCTAATTCGGGAGGAATTGCGGGGCCCGCTAACCTCGAGTTCGATTCCGAAGTGGCTCATGCGCAGATGCTCAAAATTGTAAAAGATTTCTGTCCGTTAAGGCGTGCAAAAACTCCCTACTTTCTCCGCCAAATATCGGTCTCAGTTAAACTTATCTGAACCATCTGGTCCAGAAAGCTTGAGATCTCATTAGGACGGGGTATTGCTGGAGGAATTTAATTTGACCGGGCAGTCATGGTTCTGGTACGTGCCAAAGCATGACGTGCCCACTGAGAGATTTTCCGCCCTTCGAAAATCTCAAACACCTCTGCCGGGATCGAACCCACTAACTGCAGATTAGAGTCTGAAGTGCGTAGAGTAAAAGCGAATAATTGCCAATAAGGCGTGCAGTGCTGCGCAGCCGCGCCGCAATTGTTTTCCCTGCGATTCTCCAGTGTTAATCGCGCAGCGCCGCGGCCGTGCACCCCGCGCCTGCCGCTTGTTTTCCGATCTGGGCGCAATGTGTATCTGCTGACCGCCGTTTAACCTCTGGGTTTCAATAATCAGGCCTTGAGATAACGTGTGACGTTTCTCACAATCAACACATGGCGTGTGTAGTTTCTCACAATCAGCAATTCTTAGACGCTTCTATGCAGGCGGACAGGCGCCAGGCAACGAAGAGGGTAAATGCATTTTTAATAGGGGATATTTATTGGATTAAAATGAGTGCCATACTCGGCCAGTCGAGCGTAGACGAGTCAGGAGACTGGAAACTTTATGCCGTTTCTAGGCGGATGATCAGAGTACTGGCTTGAAATTGCGTTCACCAAGGATATATTGCATCCTTTATTTATGGAGAGGTCGTCTGATAGACATTTTTCCATTTTTACATGGCTTCCGTTGTCTTTATAAAGACCACATAAAACATATGCCTACATAAGACATTGTTAATTTCTCTTTAGCAAAAGCAACTTCTTGGTTTCTTTGGATTTTTCTCCCTTTACATTTAGCATGGATGGCAACACCAAAAATTTAACGAGGATGGTTGTGGAATGTAGTGGAATGGCACTTCTTAGAACCAAACTCAGACTTCTTCCGGGGTCATCTACTTCGCTCTTCAACAGTTCAAGTCTTTCCAATTAATACTTCTACAAGAATGAACTAATTACAATTTCTCGCGTAATGATTATCTATTTACCACCACTTAATAATCGCCACACGATCCGGCATTTACGGCACCCCAGTGTCTGCTCAATTGTTATAAACAAGCCGAGCGCGCACCATAGCAACGCCACAACAACCGCGCATCTTCAAGCTTTCATGTACACTTCATGTCGTTCGCCGTCAACCATCCAACCAGTCATGTTTTGTATGTCACAGTGTATGTGGGTCGTGTTCTTGAAACATGTATTGTACATGTGCCCGCTGCTTTGAAGCTTTGGATGGTTTGATTAATTAAAATTTACTGAGGACCAATGATTTCGCAAGATCAATATGAAAACCTTTTTATTTCTGTTACATATTAATGTTATCTACTGTAATAGGCATCAATTATTACATATAGAAGAAAAATATTTGCACAAAATAACATTCTTTAACAATAGAAAAGTTGGAGTTAAAAATCCGAGGATTGTATTGATGATTTCGCTACAAAAATTCGTACCCGTCAAACCCTAGTAGGGTTCGTCCTAGAAAATTGCCGTCTTCCTAGTGTTAAGGATATTAAAGAAGAGTAAACCTTCGTCCTAAATGGCAATTTTCATTCAATAATTTTGCGCTGTTCTTAGGAAAATGGAAATTAACCGTTATCGGCATCTGTGTAAATAAAATTTCTGCAAGGAATTTTTTTCAAATCTCAAAATTTTACCTCATAATGAACACATTAATAGTAACAATTGTACCAAGTTATTTTGCATTTTACAAAAAAGTTTTTTTTTAATTTTTTAAAAATATTTTTGCAACTTTTGTTAAAAAACGCTCTATTTTGGTCCAAATATTTGTTGATCACTTTAATATTTTAACCGCATAAACTTCAGACCTGTAAGAAGGAAGCGTTGCTTATATTAGATAAATTATTTTTACAGATTTTTATTTAAAAAAATTGAGTTTTTGAAAAGCAAATAAGCTGATTTTCCCCTATTTCTATGATTATATGATCACAGAAATAAAAGTAAATCAATCTGAGGACTCTAAAAAGCAAATTTTATTCTTTATTAATATACTAAGCTACTTTAAAAATTTTAACAGTTTATTTGAAAAACTTGTTGCCAAAGGGATGTTTTAAATACTCTAATTTGCTAAAAAAACTAATTTGTAGAAAAATGAATTTAAAGATATACATTTTGGCTCTTAATTACCCTAAAAACTACCAGCAGCATAAGTGGGGATTTCCCCTATATTTTTGAATTGTATTTTTTCTAATTTTGGATAATTTAAGTTTATTTCCTGCTAGATTTTAGATGCTTTACTGGCTTCCACAACGCATTTGAGTCTGCATAAGTCACGCTTTGTACCTATTTTCTGCGATGCTTCACTGGATGGAATTCCTATAATTGAATCTTGAACATTTTGAGTGATTTGGCATCCCATGTTAAACTCGTAGATAACTTCTGTGATACAAGAATCCAATTATTTTAAAACAAATTTTTCTTTTGGACGAATAGACCAAAACACACTGTGGAATGATTCATGAGTATTCTGGCTCTTCCCCCTAGTGCAAATTTCTAATATTTCATCGAAATCAAATTTTCTGTTCACAGGAATTATTTTTACAACTTCTGAAAAAATAACAGTTCTCATGTTATTTTTATGACTAGGTAATTCTTCTCCCTTCTATCCTCTAAAAAACTGAAACAACTATGACCTAACCTACAACTATTTCACCAAAAATTATTTACACTTATAGCGAAAAGACTAAATGAAACTGAAGGAAACTCGAACTAAAAAATACTAATAAAATATAAATCACAAAACGCTAATGAAACTTCTTCAAGAATATTACTATTACGAAACAAAGAGGATTAACACCATGACACTTTCTTCAAGAATGACACTCACTGAAACAATATGTTTCCCGCAGTAATTTCCAGCATTCAGATGATCTTCAAGGATTCTGCAACAAGTTCCTTAAAAAAACACCGGGAAATGCAAATATTATTCTACTCGGAAAATAACAGTGTGTAGAAAGGGGGCGTGGAACACAGCTCTCATGGGCTTTTAAATCATCATTTCGGGCATTTAAATGCACCTCAGACGAATTTGACTCGGCAACAAGAATCTACAAAGTGCCATTTTATTTATAGCAATGAAATCCAAAAATTACAAGTTTTCAAGAAATTTCATCAAATTTCATAGATGCCTCCTCTTACTGAAATTTGAAGTTTTTCACAAAAAATTTTTGGGTTTTTGAAAAACTTCATTTAAAGTGATTTGATGCACTTCTACCAACAAAAGCAACAGTGTTTACAAATCGCAAGAAATATGCATATTAATAGCGTAAGATATTTCATAAAAATATAATTCTGTAATTTTTGAAAAATCAAAACAAAACAAAATTGTACTGCAAAATGAATTTTATGTCGTCTCAATGAGTACAATTAGCAATGTATGCACGAAAAGTTTGAAGAAAAAATTTGGAGTGGTTTTTGAGGAAATGGCGGTTGAGAGTTTCCGAAGATTTGCAAATTTGACCGAAAACGTTCGAGTTTCAACAAATTTTATTACATCAGTTAAAGCACATGCACTCATAAATGCAATAATGTAAACAAATTGCCTATAATGTGAATATTATCGACGTGGTAGACAAGTCAAATTTTTTTTTCTTATTTGTTAAAAACGAAAGAATGGAGCAAAATGGTGTTCATTTCATCTAATATAGTACATTAGGCCCTATCACTTTCAAAAGTTTAAGGGAAAATTTTTAATCCTTTTTGAGAAAATGTTTTCTGTAATTTTTTGAAATTGCACATATATTTCTGCATTCTGTCACTGAGCAACATCTGCCCAATTCTGCTTTTATTCTACAGGATAAAGCTCATATCTATTGCAGGCAATATTGCGGGAAAACTACTAAACTTAAAAAAAATTACATGACCTTCATGAAAAACTAATTATGGACAAAAATTTCATTTGGAGGAACATCCTCTATATTCAATTTTGTAGTTGTAGGAACACGCCGAAAAAAAATTCAAAATTGTGCAATTTTCGAAAATTCAAAAGAAACCGTGAAAATCGGAACTATGCTACCTTTAAGTGTATTTAACTCTATTCTTAAAATAAATTTAAAGAAAAAAATTAAAGTCGAATTTGAGACAATTTTGAAATTGTGAGGGGGGGCTTAATGTATAGTACCCCCAAATTTTGAAGAAATATTTTCAAAATCGCAGCGACCCGAGTGAATTCAGATCGACTGAGGAATATCGATTTCGGAAAAAATCCTACATACGGTTTAAGCGCTAGCGACATTCACAGACAGACAAACGGACGGACAGATGAACCGACAGACGGACGAACGAAAAAAAAACACTTTTTACTTTCTCGAATAAGTACGTATACACGGAGTGATATACGTAGTACAGGCAAAGTTACGTTATAGAGTAAAATACACTTATTAACATGGCATAGGTCCGATTTTCACGAATAACTCTGAATTTACGAAAATTGTGAAAGTTTTAATTTTTTTCGGCGTCTTATTTCCAGCTACAAAATTGAAGATAGAGATTTTTTCTTCAAATAAAATTTGTTCTGCATATTGAGTTCTTTCATAAAGGTCATGTACACATTTCATAATTTAAGTAGTTTCGTGCAATATTGCGTGCAATATGTGCAATTTTAAAAATTTACAAAAACAAGATTTTCTCAAAAACGGCTGCAAATTTTTTCTTTAAAATTTGGTATGGGTAGTGGTAAATGTACTCTAACAGATGACATAAAAGCCACTATTGCTCTATCGGTTGGTTTATTAAAAAATTACGAAAATGTAAATTTTTTCACATGTTTCTCACGTCGATAATATTTACATTAGCGGAGATTTTTTCACATTATTATATTTACGAGTACATGTGCATTAAATAATGTCAAGTAATGTGTATCGAAGACATAACCGTTTTCTGTGAAAAGTAGCTCAAAAATTCGTCCTTCCGTCCGTCCATCTGTCTGTGAACACTGTTAGTGCCTAAACCATACGTCCGATTTCTTCTAAAATAGATATTTCCCGGTCGATCTGGTTCTAGTCGAAGCTTTGAGATTTTGAAATGATTCTGTAAAATTTGGGGGTACTTCACATGAAGTCCCCCAAGGATTTTCAAAATTTTCTCAAAAACGGCTCCAAATTTTTTCTTTAAATTTCTTGTACGAGTACAAGTACAAGTACTTGTACTTGTAAGTACATTTATTTATATTAAGTTGGCTGTCCGGGTGACGCCGCGTCCATGGCAAGGTGCCGACGTTTCGGTCGCCATTCTGCGACCTTCCTCAGGGCGTAATGCATGTGAGGAAGGTCGCAGAATGGCGACCGAAACGTCGGCACCTTTGCCATGGGACGCGGCGTCACCCGGACAGCCAACTTAATATGACTCCGGCCGCGGAAGCCTACGCTCTTACATTTATTTACATGCATAGCTCCAATTTTAATCGATAACTCTGAATTTTCGAAAATTGTGAAAGTTTGATTTTTTTTCGGCGTCTATTTCCAACTACAAAATTGAAGATAGAGATTTTCCTTCTAATAACATGTGTTCTCCAAAGTGAGTTCTTTGTTTAAGGTCATGTAGATTATTTTGAAAACTTTAGTATTTTTCACGCAATATTGCGTGCAATATGTGCAATTTTAAAAAAATTACAAAAACAAGATTTTCTCAAAAACGGCTCCAAATATTTTCTATGAGATGACATAAACGCCATATTGCTCTATTCTTTTGTTTTTTCACAAATTTCAAAAATGTAATTTTTTTGACTTTTCTCTCACGTCGCAATCGTTAATATTTACACTAGCTTCCAATTGATCACATTATAATATTTATGAGTACATGTGCTTAAATAATGTCAAGTAAAGTTATCGAAAACAACCGTTTTATGTGAAAACTAGCTGAAATTTCCGCATTTTCAGAAACGCCTCAAACGTCGTTTTCTCATAAATGGCTGAAAAAAATGTCTTCAAACTTTTCGATCGGATTAGAGTGCTATTGGCACTCTTTAATATGACGTAAAGTTTATTTTGAGGTATTTTTTGTTGTTTTTTTCAAAATTTGCAAAAATATAATTTTTTTTATTTGTCTCTCACGTTGTTAATATTATATTAGCAGCGAATTGTTTACATTATTATATTTATGAGTACATGTGATTTAAATAATGTCAAGTAAAGTTTATCGAAAACACAACCTTTTCTATGAAAACTAGCTGAAATTTTTCGCATTTTCAGAAAAGTTCAAACGCCATTGTCTCATAAGTGGCTAAAAAAATTTTTTCAAACTTTTCGATCGGATAGTGCTAGCGGCACTCTTTAATATGACGTAAAGTTTATTTTGAGGAATTTTTGGTTTTTTGAAAAATGACACATGTAATTTTTTAAAGAATCTCTCATATCTTTAATATTCACATTACCAGCGACTTGTAAACATTATTATATTTGTGACCGTATGTGCTTCAAATAACTTTAAATAAAGTATTTTGAAAACTCAAAAATTTTCTGTGAAAATGAGCTTCAAATTTCGCATTTTTAGTAGCTCTAAAACGCAATTTTCTTTAAATCGGCACATAATTTTTAAAAGAAAATAGTTATTTAGGGATAGGTTTTTGTTTTCTTTAATATTCTGAACTTAATATTTTCGTTCTACCAATAGGGAAGCGAAAAATTAAGAAAATTACAAAAAAAATGTACTTTTGGCGGTGATAGATGGTAGCTGGCCAGAAAGAGTATGTGGCAATTTCGAATAGCTAGCGAAGACCCAAGGAAATAGAAAACTAATACGGGAAAGTCTGTGCCATTCTGTAGCGCCACTAGTTAGGTATCAGGGGACTCCAAAACGTGTACTTCCGTTGAAGTATCGAAATCGCTTTTCCGCAGCATTACATACCTTTTACTATACTACGTATAAACTCCGTACATACGTATTTATACGAGAAAGTAACTGGTGGTGCTACAACAGCACATACATTTCCGATAATGATAACATATCGATAACGATAACATTGTAATATTACAATGTTATCGTTACGTATGACGGGACGTACATTTGTTTCATTAATTGCAAATAAAAATTTCGCGAAAATTACTAGTTTTTACAATAAATTGTACATAAACTTTTTTAAAGAGCTAATTTTGTACAATAGATTTTGTCTTTGCTGTACAATAGACTGTCTCCGCCTCTGCCCACTGTTCCATCCTCTCTCGCCGGCGTCCTACCGACTTTTCCTTGTCCGTTCGCCTCCTTGCCCACCCTCTGCGAGCGTCACCATTACCATAGGAACCTCATCTGCTGCACCCCTCCTGCTGCTGTTGAGGAGGAACCGGTGTCGGCAGCGGCGGCGCGGGTGCGTAGTTGCCAAATTCGAGCCTAAACGCTCAGGCGTGGCGAATCTTTTAAACGGACTTTTCAGTAGACACCTATGTCAACCTTTGATAGGTAAAGGTTACAGTAGGAAAAGTTTGAAGGAAAAATTTGGAACCATTTAGGAAAAAATGGAGTTTGAACGTTTCTGAAAATGCCGAAATGTAAGGTAGTTTTCACAGAAAATGATTGAGTTCTCGAGAAACTTTATTTGACATTATTTCAAGCACAAGTTTTCAGTGAATATAATAATGTCTACTAATCGCCGTTAATATTAATATAAACGACGTGATAGGCAATGCAAAAATAATATTTTTTATTTTTGAAACAACAAATCGTAGAGCATTTTGGGGCTTATGTGATCTCATAGAGTACGTTTAGCACTATCC
Source organism: Acheta domesticus (assembly GCA_031308135.1). Classification (NCBI taxonomy): domain Eukaryota; kingdom Metazoa; phylum Arthropoda; class Insecta; order Orthoptera; family Gryllidae; genus Acheta; species Acheta domesticus. Next base: position 141,135,654 of record JAHLJT010002406.1, on the reverse strand, counting down.
GTACCAAAATTTTAAAGAAAAAATTTGGTGTTGTTTTAAGAGACTTTGTTTTTGGCTCGGAGGGCGGCGGCAGGAATGGCGGTTGTAGCCGTCAGCGAGGCAACAGCAGTGCGGGACGTTCTAGTTACACGGTCATGAGGGCGCGCACATTATGTGAGCTCTTTCAATTTGAGTTTTAGTTTTACTTTCGCCTGGCCGAGGCGGTCAGGGCCTATCGGAACTAGAAAGAAGAGCAATCCTCAATCAACAGGAAACATTAGAACACGTTATGAAGCTTACGAACCATTAAGAAACAGTATGGTAAAAATTCAAAACTCCTGGAACTATTGAGGTTAAATGATTAGAATTATATTCAAACTTATTTTCATTTTCTAAATCTTGTTTTAAGTTACGGTCGTTTGCTCTCTCTGAATGAATTTGCTTTGTCTGAAACTAAACTGAATAAGTTATCAGCCGTTAATGTGAAAGTGAATATTGTGAACACCTTGAAATGTTTATCAAAGAAAATAATGAATTAATATTTTAGAAATGTTACTGGAAGACGCGGAACATTTTGTGTATGTGAATAATTTTTTGGAAGTCTTTGATGCTAAAATATTATTAAAAACACGATTTTTGGAAACTCACTGTAACGCACGATAGTGGGCGTCTTGAAATATTTCTTAAAATGTATGCAATAAGGTGATGAAGTTTTATGGCAATCGGTTGAACGGTACGACAGCGCATTAAGCACAAACCAACAAACATTCATTTTAATATGTTAGATATTTCATATATTTCCAATAGGTTTCAAGAAGATTAATGTGTAAATGTGTAACAAAAGGTCGAATGTAAGAAACTAACAAAGAAATAATATAGAAATTCTAACTTACGAAGCATCCAACTGGCTGAAACGCAGTAAATTTGCAGGCAAGCTATTATGTTTTCCACGAAATTACAGAAAAAGAAGTCGAATTTAAAAAAAAATTAGCTTGGCCTTGTCTGCAAGATGTATTTTTGATAAGTACATTTTATTGAGAAAAAAATTGTATTTTCACAATTGTGGTAGTAAGAAGTCGCCGAAAACGAAGCGCAGTCAATTCTGAGAGGGCTATTATGTTTCTCACAAAATTATAGAAAAACTACTCATATTTTCAAAAAATTTAACATGACCTTATTGAAAGATCTGTTTTTGATTTTGACATGTTTTATACATTACCTTATTTGAAGATTCTGTTTATACTTAAGCTAAAACAAACTGTAATTTTACGTTTTGATGTATTTAAAAATAATGCATTTTTCGTGATTTATTCTTTATATTTGAGTATCCTAAAATAGGTTACCAAGCAATTTTTAGCACTGTTTTAAAATTCTCGTAGGTTGAAGTTCTCTTAGGGGAGAGGGCGTCTAATTCTGATGCCCAGTTACTCCACAAATAGGCATATTTTGGGAAAATTCAACATGACGTTATTTTAAGATCTGTCTTTGATTAGCCTTCTTCATTAAGAAAACAAACCTTCACAATTGTAATTGTAGGAAGAAGCCGAAATTTTTAATTTTTTTAATATTTGCAAAATCAGGCATTTCAAGAAACATGAAACCTACATCATTCTCTTAAGTTTTTGTTTACGCTATCTAAGATCCCAAATTAATAAAGAAATGTAGTGCGGACTTTTAAGACAAAATGGTTTAAAAAAGTAAAAATTGCCTTTCACATAAAATTTCGCAAAAAATACTTAAGTTTTTGAAAAATTGAACATGATTTTATGTGAAGTTCTTTTTTTATGAACATAATTCATTAAGAAAAAAATGTCTCTTCATAATTGTAGTTGTAGGAAGACGCCGAAAAATTTTGAATTTTCGTAATTTTCGAAATATCAGAGTTTTCGACTCACATGAGACCTGCGCCATTCTCATAAAGTTTCTTCGGACTATCAAACAACAAAATTGTATTAAAATTGTTGGCGCCATTTTTTTGAAAATTTTGAAAATGTTCCAGGGGCTTTATGTAAAGTATTCCCAAAATTAATATCTCGGTTTCAAATTCCAGAGGTCTCGCCATCAGCCACATCCATCAGGGAATATCAATTTTAGAGAAAATTGTCTAAACGGTTTTTGTCGCTAGCGTTGTTCACAGATGGACGGACAGGCAGATGGACAGACGACCGGACAGACGCTTTGCCGTCCATCGATTTTTCGGTATCAAGAAACCATGAAACGTGTATTTTGGCTGCACCACGTTTGTTTTTCGAAATTTAGGAATTGGATTTCTCCACTTTTTTTTACCAGGGCCCTATAATAAGAATATTTCTGCCGAAAAATCAACCGTTTTTTCGCGCAGCATTACATAACTTTCTCTATACTACTTACTTCGTATATACGTAACGAAAGTAAAAACAGGAAAGTAAAGTAAAGACGGGAAAGTAAAAACAATAGGAAAGAGAAAATCAATCAATTTACCGATACGTAACGAAAAACAGTTGGTAGTTTGTTCTTTACTGCTTATATCAGGGGTATCATCCAGTGTGGATGAGCCAAAAGAGGCTTTAGAAATTTCATTTTTAATTTCACGGGACATTACCATACTCACACCTGCAATCCAATCATTCTGAATTTCTGGTGAGGTTGCATGAATCGGTGGAATTTTACATATCGTCATTGATAATTTATTCATATTTCATTTTGTCACTTATATATTCCATGAAATCTTCTGTATTTGATGATTCCCTATTCTCATAGCCACGAAATACAAGTCCATGTCCCGAAAAGCATACAACTGCAATGAGGTGTGGCAGAAATTCCCTATTTTTCCTTATATCCCTCTTGCATCGCTTAACAAAGTTTTTTGGCTACTGTAAATATAGTTCTATCCTCAGAGATTTTCCAAACATTTTTATGTGTTTCTCACATGCTGTATGAGTGTATGAGTACTTATTATGTGTCTTGATAGCCCTGTAAATATTATTGGAATCTCCGAAAACATTGAAATTCTACCCGTTTTTCTTTTGAGAACATAAAAGATCAGTAAAATAGTGTTTTAAGACATTTACATCCTCATATCCATGATTCATGTTCACAAATTTTATTATTAAAATGTTCCTGACGTTTTTTAATGATACTGAGAGTAGCTTTTTGACAGGATGCTTTAATTATATTTTCCTTTTAGAGAATGTTAATCGGTATATTACTCGTTTTGAATTTTTCCACGGCACAACACTATTCCATAATTATGTCCTTGGCACAGTAAGATTCCAGGTACTTACTTGGATCACCTTGTGCTCGCCATTAAACAGCACGGATGTGGATTGCACGGGCACATACCGTTGTGCCACTACAATCCCTAATATAATATGGCTACAAATATGTATTTGCTACATGCATTAAAAGAAGGTAATAAAGCATGAATAAAACTGCTGTGCTAATTAATTAATCTTGTTCTCTTACAAACACCGAGGAGAACAATGTTGTTTCGTAAAACAGTTCTGCTATTTCATAGGCACGCTGGATGTAATGATTCCCTGTAGCATCTGATTCACAGTTCAACTTTCTCCCCGCCAGTAGCTCTAGCGAGGCGGTCGTTTATTACGTATAGGGGCGTGCATGCGCCCGCAGCTCTATGGCTTATGCGGCAAAGAAGGGGGCAGCTTATTAACTAACTTCATACTAACTTAACCAATGAATGAAGCGGACAACCTAAGATTTATACTCTTAGTTTAAAGTTCTTTCGTCTTTACCTTCTTGTTTCTGCTGATTTTCTTGCGTTAGTTTCTTGATCGTTCATACACACATTCATACTAAGATTTACACACGCACTTCCACACAGCACTATGTACACTATTTACACTGCACTGTTCGCCACAGCACCGACTTTGCTGAAAGCGTCTGTGGCGGCTAGGCATTATGCGCCCTGGTGGCGATAGCTGACCGGTCTGCGGGTTCCACTTCGTCGCCGGCCGCCGGCCTCTACTCGTCCCGCACAAGGCTCTGCGAGGAGCTGCGGCGGTACCACCCGGGACGTGGAGGGCACTTGCCTGGGCCCTCCTGGGGCAAAGTAGGTCCGGTGGGCCTCGCAGTTCGCCGCCCGGCCGGTTTCGCGCAAGAGCCGCGGAGCTTGCAGCGCCCGCGTGAGCGCAGTGCGTGCCCTCCGGCGGATCTCCTCCGGCAGCTGGCGGTTTACGCCCAAGGCCCCATAGAGTACATTGTTCCTATGGTGGCGGTTGGGGGGAGGGGGAGAATGACGCGGCCGCATTGCGGTGCGTACCGCTCGGTTCTCGGCCACCCAAATCGGAAGGAAGGTCGAGGCAGGCGCTGCCGAGAAGGTTTCGCAAGTATATGTTCACAATCTACGCATGCAGGCGGTGAAGAGGAGATGCTTCTGTGAGAGAAGCAGGTCTGGGGAGCTGAGGAGGGGACGTAAAACAGAGGCCCTTGTAAGAGTTTTTTGGCGAGTGTCCTTGGCGTGTTTCTGCCAGTAGAAGCCACGATCTAGAGTTACGCCAAGGTACTTCACGACAGGAGAGATGCGCGCCCGCCAGCAGCACCGTTTCCTCGGGGTCTGCCCTCTGACGGGTGAAGTTATCGGCCACGGACTTGGTAGGGTTTAGGGCCAGGCGTTTCTGGCGAAGCCAGGTGGGAAGAGCGGGAAGGCATTCGTTCAGATATCTCATTACTTACCTGCTGTTCGCCGATTTAGCGTAGTCGCGAAGTCGTCTCCGAACATCAGGAGACCGCAACGCTGGATTCCCGTTCTCCTTTCTGCTAGCAGCGGCGCATCATTGACGTACAGTCCGAAGAGGGTGGGGGAAAGTACGCTTCCCTGTGGTACCCCCGCTTCGGCACGTCTTAGGGACGTCTGAACGCCATTAACTCGCACTCTGAACGTCCTCTCTGAGAAAACTATCAACTTGGTGTAGCAGTCGCTTATCCCCGACTCGATGAGACATAAGAGTGCCCCCTTGTGCAACACAGTGTCGAAGGCCGACCGCATGTCCAGGATGACAGTAGGCAGAGTCTGCCCCCTCGAGAGAAAAAAGACAGAGAGGAGAGAGAGAGGCCGATCTCGGTGCAGAAGCGCGTCAACTGCTGCGCGGAGCTATGACCCGCTCTGAACCCGAATTGTTCGTCTCGGAGGAGACCTAGGCGCCGTATTTCCTGCTACAAGCGCACCAGTATGAGGCATTCTAGAGTCTTCCCTAGGAGCGAGAGTAGATTCACAGCACCTGATTCACAGCGCAGGCGAGGCTGCATTTCAGAGTGAGTCGTTCATCCTTGTCAAGAATAGAATCTTCAACGGTGCAATGTTTGAAATAAAATGAAATATTGTGATGGTAAAATGGATGGAAATTAAAATGAAATCTGCGGCGCGATTCACTTGGTAATGCACTTATTCTATTAAAAATGTCAATATCAGTATTGCCAACGTCTTGAAAGAAAATTTTGGCGCCTGGAGTGAAAATTGCTTTTGGTGCGAGTTGATTAAACAGGAGTTTAATCAACACCACCTTAGTAAATGGGCCGGGAATTAAATCAATACACCATAATTGTATTAATTATTGTATTTATGAGCACATGTGCTTTAAATTACGTCTCATAACACCATTCTCTCTAAAACGGCTCCACTTTTTTCTTTGAATTTTTTTGAACGGATAGTGCTAAATGTACTAAACAAGATGACATCAATGCCACGTTCATGTATTCTTTTCTTTCTTATATTACATAAATGTATTTTTTAAATATCGCTCACGACGTTAATATTTACATTACCAGCAATTTATATATATATATATATATATATATATATATATATATATATTATTGCATTTGTAAGTAAAAGTGCTTCTAATGATTTCCAATGAAGTTTCTCGAAAACATCAAAGGTATCTGTGAAAACGGGGTTGGGATTGGGATTTCTACAAAATGGGATTTCTGTGAAAGTGCGGTGTTTCGAAACGCACCAACAACATTTTCTGAAAAACCACTTTTTCAACGAAAATTTCCATTTAGTACGAGGCTTTACTCTTCTATAATATTTTTCTCATATTTTTGTTCTACCAATATGTGACCGAAAAATTGACAAAGTATGAAAATATGTAGTTTTGGCGGCGAGTGATGGCAGCTGGGAAGAGGATGGGCCAAAACCAAACTGCTAGGCAAAACCTAAGAAGTAAGGAATAGAATTTGTAGGAGAAAATCTGCTTTCTGTAGCAGTTGAGTAATTCCCTATACAGCAATAATACTCTTTCTGGTTATTGTGTCTGTAGTTTCTTGTAGACGAAAATAATAATTTGCTTACCGTATTATCCACAGATGGGAATATTTTGTTTTTACAGATGGCTTCTACGGAGACATTGCTATGCCGAACGTGGTGTACGAGCTAGAGAAAGAATTACAAGACGCACGCGCTGGAGTGCCTGCGCCGCAAGAGAAGGCCAAGGAGCAGCAAAGGAGCGAGCGGCGGCCGAGCGGCCGGGGGCGGGGGGGGCGGGGGGCGGGGCAGGAGCCGCGCGCGGGGGCAGCGCCCCGCCCACCCAACCGGGTGAGTACCAAAGACCCCATGGGGGGCCTAGGGTTTTCGTTTCACTCCTTCCTTTATATGGCACAATTCATTTAAATATTTATTTGTACTAGTTGAATGTGGCGTCGCCGACGCTGCAAATTGTTTTAAAAGAATTGTCAGGTGTTGAAAATTTCTTTCATACTTTATTTATTTCACGCGTAGCTTTGTTCAAATATGTTTTTAGAATATCTGGCATTGGACTTACCAATGAATCGTCGTAGCTGTTACTGTTATATTCCAGTTCAAAAATTCCCAATACTCAATGGCCTTGTATATTATCGCCAAACGGGAAATGAACTGGTCATATTGCAATTTCAAAATTCTAATCGCTGTAAAAAAAGATACAAGTATATGAATGACGCGACAGCACACCTATATTTTGTTACGTTTTGTTTTCTAATATGAACATAAATATTCACCTGTAAGCTGTTGTTCAGCGTTATTCTCTAATGCTGTTATAATATCATTCTCAATTAGTTCGGAAAATTCTGACGCAAAATCTTCCACAACTACATTTGATTCCCCTGAGTTGCTTAACACTTCCATGTTTTTGTCCCCTATTTTAAGATTTTAAAACTCCACAAACCCGGTCTGGTTTTTGTTCTGAAGGCGAATATATGAGCCAACCCCATGTTGCGAAGGCCATTTGTGAGCCACCCCGGCGCGCGCACGCACGCCGTCGTCGTCGGTGACGTCAAACCTTGCTCGGGCGGCGTCGACCAGCCTCTCGACCTTTCCTGAGTAGGTGGCGGTAATTAGCGATGGGAAATCTGTAAATTTTGGTTTGGGAGGATGGACGTGGCTCGACTCTTCACTCCAGAATGAGAACACATGTCATTGATGATTTTGAATAATTAAATTTTAATTAGCCAGATTTGAGGTGATAATTTAACACTTTCAAAAAAAATAATGGAACAAAACCTTTAACCTACTTCCGTTGCGTGAGCTCAGCGAACTTACCTTTGCGTCATTTTGAGGCGCAATAGAGCGAAAACAGAAATCTAACACTTTATCTTACAACTAGCAACCTCAATGACTACAGTACAATTTTATCTGAAAAGAGTTAACTAGGGAAGATGACCAGGCGCGACCTTTCATTCCCAGCAAAGAATTTACGCCATGCAGTACAAAGAAAAGGTTCAGTGGGTCGCCGTGCGAAGGCGAATGTCAATGGGCCGGAGCTCGGCCGTAAGTTTTACAATCACCGGAACGGGCTCTCCTGTTTTACAATCACCTCCTGGGGTGAATGTCCGTGGCGTTCCTTTCATTCGCTGCAGACGGGGCGCCGAAAGGGCCTCCCTCGTTCTCGTAGCAAAATGCTGTCCTCGACGTGTATGCGGAAGCGACACTTCAGCGTCCAGGTGATGCAGACACTCAGGCAATTTCACCGAGTTTATCGACAAACAACGAGATGACGGATCGCGTGGCTGACATTGATGTTCAGCCGAATAAAACTTAATAAATGGGCACTCGCCCTGCAATTAATGAGGGTCAGTTTTATTACTTGATGGTATTCACTTTCCCGTGAATTTCTCTGGCGGCTACTCGCCACATCAGGAAATAATACAAAGTGATGTTTGCGATCTCGCCTCCGAGTCACACTCGGAAGCTCTGCCTCACGACTCGACTGTCCACCACGGAGGTTCCCACAGGAATGATCATCTTACAAGTTTAATCTCGCTCAGCTCCTCTCTCCCCTTTCCCATTTTCAAAATCTTCTAGAATATTCCACCACAATTTAACTAGGCTGCTCGTTATGGGCCCGGAGCTACTAAGTCTGATTCGGAGAAGTGCCAATCGCCTCGTACGTTCTACACGCTTCTGTGACGGAAATTTCCCACATAACGCTCTCTTTCTAGCAATGTGATCAACATATGCAGGGTGGTCGCTGGGCGATGTGGAAATTTCCGCTGATATTCCCGAGGGGTTGCGCCCGTCTTGAGAACAACGGAGGTTTTCGTACTTCCCGGGCCGGCGCCGGCGGGAGCGACCGTGCACCTGCCCGTGACGAATTAGCCCCTCGCCCGCCTTCTGCCAGGAGGGCAGCGGACGTGGACCTCCAGCCTGACTAGATACGCAGAGAAAAAACATAGACAGAATTATCTACGTATTTTTCGATTATTCTGTACCGTCACAATATATATATTGTGACGGTACAATATATATATATATATATATATATATATATACAGGTCCGCAAATGATTTCTAGGCAAAAATGTGCATTATGGAAGTATAGAAACACTCCAGAAACATGTAAATTGTTTATTATTTACAAAATGAAATTAATATATTTGCTTCGAAAGATAACGTAAGTGAGAAATAAAAAAGCAGTCGAAATGTGTAAATTGGGTGCTTTTTAATTTATCGCTTAATTTTTCTTTCTGAATAAATGTATTCATTTCTTTTGTGAATAATAAACAAGTACATGTTTCTGGAATGTTTATATGCTTCTACAATGCACATTTGTGCCTAAAAAGCATATTTTCAAACCAACTTTTGAGTGCCTTTAGCGGCTCAACCATTCGGAATATCCACGTAGTTTTGACAAAATAAGCTGAGAATTGTCTTAAGAGCTTGTTTTGGAAGTTTCGACGTTTCCTCCCCGAACACCTGTATAGAAGGTTTAAAAGGTTACTATTTTGTATGTTTATGTGTATAAGTTGTAAGTCACATTAAATTGAAAATCGATCTTTGCACGGTTAAGAAATGAATTGTTAAGTGTTTACAGTTTTTGTTTCCTTAGTATTCACTTCACGTTCTTCAAATTAAAGGTAAGTTGCAAGGTAAGTTACAAATTCCACTTCACACTTCACTACCACTAAAATACTTTAGAATTTACAACACATTCTGCCGGGAGACATTCATTTAGTTTTTTCTCGTTTGCCAAAAATCAGTGTTGCCATCGTCATGAAAGAAAATATGTGTCACGGACTGAAAATAACCACGAAATAATGGGGTTTAATCAACGCCACTTGCATAGTCAGCGCCACCTGCAAGGTGGCGCTGGTTTAATGCCCGTCCTACAAAGATCGTAGATCCAAAACACGAAAAAAAACATGTTTTTGACAATTTCTTGGAATCTTATGTCCGGATCGAAAAACAAATTATCAGTTCTCCAACATGGGACTGAGACGCGTTCATTGACACCTCATATGTCTCGATTGGTGCATGGGAAGTGGTCTAGCCGTGAGGCACGGAAATCTCTACACACGCACGGTGTAGGAGTTTACTCAAATACTTTATAGGGATTAGAATTATGTAATTACTTAAATAATAATATTGTATATTACCATATACTCCACAGAACTAATTTACAATATAATAAATATGTTTATTATTTAGCAGAAATATATAATCCCCCCCCCCAAAATGATCAGCTGGACCCGACCCTGCTATTAGGGTGGTATGTTCGTGCCAGTATCTGGCCAAATACTCGACCATTTATTATGTTTACAGATTAACAATAGCTTTTTGTAAATGTGAACGGAACATTTAAATAATGATTTGGAAATAGTTAGAAGTGAAGTATTGAATTGTTGCTTTACAAAAATAATGTTTACTAATAAATTTAGCTTCTCGCATTACTTTTCAGTTTTATAAGTTGGCAATTCCTAATAAAGGTTACGTTGACTTCGGAGCCCGTACTTTTCTTTCTGCGTTGAATATTAGTCCACATTGTTTAAAATGAAGGTGAATTATCATCAAATTTCCTAGGGTTGTGTGTAGTATAAAACTTTAAGCTACGGTGGTTTTATCTCATACGCCAAGCGAAACAGTGGTGACAATAGCTTGATTAATACAGTATAACTGCTAGGTCGAGAGCCAATTCTTCCAGTTGCGATGAATTTCGCAGTCGCATTTACTTTCCCGTGTACGTACCCTCGTGTAAACCAAACGTCAAAAATGTCCTTGACTCGAGGGCTTGATGGCGATGGGCATCCCTGGCCGCCCACAACGAGATCTACCGGTGGGTTTGAAAACTAACTTCTCTAGACCGAACTATGAAGATTAAATATTTATTTGATTAGCGAGCATATAAAATATTTCAACGTAGTAAGAGGTTAAATGCTTCCATGATGAATAACCATAAAGCTAAATTGACAATAATTTTTGTATATGTAATCTTGCATTCAAGTTTCGTTAGTTTAAAATGTGTTGTTGTAAGACGAATAATGGCGCAGCGAATAGACAGCTCAGTGCCAAAGTGTTGTTCCAGTACTGGAAAAGTGGTGGGTTTGATTCCGCGTCTAGGAAGATATTTTATCGATTTTATATTGCCACAAGATCGTCTATATTACAACATTCTACATTCTTGACAATGTTATGCATAAATCAGTCATAATTCGCTTTCGTGAAGATGGCGAATATATGAAATCTGAAGAAATTAGAAAATTGATCGTTTGTATTTGAAATGAAAAATATTCGCAATATAGTGTGGACATAACAATAATAGATTTTAACCCTGCACCGCGCGATCATTTTTTTAACGATTCAGCTCGCATGGCAGAGTTTGGACCGCCCATGGCTTTTTGGAGATTTCTAAATGAGTTCAGCCAGCATAAGCAGGAGCAAAAACCCCAATGTATTAAAAAATGTTTCTGTTTAAAAACTAAATAGAAAAATTCCCCAAATGACATGAAACAATCAACATACATAAAAATTAAATGTTAATACTTAACCTGCCGATACTCGCTATGTTAGAACAAATCTGCATTTATTTCAATAGCATTGACATTAAATTCATCTGGAGATTGCTTTCGTTTTTAAAAAATTTTTCTGATTCTAAACAACATCAAAACAAAATAATATAAAAATTGTTTTTATTTCATTTTTTTAAATTAATTTGTTTATTTTCTTTTGGATAGACAAATACAAAGATCAGTGTTTTTTGGTACACTATATATTTGTTATAATTGCTTATATCTACTTACAATTAACTTAAAATACAACTTATAGCACTAATAGGGTGGTAGAGGTATCTTTATATAAATATCTCTACTGTGGGTCGAGATCTGAGAATTTTTCAAGAAATATGTGGAAAGGAAATTTATTCTTTATGCAGGTTCTGTGTACTGGATTTTGGCAGAGTTTTAGAGGGGTTAGATTGGGTATGTTTGGGATGTTTTGGAAGAAGTGGGTGGATAAAAATATGAAGTGGTCGGTTATTGGTTCTAGCTGGAATTCTTTATGAAGTTGTGCGTTGGAGATGTACCAGGGGGCATTCGTGATGGTGCGGAGGAACTGATTTTGGATTACTTGGAACTTTTTGGTATTAGATTTGGCTGCGCTGATCCATACTGGGCATGCATTTAGTAGTAGTGGTCGTATGATAATTTTGTATAGCAGTATGGCAGTATTGTACGGTAGCTTCGCTGATCTATTTATTATTGGCTTTAGTTGGTGTAATTTAATTTTTGCTTGTATAACTTTATTGTCAATATGGTTTTTCCAGTTGAGACGGGTGTCAAAAAAAAGGCCTAGGTATTTTATAGGTTTGTTATGAGGATGCCATGGTACCGATTCTTAGATTTAAGTATAAGGGGGGTGGAGGGATGAAAGGTCTAAGGGAAAATATTTTCGCTGTTGTTTTTGACGGGTTGATTTTAATTTTGTTTTTTGCTGCCCAGATGTCGATTTGGTGTAGGTATAACTGTAGACTGATTTTTATTGTGTTTATGTTGGGACCTGATGAATATATAGCCGTGTCATCTGCAAATTGGGCAGTTTTTATATCAGTACATTTCGGTAAGTCAGCTACGTACAAATAATGTAGCAAAAATCATCCATCAAAATTAGCAGGAGGCACAGCTTTAGCATTACTCTATTATAAATATGAACCGTCGCCAGGTGATAAAGGGGAGCATTGCGGAAGGCCTGCCTTGACCGCTTTTGGATTGGAGTGATGGTTATCGACTGTAGCAAAAGTTCTACTGCTGAGGAAATTATTTCAAAATAAACAGACAGAAAAATAAATTGACAGAAAAGAGAGCAAGATTTTTAGTTCTCATCTTCGGAATCACTGTTACTGGATAAAAATAATGTAACTCTGCGTTGACTTATGTTCCCGCACACTATACGGTGAAAGGTATCACAAGTAATGCCACCACACACTCAAGCAACGCCAGATACAGCAATCCTCAGAATTCTTCAGAATACTTTAAGACCTGCAACAATATAATGCCAATTTCTGAGAAAAATGAACACTAAATAATAATAATAATAATAATAATAATAATAATAATAATATGAATAAAATGTCATGAAACAGCAGAAACAATAGAACACATCACAGGATCCTGCCGTACACTTGCAAACACAGAATATACCAAAAGACACAATAATGTAGCAAAACTCATCCATCAAAATTTAGCAGGAGGCACAGCTTTAGCATTACTCTATTATAAATATGAACCGTCCCCAGTAGTTGATAACAGCGATTTCAAACTCTATTGGGATAGAGAAATAAGGACTGACCTCACCATACCAGCCAATAGACCCGACATCACCTTGCTAGATAAAATGAAACAAGAAGTCCATCTGATTGACATTGCCATTCCACTCTCCCACAATATTGACAATAGCTATAGCAACAAGATCAGCAAATACAAGGATCTAGCAGATGAAGTAAAGAAAATGTGGAAAGTCAAGAAAGTCTATATTAGACCCATTATCATTTCGGCCACAGGACTAATTCCTACAAGCACAAAGAAAAACTTGAAAATCCTTCAATCAGAAAGCTATCTATCAAAAATTCAGAAATCTGTGATACTGGACACTTGCCATATTGTGAGGAAGTTCTTAGGAGACGAGATTGACTGATATCAACTCAACTGTTATACAATACGTCTTGAATCTCAATTCCGACGTATTGTCTCATGTCCAACAGTGTTGAGATTTTGTATCTTATAATAATAATATTATAATAATAATAATAATACATATAAAATACATTTGAAGAAATAAAAGTAGAAATGTCGATGAAATATAAGAATACAAAAAAATCCTTACATTTGGCTTGTGCTGCAGGGTTCGATTCACGAAATAGGCGCGCGGGAGTGTGCGACGCGCCACCTGCATGTCGTTCACACGTCAACGAAATCACTCCACGAAATTTGAAGAAACCTTGGGAGCACTACATGATGAGTAGGGAGCGAATTTCTATGATTTTGCATATTTTTGTCCGTTGAATCAAGGCATAGTTAAGTGAAATTTCTTGACATTTGAATAGAATATGCTGCATGGATTAATATGTTAGTGCATATTTGGTCGATTTTTCCTGTTGGTGCGTATTCCTATAATTATAGAATTTTTGCATATTTCTTTAAAATAGAGACTTATCTGTAAAACGTTTAATCATTTCAGTAGAATCTATTTGTGAGCGTTCATAGATTTGAAGGACCTTTCTTGATATTTCTTGATAACTTATTTTTTAAACCGGTCAGAATGAATACAACAAGACATACAATGTATTTCAATAAGGGGAATATTTATTTCAATTATTTCTCTCGCGAAGAAGGCCAAATTTTATTATGTTTGCACAAAAATTGTAGGTATATCTTTTCATTCGAAGCATGCCTCTCCATAATTTCATCAAGAGAGATTGATCGAGGAAAAGAAATATTGTTAGTTTTAATTGCATATTAAAGTGCATATTTCAGAATTTTTAGATCATATATGCATATTTTTAAAATATATTTTAAGTTTTTTAGTACATAGAAAGCCTCTCCTTAATGATGAGTAAAAATGTCCTTAAGAAATTTCTGGCCTCTCACTGGCTAAATTCAGCTGACAGATGTTGCAGACAAAAGTGTTCAGAATACAATATATACTTCGCCCGCGTGCTCAATGTATGGGTAAATTGCGAGGAGAAGTAAATTTCATTTTTTGCGCTATTATGTTTACTTTTTCACGAATAAAATTATTTTTTATATCATGGCGCGCCAAAACTATTGCGCTCGTAAAATAAGCTAGTGGTACTATAGAATGGCACAGGCTTTCCCGTATTATTTTTCTATTTGCTTGCGACTACGCTAGCTACTCGGAATTGCCACATACTCATTCCAACTGCCATCTACCACCCAAAGTATATTTTTTTGATATTTTCTTATTTTTTCGGTTTTCTAATGGTAGAACGGAAATATTCATTCTAGAATATTAAAGAACACGAAAACTTAGTCCTAAGTGGCAATCTTCTTTTAAACATTTTGTGCCGTTTTAAAGAAAATGGCGTTTTAGCGCTACTAAATACGCGAAATTTGAAGCACAGATAATTTTTGAGTTTTCAAAATACCTCAGTTGAAGTTATTTGAAGCACTTACATTCACAAATATATTAATGTTTACAAATTGCTGGTAATGTGCAAATTAAAGATATGAGAGATCTTTAAAAAAACTAAATTTGTGTAATTTTTGAAAAAAAAAATACCTCAAAATAAACTTGATAGCATATTAAAGAGTGTAATTAGTACTAGCCCATCGAAAAGTTTGAACACATTTTTTTAGCCATGTCAAAGAAAATGGCGTTTGAGCGCTTCTGAAATTGGGAAAATTTGAGCTAGTTTTCACAGAAATCTGTTGTGTTTTCAAGAATATTTACCTGACATTATTTAAAGCACATGTACTCACAAATATAATAATGTAAACAAATCTCCGCTAATGTAAATATTAACGACGTGAGAGAAAGTAAAACAAAGTTTTACAATTTTTGAAAAAACAAAGGAATACAGCAAGATGGTGTTTATGTCATGTAATAGAGTACATTTATTACTATCCCTGCAAAAGCTTAAAGAAAAAATTTTGAGCCATTTTTGAAAAAATCTTTTTTTATGTAATATTTTAAAATTTCTCATATTCCTCACAATATTGCGCGAAAACTACTAAAATTTTCAAAAAAATGTACATGACCTTAATGAAAGAACTCACTTTGGACAACAAATTTTATTTGAAAGAAAAATCTATATCTTCAAGTTTGTAATTCCAGAAAGACGCTGAAAAAATTTTTAACTTTTGCAATTTTCGAAAATCTAGATTTATCCGCGAAAATCGGACCTGTGCCACCTTAATAAGTGTACTTTAGTCTATTCTTACAAGAAATTTAAAGTACAAATTTGGAGCCGTTTTTGAGGAAATTTTGAAAATGCCCGGGGGGCTTTATGTAAAGTACCCCCAAATTTTACAGAATCTTTTTCAAAATCTCAAAGCTTTGACTAGAACCAGATCGACCGCGGAATATGCATTTTGGAAGAAATTGTACGTATGGCTTAGGCGCTAGCAGTGTTCACAGACGGACGGACAGACACGGACAGACGGGCGTTTTCCTTTCAATTGGTTTTTCGGTATCAAGGACCCACAAAAGAGGGGTTCTGGCTACACCACGTGTTAGGGGACTTTTACTATTAATTTAGCAACTGGTTTTATCCACTTTTTCGTTATCAGCGCCCGGCAACGAATTTTTTCTGGTGAAAATTGGCCATTTTTTCGCGCAGCATTACATAACTTTCCCTATACTACGTATATCACTCAGTGTATACGTACGTATACGGGAAAGTAAAAGTGTCCACCATCAATGGGAAGACATAAGAGAAGATACTTCGGGAAGCGAATCACTTAACAAGAAAGAATTCTAGCAACTCGAATTTGAGTTAATTTCCAAGATCTGTCACCCGTCACCTAATCATCGTTTTTGAGGGAAGTCTATACTCAGAATATTGAAGTAAAACAAATCTCTAAATTCCCCTACATTTTAATACCGTTTATTAACCACAGGCCACATATCAGAATTGTTTATAAATGTCTAAATGTCTCGAATTATTTTCAAACATTGACCAAAATGAGGCACAATAAATGATCCGATGAATTGTAATATAACTGTATTCGTTTGGCTCAATGATAGAAAGCTTTCTTCCGGCACCTTAGTGTAGCGTCATAGCACTGGGCGCGACCGACCGCACAAGTCGTGCAAGGGGGAGGGGTTGGTCCTCTCATGCCGCGCTGGCGGCGGATGGATTCCCGGGGTCTCTCGAGGGTCTCTCAGCTGGGGGCGTGTCTGAGAAGGCGGCTGTCCATTCGCACAAGTGATGTGTGACGACAGAAAACGTCTGCAGATGGACGGCAGGCTCCATCTGCAGTCGGCCCATTTCCCGAGAGGAAATCACGCTTTGTGCATGGGAGGTCGGTCACGTGATGCCTCGCAAGGGAGGCGGGTGGAGTAAGCTTCCCTGGCATTCGAGGTTGACCGTAGCGATGAGCTGAGGTGATCGCGAGCAGCGTCTTGCGAGGCGTGGCTTTTCGCCGCGGGACAAGAGACCAGGGGCGGCGCTGGGGTTCTCTTGGCAGATACTGAAGCGGCTAGTTTCAGGAGTCGGTGTGCTTTGTAGAGCAGCGTTCCTTAGGAGTGTACATACTGTAATAAACTATTGTAAATAAATATGTACAGCAAACTTCGTGTCTGTGTTCCTCCTCATCTCATGACGACGTCACATTAGGCAGCAGGATCGAATCCGGTGAAAGACGCTTTGCTTATTCGAGATTTTTTTGTCGAATTAACTTATTGCAGTACGCATTTTTTTAGCGTAAATAAATTTTTATTTTTATTTTAAATCATGGTAGTCCTGAAAAGAGGTATTTATCTTTCTACGAAATATCATTATTTTGTATTTTCCTATTTTCTGTATATTTATTTTATTCTAGGGAACGTAGGGAACACATGACTAATAAGGAAACAAAAAACGCCACTTCCGAGACAAATAGATGTCTCTCTCCCACTAATGCGATAACTCGCTCTCGTTTGCATGGTGAGCGTAGTCGAAAAACGAATGGGGGTTGAAAGTTCCGTTTTCTTGGCTGTGAGTGAAAATATTGATTTTTCTTTCATTACCGAAAATAGCGTTACTGAAAGGCAACGCTGCCTGCTTATCTCATTTTGACCTGCAGTCGTAATTATCAAGGACAGTTGAAATTTTGAGGCCTGATACTTAGAAAGGGAGAAAATCGATAATGTCTCTCAACAAAAGAGATGAGTTTATTCAACTCTCTTCTGAACTATAAAATTCAATTCAGAATTCAAATATTCGCCTTGTTTGCGAATGAAAATTTTGGGTACTTTATGCGGCACATTGACAATACAAATGTAGAATGTTTGTTAATTTAGACGATCTTGTGGCAATGTAGAATGAATATAAATATCCACTTACACTGGGAATCGAACCTGCCTCTTCTTCTGTTCTGGAACAAAACTATGACACTGAGCTGTGCATTCCCTGCCCTCGGGCCTTTCTTATAACAAAACATTAATGAAACTTGAATGTAAGATTATGTATACAAAAATTAATGTCAATTTAGTTTCATGGGTAGGAATCACGGAAGTCTTTTACCTCTGTACTACTACCGTGAGCTCTCAATGAGCGTTAAAATATTTTATAAGCTCTCTAATCAAATAAATTTAGTCTTCATAGTTCTGTCTAGATAACAAGTTTTCAAGCATAGTTCTGTCTAGATAACGTAGTTTTCAAGTAGATATCGCTGTCGGCGGTCAGGGATGTCCATCGCTCTCAAGCATCTGGCCAAGACATTTTGGATGCGAAATTTTGTTTCCACGGGTGTACGTATATACGGTAGTATAGGGAAAGTTATGTAATGCTGCGCGAAAAAAGGCAGATTTTCGGTAGAAAAATTAATTGCCGGACCCGGATAACGGAAAAGTGGATAAAATCAGTTCCATTAAGAAAAACATCTTATAACTCGTGGTGTAGCCAGAATCCCTGTTTTGTGGGTCCTTGATAACGAAAAACCAATTGAAAGTAAAACGTCCGTCTGTCCGTCCGCCTGCCCTGTCTTTCTGCCCTGTCTGTCCGTCCTGTCTGTCCGTTCGTCTCTGAACTGATCTGAACTGATTAGGTCCGGTCAGATCGCTCAGAAGCCGAATTCGCTCGACAGTCGTGTGAGACTTGGTCGCACGAGATCACGGGGTCACTCGCGTACAAATAACGCTTGAGCTTTGCAGGCAGTTGGCTCCTGTGCCTTGCCATTCACCTTTCATCATGCCGCAACGGTATTTATTTCATTAAGAGCAAAAGGCTGCCCATCAGCGAGTATGTACTGGCACGCGCTTTCACACTCTTACTTGCACTTTGCGTCGCGGCTGTGCGCTTAGACCACGGTGGCACACATTGCCTAGTGATCGTGTCTGGGACTCGGAACATCGCTCGAATGAGGGTGCAGAGTGACGTGTACTTCATATCCACAAGCAGCTTCATTGCAGCTTCGGTAACTATCGGAGAGCAGCGCCTCCACATCTCAGGTACCTGTCCTTGTCTCCAGAATGTCGAGCAAGAAGACAATCGAGCATCACAATCCAGTGATAATATAAACTTTTAATCATTCATTTATTGTTTTATATTTTGTGCTAATTGTTGTTCATTAATTTAAGACTTAGAATTAGGACTGTCATTAGTAACACATCGCTTGGGCTCCGCATGCATTTGTATATAATAGAACTAGCATACCCGTGCGAGAACTCTTGCATGTTAAATCCCACCCTTTCCCTATCCATTTGTCTATCCTTTCCATAAAGGAGAGGAACTACTAATGTACTTACAGAATAACAAACAAAATAACAATGCAATTGACGTTTGAAACAAATTTTCAATTAAAGTTAATTCAAAATTGTAGAGAGATGTTCTTGGAACAATTCATACTTCTTCAAAAACAACATTTGAAGAAATTTTTCAATCTTCCTTGAGAGTTAGCTTTTCGCTTTCCTTGATAGTCAAATAATAGAAAAGGTTTTTACTCTTGAGAAAGCCAAGTAAGTAGTGTGAAAATACCGGATCGGGCAGGAACCTACTCATTGCAATATTATTTAACTTTCCTTGATTTGTTATGAAGAACCGAGTGGGTTTTGGAGAGTCAGGATGCCAGCTTGCTGGGGTGAGAAAATTGAAAAATTATTTGTATTACTACTGAATTATTTTCTGCGTCCTTACGTACCACAAGAAAAACAATTCCGAGCCAAAAATTAATCAAACTAATGTTTCACCTTTGAGTACTAAATACCATTTTTTAGCATTAGAAACAATTTAGTAGGCATTAGTAAGCCCGCTTCGATACATGGGAATGTTGCTCAAACGATGTTTGCATTTTTAATATCTTAACGAACCGATACCTTGAGTTTAATTTCAAACGGTGTTTTATTTACAATATGAGTTTGCAGTTGGGCGTTGGTGTACATACTTCCAGATACCGCCAACATTTAAATCGTGCGTTTGGGCAGCGATCGTTGGCAGTTGTCATCACAAAAGTCAACATTTTACACTTCCCAAAAAATTTCAGATACGATGTTTATTTCCGAAACTTCTCCCAACGAAATCCTCAGAATAGTCAGTAAACTAAAAAATAAATATTCATCTGGTTTAGATGAATTTCCGGATTGCTTATTAAAAACTTGTTACATCCGTTAACTCACATTTTCAATGCTTCTTTATGTACAGGAATATTTCCAGATATTTTCAATACAGCAAACATTAAGCCACTTTTTAAAAAAGGGAACAAAAATGATATTCAAAATTACCGGCCAATTTCTCTTTTGTCAGTTTTCTCAAAAATATTAGAAAGGCTTTTCTACTTACGAATGAAAGCTTTTCTCAGGAAAAACAGAGCGTTTACAGACTTACAACACGGTTTTAGAAAATCAAAATCTACGGAAACTGCCATTTTTTTCTTTTCTCAAAGATGTTGCTTCATCAATAGACCAAACTGAAGTACCCATTGGAATATTCTTAGATCTCTCGAAAGCTTTTGACGTTATTGACCATAAGATCTTGCTCTCAAAATTACCTTCATATGGAATTCGTGGTATTGCCCTAGATTGGATAACTTCTTACCTTAAACATCGGACTCAAAGTGTAGAAATACCATACTGGCAGGAAAGGACATTACATACTTATATTTCCAATTCTTTGCCAATTGAGCATGGGGTCCCGCAAGGTTCGATCTTAGGACCTATTCTCTTTCTGTTATATGTAAACGATATGTCCACGTCTATTAAAAATGGAATAACGGTTCTGTTTGCTGATGACACGAATGTTCTTTGCAAAAAAGAAGCAGTTAATAGTACAATTTCAGAAGTTTCAAATTGGTTTAATAATAACAAATTAATTGTTAACGAAAGAAAAACTGTTTCAATGCATTTTTGCATCTCAAATCGGAAATCGCATGTTCCATTGAAAATTAACAATATGCAATTAGCTGATGTTGAGGGAACAAAATTTTTAGGTATTTCAATTCAATCAAACCTCAAATGGAATGTACATACAGCAGAATTAAACACTAAATTAAGTTCATTATGCTACGCATTCAGAATTCTTTCAAATTCTGTCAACCTTCATGCAGCTCGTTGCGTTTATTTTGCAAATGTACATTCCCGCCTGAGATATGGCATAATATTCTGGGGAAGCTCATCCTGTAGTATTCAGACTTTCAGATTGCAAAAGAAAATTATTCGAATAATGAAAAAATGTCTTCCACGTGATTCCTGCAAGCCTCTTTTCATTGAGCTGGGAATCCTACCATTGCCTTGTCTATTTATTTACGAATCTGTAATATTTGTCAAAAGTGACCTACTTAACGGAGGGAACATATTTTCATGCAATATTGATATTTATAATTACAACACACGTCGTAGAAATCACGTGCATCAAGTGTCAGTATCAACAGCTCAGCACAAGAAATCAACATACAATATATGTACGTTACTTTACAACGCATTACCAGATGACATAAAACAATTAAAGTCGGTACACAAATTTAAGTTTAAAGTAAAATCTTTTCTGCTGCAAAACTGTTTCTATACAATTAGAGACTATTCTGATCGTGAAAAAGAAAAATAATGTTTAATGTAACAAAACAAAGATATATAATGAATTAGTTTACGTTTGCATTGTATACATTTTCAAAAAATATTTAATACGCCTGTAACCAGTAATGCACTTCAGCTTCCGGGTCAATGACCCCCATCTCGATCAGGTTTTTGTCCAGTTTCCCTGATCCATTGAGCAAATGCTGAGATGGCCCCTTGTTTTGCTTCTGGACATACACATAGCTTCACTGTGCGCACGTTTTGTTGAGCACTCGTTTTGCTTGTAGTTCATTTACAGTTGAAATTGATTTTCCATAACTCGGGAAGAAACATTTTTCAAATATTTTGATTTTTCTAAAATAATTATTTTCTAAATTCATTTTTTCGTTTTTGTTTTTTTATTCTTGCCCTAAAGAAAATGTGCGCAGATAAATTTCTTTCCCCACACGTCATATACAGTTTTTACTGTTTTTTGACAAATAAATAAATAAAAGTCAGTTGTCGGGTGACTTGCACTATTCTTTCTATAATTTTAAATTTTGTTGTTTTTTAATTGATTCACGTAGTATTGTAGGCTAGCGCGTTTTGATTTTTGTTTTCCATTTATTTCAAGCTATTTTACTTTAGCTACTTTAAAAAGTGTGTTCTTTGTGTTGTGCCATAGCACAAGTTTTCCCGCACTACCTCTGCGTACCCGTGCGGGAACTCGCGCATGTTAGACCCCACACTCATCCCTATCCTTCTATTTTCATTCTAAGAGGGAAAGTGGTTAACGAAACCTGTTTATTTGTTTAAAATCTATAAAGGTAACTTGCAATGTACTAACACAATTACAAATAAAAATAAAAACAATGCAATTAATGTGTTAAAGAAATTTTCAATAAATATTTATTCAATATCTTGGAGAATTTGCTTGGAACAATTCCCAACACTTACTTCAAGACATTTGAATTAATTATTCAATATTCTTTGTCAGTTAGGTTTTAGCTTTTCGTGATAGTAACAAAAAATATTAGATTTTTACTTTTGAGAAAGCTACGTGTCTGAACCCGTTGACTTGAAAATATCATCGAATGATAACGAAAATATTGGTACAGGTAAAGCTTAAATACAGTCTTCACTCTTCACTGAACATCCACATCCCTCCACAACACAGCCCTTATAGACCATGAAAAAAACGTTAAGTGAATAGTTTCACTTCACGCATAAGAAACAATCTTCATAGGTATAGGTATCAAGCAACTATAATAGTACTTCTAGTTGTTGCTGGAGAGCAAATCTTGAATTAATGATTATGCAAATAAACCTCGTCAGACTGCACAAACTACGGTGTTAACAGAAAGCGTAAATAAAGATTGTCGAATCTAAGCCTTCTAAGCGTGTCGCCATAAAAATTACTACCAGCAGGAAGGACTGAAATATTGAGGTGGCCTTGATATGTATTGAAGCGTGGAACCAAAAAGTTAATTGAATGAATCGGAGAATATCTCGTCTTATAGATTATGATGTGCAAAACGCTTCTTTTGAGGCCAAAGGCCTCAAGAGTTTACTTCTTAAGGCTCTAAAACTGCTTTGTTTATGAGTTATTTGCCGATATATGTTAATCATGTGATGCGGGTTGCATTTTACATGAATATTTCGATGCGTTTTTTTTAAAAGAAATCATCCATATTTTTAAAGTCAAAGTGGAATTCGTCAAGTCTCCGTGAAATTCTCTTTCTTTAGAGCCCTCATTTATAAAGATTGGTTGCGTGTGAGAGCCGGAACCCAAAGGTATACTACTGAAATAATACAGGAGACGATTAATACATAATAATAAGAATTATTATTATTCTATTGTATATTTTACGATTAAATGATTTTTGATAATTTTTACGATTAAAATGAAAGTAATTATATTTTAAGATTAAAAAATAACTACATTCATTATTGGTTGTTACATTCATTTTGATTTTGATGAACTGTTTTTGATGTACTGAATATTGTAATTAATATTGACATTTTTAAGTTCAGTTATGATGATCAGTAGTGTAAAATTAAAACGATTGTTCCTCAAAAGAAAGAAAAAAAATTTTAATAAAATGTAATGTGTGTGTTGCTTGTATGGAGAATTATTTAACAAGTAGACTAATTCAATTCAGTTTTGGGGGGCAATACAAAAAAAAAGGCAAAGACATTTAAAACTTCATTTAATATTTTTATTACTTTGTACCGTGTAGCTTTTGAAATATTTTTTTGTATTTCATAAGCCTCTTTTCCATTGCCAATGTTTATCCAGTCTAATTGACATTATGAGGACTCATAACAGAGTTAAATTGTTTAGACTAAATGCATCAAGTCAATTTAGATATAACAGCAATGTTTACAAAAAACCTAGACATTCCTTCAATACAATAATTAATACATATTTAATACAGAAGAAGGTTCTAAGAATATTTAGAACAAGGGATGCCCGATTGTATAAAATTGAACATTTTAAAGCAGTACAGTAATGTAAAAATAATTTTTTGTCAGCAATATTATAATACACATATGCAATAAGGAACTTAGAAAAATCATTCAACATTTGAGAACAGGAGTCAAATAGCAAAGGAGAAAAGAATGTTCAAAATAGAATTTTACCCCTCTGGAAAAGAAGAAAAGAGAAGAAAAGAAAAGAAATGAAGTCTTGTTTATATATTGGGACGGTTTATGCTATAATTATTGATTTGTAAAATAAAGGTAATAATAAACTTGAACTGTGATCACTGAATTATCACAATAATCCTTAATGTCTACCCCTACGGGGTGGTATATTGGTACACCATGACAAAGCTGTGTTGATTTTATGGTAGTATGTTGAACATCAAGTTACTAGTTTATTGTATCTGATTAAATTGTGAGATATCGCCAGTGTTATTGATCTCATTGGAACTGACAACAAACTTCATATGACTTCAGTTCATTTGACTAAATGTTCATTAGTGGTAACAAAAGTATTTGTAACTCAACTGTTATCATTGGATATTCTTTTTAGCATATGCTAGTTTGAAATTAGTAATGCATTTAGTGTGTATGTGTGTTTGTTTTTTCTTTTCTAATATTATTACTTAACATTATTTAATATTTAACTTATTAGTACATAGCACAGTAGTAAAATTTATAATTCTTCTAGGCCTGTGAAATGTTCGCTTTATTTCGTAAATCTTTCTAGTGCTGCCAATCTTTCAACAATGCCTAATTGACCTCAGCATGCCTCATAACAAATTTCATTTCTTTTATTACACACTCATGTCAAATTAGTTAAATCAGCAATGATTATAGAAAAATTAATGTTTCTTTAATATAAAAATCACACACATTTAAGAAATAAGGAACACATAGAAGTCTACTCGAAACAGGGGTGCCTGATTGTATTAAATTGACTGTTTTAGAGCAGTAATGCACACAAATATAGATTATTCTTGAGTGATAAAATACACACATGTAATAAAGAATTTGTAAAATTCAGTCAACAGGAGTCAAATAGCAGCAGAACAAATGTTCCGAATACAATATTTCTGCCATGTAAAAATTAAATACCTACAAAAGTGCAAAAAATGTTATCACACAAATTACAGACACTAAAATGAATGTACAATGTCAACTCTGAAATACAAACAGTTTGCCACCATGATCGAGCAATTAGTTAAATGAACTGTTGATTGAAGTCTGTTTTCTGTAATTAGGTTAATAACACATCGGTGATGTTTCAAGTTATAACCTGATACAATTCAAACTCCATAATTTCTTCCAAATACACTAGTAACTCCACACACTAGTATCACAGATGTCTAACCCACTTCATCATATATCGAGAACATCAACAAGCCAGAACGATCAAGATAATGGAGGACTTATACAGAAATGACAAAGTATCGACATTATTTTAATTGCACTATTTTGCTTTGCTGATCGAAGAAAATAGAATATTGAAACAACCAAAGTCAGCTCTCGTCCTAGGCCTTGTGAATTTTATTTGAATATGCCGCGCGTGGCCATTCACAGATGTCAACCAATTACGGGCCGTAATTTTCTCCTGGTTCCGAATGAAAGTAAGGAATGCTAATATGCGCCCCGGCACCGCGTCGGGCGACCTCTTGGGCGATGGCCACACTTTCTCGGGGCGCCGCCGTTCCTTTGTGGCGGACCTTTCAAAGGCCGACCACTACAAATAGTCAAAAGATAAGCATTAAGTTGTTGCTCTACAAAATAAATGTTTAACTTTAATTAAATATCTCGTATTTTTTATATGTTGATATAAAATGTTGATAGCTATGTAATGTTTCACGAAAAACCGGAGGATTTCGGTACAAAAACTCTTATTATAGGGACCTTTTTTCAAAATCACAAAGCTTCGACTAGAATCAGATCGACTGGGGAATATCAATTTTGAAGAAAATCGACCGAACGTTTTAGGCGCTAGCGTTGACCACAGACGGACAAGACGGACTGACGGACAGACGGACGGAATGCCGTCAATCGATTTTTAAGTATAAAGAAGCAACAAATCATGGATTTTGACCACACCACGAGATAGAGGATTTTTTTTCGTAATTTTGCAACTGGTTTTATCCACTTATTCGTTTTCACGGCCCGGCAATTAATTTTTTTCCGCCGAAAATTGACCATTTTTTCGCGCAGCATTACATAACTTTCCCTATACTACGTATATCACTCCGTGTATACGTACGTATACGGGAAAGTAAAAAGAAATCTCCTAGCTCGAGGTAAACCAAAATCCCTGTTTTGTGGGTCCTTGATAACGAAAACCCAATTGAAAGCAAAGCGTCTGTCCGTCCTTCTGTCTGTCCGTCTGTCTGTGAACAATGTTAGCCACTAAACCGTTCAGCCGATTTTCTCCGAAATTGATGTTGCCCGATCGACCGGGCTGATCTCGTAGCACCTTGAATTTGAAACCGATATTTTAATTTCGGGGGATACTTTACATGAAGCCTCCCGGACATTTTCGAAATTTAAAAAAAGTTGCTCCAATTTTTTCTTTAAATTTCTTGTAAGAATAGAGTAAAATACATTTATTAAGGTGGCATACGTCCGATTTTAACAGTTAACTTTGAATTTTCGAAAACTGCAAAAGTTTGAATTTTTTTAGGCTCTTCCTCCAATTACAAAATTGCACATAGAGATTTTTCCGTCAAATAAAATTTGTTCTTCATAGTAAGTTCTTTCTTTCAGGTCATGTACATTTTTGAAAATTTTAGAAGTTTTCGCGCAATATTACGTGCAATATGTCCAATTTTAAAAATTACAAAAGCAAGATTTTATCAAAAACGGCTCCAAATGTTTTCTTTAAACTTTTGGTAGATTAGTGCCAAATGTACTCTGTTATGTAACATAAAAGCCATATTGCTCTATCCTTTTGTTTTATCAAAAATTGCAAAAATTAATTTTTTTGACTTGTCTCTCACGTCGTTAATATTTACATCAGTGGCGAGTTGTTGACTATTGTATTAATGAATACATGTGCTTTAAATAATATCCAGTAAAGGTTTTCGAAAACTGAACCGTTTTCTGTAAAAACTAGCTCAAAATTCCGTATTTTCAGAAAGACTCAAACGCCAGTTTCTCAGAAATGGCTCCAAATTTTTTTCAAACTTTTGGAACGGATAGTGCTAATTGCACTGTTTAATATGACGTTAACTTCATTTTGAGGTATGTTTTTGCTTTTTCAAAAATTACACAAGTGTAATTTTTTTAATGGTCTCTCACATCTTTAATATGCACATTAACTAATTTATATACATTATTATATTTGTGAGTATAAGTGCTTCAGACAACGTCAAATGAAGTTTTTCGGAAACTCAAAACTTTTCTGTGAAAAAGAGCTTCAAATTTCTAATTTTTAGTAGCGCTTAAACGCCATTTTCTTAAAAACGGCTACAAATTTTTAAAAGAATATTGCCATTTAGGACGAGGTTTATGTGTTCTTTAATATTCTAAAATTAATATTTTCGTTCTACCATTAGGATACCGAAAAATTAATAAAATGGCAACAAAATGTAGTTTGGGGAACAATATTGTAGCTGGTTTTCTCACTAAAATATATTTATCAAAACTACATCTTCAAATGAAGTAATGTTTTTTTTAAACAAATACGAGTATTTTATCTATAATTTCGTGATAAACATAATAGCCCGCTGCAAATTTACGGCTGCGTCAAGCTGGCACAACCTCTATTACAATCACACCAAACCAAAAGGAATATTTAGTATGCATTTATTACTAATTTATTTTTCAAAAAATATTGTAAAACACGGCATATATGTGCAACCCGCATGACAACCATGCCAGAAATTAAAATAGGATTGTAGAGAGAACCGACGAGCTCAATCGAATCAAACGAAGAACATATTTAAATACACATATACTAATTTATTACTCTCAAAAGAAATTTATTACCGTTGCCGTTTATGAAAAAATATTGTTAAAACTGAATCATAGTAATGCAACCATGCCAGAAATTCAAATACGATTATTGAAAGAACCGACGAGCACAATCAAGATAAACCACGAACATAATTAAAAAACACATTATAGATTACTCGTTCACTTTACATTTGCAGACGGCAGAATTATGAACTAATGTTGTTTTGAAAGTGAAGACCCGAACACACAACCGAGAATACACGAATGCTCACGGTGTCAATCAGCATCTGACCAATCAGCTGGCTCCGAAGGCAGAACAAGCGCTACGGACACAGCTGACGAATTATGTCTTTCTGACAATAAGCTGGGGTCGCAGCCTTAAATACTTAAGGTAATATACAATAAAATAGATCACACCACTCGCTATTCACAACATTCCCGTACAATATTTTAATTTCTTCTTTGCACTTATCTACTGCTTAATGGTTATGTTCTTGCCCCGCCGGGGTTCTGTGTGCTGCTCACCGCTATCTATATCATATTAAACGGTCAGTGTCTACTGCAGACGCGCGTTTTTCATTCAGTCGGCGGTGACCTCAAGTGAACAGATCGCAGCGCTCCGTCTGCAAATGTAAAGTGAACGAGTAATACCAATACATTACTCTAAACAGAAATGTATTCCTGTTCCCGTTTATGAAAAAAAAATTGTTAAAAATTTAATCATATTCAACCATATTATTCATGTGAGGACAAGCACTGTTTAAAAAACCGTCCTTTAAATTCGCCTTTCTTTATTTTCAAACCTTGTTTTTGTGTCTTTTTTAACGTTTTTTCTCGAGATTTGCCATCTAACATATAGACAAGGCTTCTGGCCTATACTTTGAAGGTGAGATCGTACATTTCGCCTCCCATAATGTTATTTAAGACACCGGTCATTAGCTTTTCTCGGTTAACACGCCGACACGGCAATGAGAACAAGATCTTGTGCAACTGAAGTAAGCATTCGACAAAAACAGAACGCAATTGTTCATTTTAAGCAGGGCTGACAACAGAATTTAATCCCTACATCCCGGGGTCGTTCGAGATCTCAAAGAAAGCAGACAACCAATACAAATGGCAGAATTCTTCACGGCTTCCAAACATTGCTACTGCAATGCACAGGCCCTTTACAGGGGAAGTTCGACTCCTTTCGCGGGCGGAAATTATGTTGGCACGAGCGGCAAAAATTATTCAAGTTTGGCTCCATTCGAGTAAATTAATTATTTATAACAATCCTTGGCACTAATTACCAGCACAGAACATACATTTCAAATCTGGCGCCTTCGAGATTCCAACAAAAGAGCAGATTCACTTTTTTCAACGATGCGCTTTGGTAGATACGTTCATTGGCGGTACATTTTCAACTGTTCATGCTTTCAAACATGACCGCAAGACTGCAGCACTTTCACCAGACAAGCCGCCGTGGCACTATCAGAATTTCTTAGAAAAGGCTTTGAGTTCTGCTTAGACGCGACCGACCATTGGTACAAACTTTAAACTCTACAACAGTGATTTCCAAAGTCGTCGTCTTGTCAGCATATGAAAGCAAGCAGAATGTTGTAATTTCAATGTCGTGAAAATTGGATTTAAACTCCAGAAAGTTGGGAACAAGCAAAAATTTCTAAGAGGTTACAGCTGCTTCCCGCTAAAACATGTTGTGTCTGTTCACCCCATGGAACTAAGAATACATATACCCTTACCTATCGGTACAATGTTAAGAGAGTGAAGCCATTACCACCTAGATACCAGGCCTCACAACTCTGTAGTGACGTCATCAGTTAGGGGCCGACTAAGGCCGGAATCCACACGCACTCGGCAACTTGAAATCATTTGCTAGGGTTTAAGTAAATGGCTTCTTTACACTATATGTCATATACGTCATAGATTAATAGCAAAATATATGACACAATCGAAGTAAATGTTAAGTATCATTCGTATCGATAATCGGTACCTCATAAGCATTCGCGGTTTACATGGGCTACCTGTGACTATACAGTTTCTGTGACAGCTACATATGAGTAATAAACTGTTTAAATAATAAATTCAATTATTAAAGCTCTAACACAATGTTGAGTAATTAGTTGAACCTCATAAACATGATACAAGTCTCTGGGAAAGTGACTCGTCAGTCAAATATCACACACGAACCGAGATAATTTCCATTTTATTCTCTAATTTACTATATTTAGGAAACCAGAGGCATAGTGAAAATATTTCACAATGGAAATCATGTTCCTTTTGTTTGTTTATTTTCATGAGAACTATTTCCAAAAAAGTAGAGAAAAAGTGTGATTGGATAGACACTTCCAAAAACTCAAAAATTATTGATGATTCTTCTAGAAATGTGCACCTTCCATTAGTGAAGACAATTTGATTTATCTTTCTCTTTAATTCAAGAGATTCAGGATAAAACATTTTCTAAATCAGATGAATTACTCTGCAAGCTTTCTTCAATAACATGCTTCCACACATCCGATTCTTTCCTTTTCTTCTTAGTTTCTGGATGAACCATATTTCGGACACCTAGGAATATTACAAAGTAAAGCTTCAGCAGACAATTGGGATCTGAATAATGGTACTTTCTCTGTTTTTTCGTTCACAGCACTGATTTCCCAGAGGATATCACGTTATTTGAAATGTTTGTGACAAGCCTAGAAAGAAATATTGAATATTAGTATAAAACATAAAGACTTATAATCTGTGCAAAATTATGATAGTAGGTTAGTGGTTATGTATGCAGTTTAAATATCACAATTTTTGCTACATAATGTTAATAACAAAAATATTCGAACATACCTTTGAATTTTTAGTTACTACATAATCCTTTCGTAGAATAGCTCGTAAGTTCGTGCATTGTGGGGTCCTTTCTGGTGTTGTATTATTACAAAATGGAACACAGCTTTTTGAACCGTAGTGTTCCTTCTTACACTAACAATTTAGTTATTGTTAACAAATAATATGCTTTACCAGAATCATACTTCGTTTGTCATTTAAACGTGAGATAGGCAAATAAATAAATCGAATAACACGCTATAAATCAGTCTGATCCTGAACATGTTGGGCCTCATTTCGGCCCCTACGAAGTGACGTCAGCAAACTCCTCGAGCTCAGCTGTTAGGCCTTCTATCGAGAAGGTATTGGTGAAGCCAGTCCGCCATATAGCTTAGTCCCCATCACGTCACGTCAATGCGTCATTAGCTGCTTGTGACGTAGGAGTATGCAGGCCGAATATGACCATGTACGACAGTCATCTTGCTTTAGTTTACGCTAGGATTGTGTTAGAGTTTCATTCTACACCGCAATTATCGATAGCTTAATATTTAAATTAGCGCAATTATCGATAGCTTAATATATAAAATCCAGAATATGGATTTTTAATGGTGTTATCCAAATGATGGGAATGAAACTATGACTCGAAACGGGAAACCGAGTATCAGTGTTTTCGTTTCTGGCTGTGAAAGAAATGGACATGTGTCAAAAGAAGGCGAAAGTTTCTACGAAATCATCATTCCAAGGTAGGGAAACGTTTTTAATCGATTTGAGAGCAATAATGTGGATGTAATTTAAAATAAATGACTAGGCATTTAAAATTATAGTACACAAATCTCATTTATGAATTGTAAACAGCAAAAGGTTTTCTTATCAATCGAATAAGTTTCGACCAGTTTCTCTTGACCTACTGAGCAAATGCTAATATGATCCCTTGTTCTGCGTCTAGAAAATAAATGTAGCTTTCTTTCCCCACAGTGACGATCCGATTAAACAGTCATTTTTTACTTTAAATAAATGTATCGTAAGATTAAATCTCTGCGTGATTGAAGGTTGTGAGGTTATGTTTGTTATTTTACTGTCATGATTTCAACATACGCTGGAAATATGATGAATACAAGGAAAATAGGAATGACCACGGTTTTTTAAATGATGTTATTAAATACCGTTAGGATTAATAATTATATTACAAATTTTTAACGAATATGCTTTAACAATTTTCATTATTTCTAACGTACATTAAATTTGTATAGGTTTGTGAAGCACATTTTCGTCCTGAAGATATTCAACGAATTTCTGACGAGAACGCAAAGAAATAACAAACATCACTAGGAAAATAGTAATTAAAATATGGTATAATGCCATCAGTATTTTCGAATTGTTCTAAATATTTATCGTCAGTAGCAACATCAAGAGCGAGTGTTTTAAATATCAAAATCTGCAACGTGTAATTAATGACGGCCTTTCATTGAAAGCGAATGCAACAACAAATTTTGTCTTGAAAATTTTCAGAATGTGATCAGTGTGTGACATTGTGACAATTCATTGCATTGAAGAGTAAAGTGCCACATTTTGATTAATTTTACAAGAAAAATAAATGTTATACTGTAAATTATTGTTTGTTTTAAATATATAAGAAACTGGTGAAACTAGTTTTTGGATTCCTTGTGGTTGTGTTGTAGTTTATTCCTTAATGTGTTTCCATATCTCTTTCTCAATCCACACATTTGAATATTTATATTACATTGGGAAAGAGATTTTAATTTAACTTTCTTAATACTGGAATTTATAGGTAAGTAATATTCATGCAGTAATTATTTTAATAAGTAATGGCATGCACATTTGAACATCCAATCCTTGTTTTCGCACCCTCGAACTCAGAATGGATTGTACAGAAAGAAATGCTATTTATACGCAATAGTTTATTTTATTGCTTTTCTATTATTAGGAGGAAACGAACTACTGTAAATTCTGGATGCAAACTAGTGACCACCACGACATTTGTCTTAAGCTGTGGCTGGAAACCAGAAAAACCATAACAAGGATGGAGGCTAATGGTCCAAAAGTGACAATGGCACGACATATTTTATGTTACAGGAATAATATACAAATTTCAGTTATTTACAAACAGTATTTTACAGATTATGCCAGTGGATCAGTTGAACCAAAATAGTGCCATTAATGTTTTACAAACGTCAGCCAAACAATTTTCAATTGACCCTGAAATATAATGTATTTTGTGAGTTGTGGCCTTACTTTATTTGTGCGCAAATTGTCGTTCATTAGTTTTACTGCATGGGTCAATCTGATATTAAAGTACCTACAGGCTATTGCGTTGATTAACAAAAATGAATGATTATCAAAAACGTCCTCCTTCATATGTTCTTGGAGTTTATGAAAACATTTTTTGCATTACTTCTCGTAACACTATGTTTCCTAGGAGGGAAGGGAATTTTTTGGAAGTACTTCTCCTAAATACCCTCTGCTGTAACACACACTTCTACAACATCATCTGAAGGTATAATGAGTCCTCCCTTCGATTTTCTTCGAATTAACGAAAACGCTTCGTGATTCCCCTCATCTCTTAACGCCCTTAAACACACACAGCACTGAAGGGTATCTTCTAAAGTCTTCACAACGAAACCGGATATATAAACACTAATGCATTTCACAGCATTCGAGGGCTCAAAATAATCGTGGTCTAACATGGATTCCATACTACTGATATTCTCCAATCGCTCCTCAATTTTATCATTTCTAAATGGTCTTGAGATACCTTGTACAAAGGTAAATATTTCAAAACTGGATTGCAAGTTGCAGGATTTACATAAACATTCACAAGGTGCTGCAGGCTTTGAATGTTCAACAAAAAACCTATAAATCCAGTCTGTCGATTGGATTTTACTATGATATCATTCTATGATATCATCGTTCCCTGCCTTAGCAAAACAATTTATTAAATATCAAATTCATTTTACTTTGTACTGTTTTAATAAATTTTAATGTTTATAATCTCTTACATGCTCAGATACATCTCTTCAATAAGTATTTCTCCACTACTTTTCTTAGGTGTGGTGCAAAAGCTGGAAAATTTGATGGAACTGCGAATTCCCGCAAAGTACACATGATAATGAAGGTTAGTCTGCTCTCAACCGCCAAGCAGGACGGATGTAACCTAGCGCCGAGTTGCTTGTGCAGTTATCAGTGCCTGAGTCAAAGTCTTATCAGTGCTTGTGCGATCGATAATTCTTCTGCATAGGCGTAGACCACGCCCGTTTTGCCGCATTGCGGCAAAACTATAATACAAACAATTATATTTCAAGACAAGTGCACCGTCACATAGACAAATTCTTGAAGTGCAGTTATCTCCAGTTTCGTGACAGTACAGAACTAAAGGAAGTAAGTAATAGAATAAACAATCCAACTAAATAAGACAGTGAAATATCTAAAATGTTATCAGATGTCCCCCTAGGGGGACATATCAGCAGTTCCATAGAACTACTAAACAATGAAAGTACAAGTGACTCGTATGCAACACTTGCAAATTCGCAATTCACACACGAAAACCAAATGGTAGATCTTCAGCAGCAATACCAACATCTACTACATTAAAATCATATGCTACAAGAACATCTTCAAAAATTAGAACAACAAAACCAAATACTACAACAACAGCTCCAACATTCTCTGTCCGATGCAACAAACAACGAGGGGGCAGCAGCAGAATATGTCCCACGAGCACCTGTGGAACGTACACAAACGCCTGAAAACCAACACTATGCAAAAGATACTTCAGGAGGAAACAGCAGTGAACATCAATCAACAAGTGCACATCATCAGATAACAAAAAAAAGAGGACTCACAAAAGTAAGTGACTATAGTGACGCAAAGCGTAGAATGCTAAATAATAGTGCAACAAAAGACCTTACTCTAACAAATAAATACTCAATTTTAGAAATAATAGAAGAACCAAATGACAATGTAATTAATATAGAACCACAAAATGAAAATGTAAAAATACCTCCCATATGCATTAGAAATGTAGGAAATATAACACTCCTAACGAAGGATCTCACACAATTAATAGGAAATGGATTCACACTTAAAACCACAGGAAATTCGGTAAAAATATTTCTAAAAAATGTAACTGAATACCGTACAGTTAGAAAATATTGTGATGAAAATAATGTCCCTTATTACACATACTGTATACAATCAGAAAAAAACTTATCAGTTGCAATAAAAAACGTACCCCTAATATTCACTGAGGAAGAGATTTTTAATGAATTAGCAAGCCTAAATTATCCAACAAAAAAGGTAACTAGACTAACCAACAGAGAACAAATACCCTTTAAGGTAGTTGCATTAGAACTAGCAAATTCAATAGAAGGAAAAGAAATATTTAAACTAGATAAATTACTTCATTGTATTGTGAAAGTAGAATTAAGAAGAAACCCCAAGGTCCACCCCAATGTGAAAAATGTTTCATTTATGGACACACAAAAAATTATTGCACAATGGCCCCAAAGTGTGGATATTTCACAGGAAACCATTGGACAAAAGATTTTGATCTATTACTATCAACAAACCCACCACTCCCCATATGTACTCTATGTAAAGGAAATCATATGGCTACCTCAGATCAATGCGAATACTTCCCAAAAAGAAAGAAAATGCAACAACAATCTCAACTCAACCAATATCAAACTCTACAATCACAAAATATTTATGAAAATAAAACTCACTCACAAACATACCAACAACAAACACATATTAATCACAATCCATTACACACCAATGACATTTAATAACAGACAAAACTTACCCACACCCACATATGCTCAAACAGTTACATAAAACAATATTCGATCAAACATAACACAAATCTTGATGCAGATGTTACCAACAATAGTTAATCAAATAATAGCAACAATAATTCCTCAAATTCAAAGCATAGTATCAAACCAAATATCAAATATAATAAGAAATGGATAAGCAGCCCAACTTAAAATCAATAACACTTCTAAATTGGAATGCAAATGGCTTATTAAATAAAAGAAACACACTTATTCACTTCCTAAAAAATCATTCAATAACAATTGCATGCATAACAGAAACACACTTAGTACCAGGACAAACATTTAAAATACCAGGATATAATTGCTACAGAGAAGACAAAATATGTCAACATGCAGCAGGAGGAGTAACCATCATAACCAAAAAGAAACTGGTCCACTCATTAATTTCTATCCCAAAATTGAATGATCTTGAACTGATTGCAGTCAAAATAACGTTAGGAAATGAATACCTAAATATCATATCAGCATATAAACCACCTAAGAAACAAATCAATATAAATGAAGTAAAGCAAATTACACAGTTCAGAACCTACCATTTTAATGGGTGATTTAAATAGCAAACATATCAATTGGGGCTATTAATACATTAATTTCACATAAATGAAATATCATACATACCACTTTTCCAATTTGGATTTAAAGTAAAACACTCAACGACACACCAACTTTTAAGAATCACAGAACTAATATACAAAAGGTTTGAACAAAAAAAGCATTCTCTAGCAGTTTTCTTGGACGTAACTCAAGCTTTCGACAGAGTTTGGCACGAGGGTTTGATATTTAAATTACAAGAATCAGGCCTACACCATTACCTAGTGAAAATAATACAAATCTTCTTAAAAGAAAGAGTTTTTTCAGTAAGAATAAATTCAACCTATTCTTCACAAAAAGAAATCACAGCAGGAGTGCCAAAAGGTAGCCCATTATCTGCAACTTTGTTCAACATATTCACAGCTGACTTCCCAACAACTCAAACACCACAGTAGCATTATTTGCCGATGACAGTGCAATATTAATCTCCAACAAATGCCTGAATACTGCTATAGAAAATGTACATGAAGAATTAAACAAAGTAACACTATGGGCAGATAAATGGAAGATAAAATTAAATCCCAATAAATGTTTAGCAAAAATATTTACACTATGTCCAATAACCACGAAACCCAAACCTCTAAAGCTATATGATAAAACACTTGATTGATTACCAAAAAACAAACCGATAAAATATCTTGGTGTATTAATGGATACCGGACTAACATGGACTAATCATATCAATGACAAAATTATACAAGCAAACAGAAGTCTACATAAACTATATCCGTTAATTAACAAAAAAGCGCCCTCAAAACAGAATGTACATTAGTGCTTTACAAAGCAATAGTTCTTCCCATTATAATGTATGCATGCCCGATATGGTACAACACTGCTGCAACTAATATAAAGAAAATACAAACCTTCCAAAACAAAATCCTTCGTATAGCTGTAAACGCCCCCTGGTTCATTAGAAACAGTCAATTACACTCAGAATTAAAAACAGAAACTATCCACCAAACAATGCTCAAACGTTCACATTCTTTTTTCACATATTTACATAATATAAAAGCAACTGACTATTATAACCTTGGTCAATCAGCAACAACCTCCCGAATCAAAAACAGATTTCCATATGACAAATATTTAATCCAATTTGCTGACACCCCATAAATCTTTCAGAATTTGAACAAAGAAAAAAATCTGAAAAATAATAAACAATAATGGGCCTCCCTTAATTCTACTTATTAAAGAAGAATGTATTATATGAATGTTATCCCTTGTTCCTTTGATGATTGAATTGTACTGTCTGTTGGTTTTTTACTTTTGTACGTTTTGTGGTTTGAGTTGATTTAAATGAAAACAATCCCTGTAAAGCAATTATGCTGGACTGTGGAAAATAATAAAATTTTAAAAAATGATAATGAAGTTCTATCAAAATCATGTTTTCGGAAATGAGCCGAACATAAACTGCTACAATTGCTAGGCTGCCAATTGTCTCTTCGTACAGCTCTAATCCACAATGCTCTCCGTTTTGGATCTACAGGAAATCTTTAAGAAGAAATTCACGAAAATTAAACAATCACTTACAAAGTTACTAAATGTTCTTAATTACATGGAGTAGCTTCTTCCTTGTGGAAAGTAATTCCTGGTTTTTCAGTACGATTTGATCCGTTAGCCACAGCGAACCATACATACCAACCATAGCGAAATGTTACAATAAGCTAGTCACTCTTAACTACTAAAATATAAGCTAGCTACTCTTAACTACAAAAGTATAACATGAACTAAAAAGAAATTAAAAATCTGAGAACAATGAAAAATAACTAAATAACTAACTCGAACCAAAATGTAATACTACAGAATTGCACTGAACTTGATCAAACACAATGTTTTTATCATGCGCGGTTAAAAGCAATGCCAAACAACACAACTGAACACGATCACAGCTAAACAAGCGACAGAGCACTCATGCAGTTTGTTTATGCTGCAAGCTTTCTGGACTAACCAATATGGCGGAAGTGGCTTCAAGTTTATGACGTCATGTCTTCTTAGCTCCGTGGTTCACCCATAGCCCGCTAGTATGCCTAACAGCCGCGGCACTTCACCCATCCTTACGGTAGCTAGCGAACGGGGGAAGTTTCACATTGTGAAGCAGGAGCACTGGTCGCCGACCATTCGCGGGACCTTCGGGCCGCTTTAATACATATGGAAATGGACGTATTTTTAGCAATTTTGATCACTAACAGCGATATTAAGCATTGCAAACTCATTTTGGTGATAATACTAAACAATACTGAATCACTGTGCAATTTGCTGAAAGGGAATTGTGGAGTGAATACTTCAAATTAACTCTCAAATACACAGCGTACGTGAAATCTACTTGGTTAGTGAGCCAGTAGTGATTCTTCTTGACGAATAAAGTTCAATATATATTCTTAATTATTTCTGATATTTTCCTGTATATTTAGGTGTTTAAAAAGAACTATCATGCACATAATGTTTTTAAGGGATTTTAAAGACTATGAATGAAAAAGAAAAAAATAGAAAACTATTATTTTACCACTTTTTATACTACCTATTTTTATATTTTTAAACTGTATTTATTCTTTAATCTATATTACACGCTCAAAAAAGTAAAAATTCAAAATAGAAGAAGTGTTCGTGAAGAAACAAATCGCTAAATAACTGGGAGAAACTATTCTAAAATGGACGACGGACGCTGTTATAAATTAATATTGATGCTGCTGTAAATAACACTAGAACCAGATCGACTGGTGAATATCCATTTTAGAAGAAATCTTACTTATGGTTTAGGCGCTAGCAGACCGACGGACAGACGGACGGACGGACAGACGGACGGACGGACAGTCGGACGTTTTCTTTTCAATTGGTTTTTCGATATGAAGGACCCACAAAATAGGGATTCTGGCTACACCGCGTGTTAGGGGATTTTTTTTCTTATTTTAGCAACTGGTTTTATCCACTTTTTCGTAATCACGGTCCGGCAATGAATTTTTTTCCGCAGAAAATTCGCCATTTTTTCGCACAGCATTACGTGACTTTCCCTATACTACGTATATCACTCCGTGTATACGTACGTATACGGGAAAGTAACTAGTGTTGCTAAAGAATAGCACAGACTTTCCCGTATTAGTTTTCTATTTCCTTGGATATGGACTATCTTTCCGGAATTGCCATATACTCTTGCCAGCTGCTATCTATCGCTGCCCAAAAGTACATTTTTTGACATTTTCTTGATTTTTTTATTACTTAATGGTAGAACGGAAATATTAATTTCAGAATATTAAAGAACAGTAACACCAGGTCCTAAATGGATATTTGTTTTGAAAAATTTGGGGCTGTTCTTAAGAAAATAGCATTTAAGCGCTACTAAAAATGCGAAATTTGAAGTTCTTTTTCGCAGAAAATTTTTGAGATTTAGAAAAACTTGATTCAAAGTAACTTAAAGCACATACACTCACATATATAATAGGGTTTACAAATTTCTGGTAATGTGCAAATGAAACGTGTAAGAGAGCTTTCAAAAAAAAATACTTTGGATAATTTTTGCAAAAACAAAAAATACTCTAAATTGAACTAAACGTCATATTAAAGAGTCCACTTTATTATCCAATTAGCACTATCCGTTCGAAAAGTTGGAAGAAAAAATTTGGAGCCATTTATGAGAAAATGGCGTTTGAGCGTTTCTGAAAATGCGGAATTCTGAGCTAGTTTTCACTAAAAACGGTTGAGTTCTCGAGAAACTTTGTATGACATTATTTAAAGCATATGTACTCCCATAAACATCATAATGTAAAAAAATTGACGCTCATGTAAATATGATTGACATGAGAGACAAGTCAATAAAATTTAATTTTTGTAATTTTTGAACAAACTAAAGAACGCAGCATTATGGCGTTTATGTCATCACATAGAGTACATTTAGTACTATCCCATCAAAAATTTAAAGAAAAAATGTTAAGCTTTTTCTGAGAAAATCTTGTTTCTGTAATTTTTTTAAAATACCATATCTTGTACCCAACATGACGCGAAAAGTACTTTAATTTTCAAAAAGAATGTAGAATACTTTAATGAAAGAATTAACTTTGGAGAATAAATTTTATTGTAAGGAAAAATATTTATCTTCAATTTTGTAATTGTAGCAGACGCCGAATAAATTTTGAATTTTTTCGAAAAATTAGAGATTTTATGGAACATGAAATCTACGTCATTCTCTTCACGCACCACGAGAGCACGTTGTGGCATGACCGTTATCAATGCGGAGCAAGCTACAGAAACTGCTGCTACGTTCGATGGATTGGTTTGGTATCCCGACTTGTGAGTGCAGAGCGGGCTAGGGCCAATGGCGCGTGAACTTGATGTTCATTCCAAATTGGAGGTGCCAACAATTTTGACTAAATTTTGTTGTTGGATAGTCTAAAATTCATTTAATGTAACTTACTTTTCGATTCGACTAAGTAACTTAAAATTCTCAAGTGACATTCCGAATGGAATTCGAAAATAGATTCGAGTACAATGAAATTCATTATAAATAAACTATAGAGCCTCTGCCTTAAATCGTGGTCAGCTAATTATATTTGGCTTCGCTTATTGATGCATCTTGTTTAGAATTCAACCATTTCCGTGGGCCCTTGCTCTATCGGCGGGCGAAGTGAGCGCAACCTGTCGTTAGGAAGTATCGTTAACTGGGCGCTCGCGTGCAGGCAGGGCTATCTGCCCAGCAGCCTTGGCCCTCGCCAACCCTTGCCGCGACCCACCGCCACGCCGTAGCTGGCCCCGCCGGCAACGCCATCCCTCCTCTGCCAGCTCTACCACCTCCCCTGCCGCCTGTGCTTGCACAGCGTCCGCCTCCACCGCCACCTCCGCCTCGAGCTCTCTTCCTCCACCCCCTCTCTGCCGCTGCCTCGTTAATTCTAATGGATGCGTTCGCCGCCGCGACCTTTTCTAGTCGGTTGAGCGCTATATACGGCAGTGATACACGTCATTCTCTTTATTACATGGCGGCGCCAGCCGCGAGAATGGGCCAGTGGGGAATGTGGAGCCCAGATAAGTTTTAGGTTACTGAAAACTCGCGAACAAAAACCGACCAACCGCAAACAAGGAGCTCAGAAGAGATAGAGGAAATACGTATGTATGAGGGGGAGAAGGTTGCAGATATCTAGAACGTGAATTTTATACGAATCTACGCACTATAAGTTCTTACCCACTGCAAATGTTGGTATTTATTTGCGTCGCTGTTTTGTGTTTGGAATTCTTTTTGCCCATATGGCATTCTGCAAGTAATTCTTTAAACATTGTTATGTCTTCAAATAGCACGTTCACTCCATAAAACAATAATTCAATTAATTTTCAACGTTCTCCATGTCGAAGAATATCAATAAAACCTGTATTCTATCTCACCACCTTCATCGAATCACCACCTTCACCACCTAGTTAAATAGAATTTATTGCTAACTAGCGGAACCCGGCAGACATTCTTCTGCCCTTTATCTCCCCCTCTCTCTATCTCCCCGTCTCTCTTTTTCCATCTCTCTCCGTCTCTTATCCCGTATCTCTCTTTCTCTCCGTTTCTCCTTCTGTCTTCGTCCCTCTCCGTCTCCCTCTCTCCATTTCCCTCTCCGTCACTCCCTCTCTCTTCTTCTCTGCCTCTGTCTTATTCACATTTAGTTGCAGATTGTGCACGTCTCTGTGCAGGTGGGATACCAGCGTCGGACCAGTAAAAATGCAATACAAAGGTCAAGAAGTTCCACTTTCTCCTTCCCTCTCGCTTTTCCCGGCTCTCCCTATCTCTGTGTGTGTCTCTCTCTGTCTCTTCTCTGTCCCTCTCATTCACATTTACTTGCTGATTCTGCACGTCTCTGAACAGGTGGAATAATATCGAGAAGAGTCGGGCTAGCAAAAATGCAATAGAATATTCAAGAAGATCTCATCCTGTAAATTAGGGCGTGAATTTTTTTTTTCTTTCAGGCCTCAAAATTTTCGTTCTCAATGTCCTAGGACGCTTCGTTTCTGAGTTATTTAACGACATAGATAACGTATGCCACCTTAAAATGTGTAATTTACTCTATTCT
This sequence comes from Acheta domesticus, assembly GCA_031308135.1. Classification (NCBI taxonomy): domain Eukaryota; kingdom Metazoa; phylum Arthropoda; class Insecta; order Orthoptera; family Gryllidae; genus Acheta; species Acheta domesticus. Next base: position 141,093,566 of record JAHLJT010002406.1, on the reverse strand, counting down.
TACAAGAAAAAATTTGAAGTCGTTGTAGAGAAAATTTCGAAAAACTCCGGGGGACGTCATCTAAAATACCCCAAAAATGAATATTTTTCAAAATCTCAGAGCTTCGACTCAGGCCTGATTGACAGTGGCTTCTTCAATGTGGAAAAAATCGTACGCATATTTTAGGCGCTAGTACTGTTCACATACACCGGATGGACAGACGAACGGCGATTTAGGATGAGATTTCACTATTCTCTAATATTCTAAAATTAATATTTACGTTCTACCATTAGGAAACAGAAATGTTAAGAAAATATCAAAAAATGAACTTTGAACGGCAATAGATGGCACCTGGCAAGTGTATGTGGCAGTTCCAAATAGCTACCCCACACCCAAAGAAATAGAAAACTAATGCGGGAAAGTCTATGCCATTCTTTAGCAACACTAGTTACTTTCCCGTATACGAACGTATACACGGAGTGATATACGTAGTATAGGGAAAGTTATGTAATGCTGCGCGAAAAAATGGCCAATTTTCGGCGGAAAAAATTCATTGCCGGACCGTGATAACGAAAAAGTGGATAAAACCAGTTGCTAAATTAAGAAATAAAATCTAACATATGGTGTAGCCAGAACCCCACTTTTGTGGGTCCTTCATACCGAGAAACCAATTGAAAGGAAAACGTCCTTCTGTCCGTCCGTCCGTCTGTGAACACTGCTAGCACCTAAACCATTCCCAAGATTTCTTCCAAAATGGATATTAAACGGTCGATCTGGTCTTAGTCAAAGCTTTGAGATTTTGAAACAGATTCTTCAAAATTTGGGGGTACTTTACATGTAGCCCCCCCCCCCGAACATTTTCAAAATTTTCTCAAAAACGGCTCCAAATTTTTTCTTTAAATTTCTTGTATGAATAGAGTAAAACACACTTATTAGCATGGCATAGGTCCTATTTTCACGGATAACTCTGAATTTTCGAAAATTGTGAAAGTTTGATTTTTTTTCGGCGTTTTTTTCCAACTACAAAATTGAAGATAGAGATTTTTCTTTCAAATAAAATGTGTTCTCCAAAGCGAGTTCTTTGTTTAAGGTCATGTTTATTGTTTTGAAAATTTTAGTAGTTTTCCCGCAACATTGCGTGCAATATGTGCAATTTTAAAAAATTACAAAAACTAGATTTTCTCAAAAACCGCTTCAAATATCTTCTTTAAACTTTTGGTAGGGATAGTGCTAAATGTACTCTATGAGGTAACATAAACGCCAAATTGCTGAAATCTTTTGTTTTTTTCAAAAATTTAATTTTTTGACTTGTCTCTCACGTCGTTAATATTTACACTAGCGGCGAATGGTTGACATTAACATATTTATAACTACATGTGCTTACAATAATGTCAAATACATTTTATCGAAAACACAACCGTTTTCTGTGAAAACTCTCTCAAATTTCCGCATTTTCGGAAAAGCTCAAACGCCATTTTCTCATAAATGGCTAAAACATTTCTTCAAACTTTTCGATCGGATAGTGCTAATTGCACTATTTACTATGACGTTAAGTTTATTTTGAGGTATTTTTTGTTTTTTCAAAAATTGCAAAAATTTAATTTTTTAAAGGAACTCTCACATCTTTTATATTCACATTACCAGCAATTTGTAACCATTATTATATTTGTGAGTGTAAGTATTTCAAATAACTTCAAATAATGTATTTTGAAAACTCAAAAATTTTCTGTGAAAATGAGCTTCAAATTTCGCATTTTTAGTAGCTCTAAAACGCAATTTTCTTTAAAACGGCACATAATTTTTAAAGAAAATTGCCATTTAGGGCTAGGTTTTTGTGTTCTTTAATATTCTAACATTAATATTTTCGTTCTACCAATAAGAAACCGAAAATTTAAGAAAATGACAAAAAAATGTAGTTTGTGCGGTGATAGATGACAGATGTCAAGAAAGAGTATGTAACAGTTCCGAATAGCTAGCGAAGACACAAGGAAATGGAAAACTAGTACGGAAAAGTCTGCGCCATTCAGTAGCACCAGTAGTATATAAGTATATACGTACGTATATACGCAATAACATACGTAGGATAGGGAAAGTTATGTAATGTTACGCGAAAAAATGGCGAATTTTCGACGGAAAAAAATTCATTGCTGTGCCGTGATTACGAAAAAGTGGATAGAACTAGTTGCTAAATAAATAAAAAAATCTCCTAACACGTGGTGTAGCCAGAAACCGTTTTGTGGGTCCTTGATACCGAAAAACCAATTGAAAGGAAAAACGTCCGTCTTTCCGTCCGTCTGACCCTCCGTCTGTGAACACTGCTATCGCCTGAACCATATGTACGATTGCTTCCAAAATGTATATTCCCCCATTGATCTGGTTCTAGTCGAAGCTCTGAGATTTTGAAACATATTCTGTAAAATTTGGGGGTACTTTACATGAAACCCCACGGACATTATCAAACTTTTGAAAAACGGCTCCAAATTTTTTCCTTAAATTTCTTGTAAGAATAGAGTAAAACACACTTATTAAGGGGGCATAGGTCCGATTTTCACGAATAACTCTCAATTCTCGAAAATTGCAAAAGTTTAAATTTTTTTCGGCGTCTGGAACTACAAAATTGAAGATAAAGATTTTTCATTCAAATACAAATTTTTCTTCATAGCGAGTTCTTTCTTTAAGGTCATGTACATTTTTTTGAACATTTTAGTAGTTTTCGCGCAATATTGCGTGCAATGTGCAATTTAAAAAAATTAGAAACACAAGATTTTCTCAAAATCGGCTCCAAATTTTTTCTTTAAAATTTCGGTGGGTATAGTGCCTAATGTATTTTCTGAGATGACCAAAACGCCATATTGCTCTATTTTGTTTTCTGAAAAAATTGCAAAAATGTAAATTTCTGATTTGTCTCTCACGTTGTTAATATTTAAAGAAATTGTTAATATTGAAAGAAGCAATTTTTAAGAGAAAATTGCCATTTATTGCTAGGTTGTTGTGTTCTTTAATATTCTAAAATTAATATTTTCGTTCCACCAATAGGAAAACGAAAAATTAAGAAAATGACAAAAAAATGTACTTTTCGCGGTGTTAGATGGCAGCTAGTAAGAAAGAGTATGTGGCAGTTCCGAATAGCTACCGAAGACCCAAGGAAATAGAAAACTAATATGGGAAAGTCTGTGCCATTCTGTAGCACCACTAGTATATACGTTTATACGTATGTATATAGGGAGTAATATACGTAGTATATGGAAAGTTATGTAATGCTGCGGAAAATCAATTTCGAGATTTCAACGGAAATACACGTTTTGGGGTCCCCTGATACCGAAAAAGTGGGTCTTTTCAAAACGTCCGTCCGTCCCTCAGTCTGTCTGACTGTCTGTGAACAACAATAACCCGTAAAACATACGTGCGATTTCTTCCAAAATAGATATTCACCGGTCGATCTGCGTCCACTCGTGGCGCCTCGATTTTGAAAAACTTCCTTCAAAATTTGTGGGTACTTTACAGTAAGCCTCCCGGACATTTTGAAAATGTTCTCAAAAACGGCTCCTCATTTTTTCTTTAAATTTCTTGTACGAATAGAGTAAATACACTTATTAAGGTGTCATAGGTCACATTTTCACGGTTAACTCTAAATTTTCAAAAATTGCCAAAGTTTGAATTATTTCAGCTTCTTCCTAGAACTACAAATTTGAAGATAGAGATTTTCCCTTCAAATGAAATTTGTTCTCCAAAGTGAGTTCTTTCACGTCATTTACACGATCACGTATATCTCTTTGAAAATTTTAAGTAGTTATTGCGCAAAATTGCACGCAATATTTGAAATTTTAAAAATTACAAAAAGCAGTTTTTGTTAAAAAGGGCTCCAAATTTTTGCTTTGAACTTTTGGTAGAGATATTGCTAAATGTGCTCTATGAGATGACATTAACGCCATATTCCTCTATTCTTTTGTTGTTGTTTTTTAATTGCAAAAATGTAGTTTTTTTGACTTGTCTCTCACGCTGTTAATATTTCAGGAAAGTGAGGCAGCAAGAATAGACGCTATTGTAAAGAACGATCTTATATATTATTTCTCAAAGGGCTGTTTGGTCTTTTCAATAAATTGGGCGACATACGAAACCGATCTGTATAAAGAAGCAATGGATTGAAAAATCGTGTTTCTTTTCACCTGCACATGGGACATTCGTATTGAAAAAGGGCGTTAAAAATACCTAAATATTAAAAAAAAGTAGTAATTCGGGATCTGTAACATCTGATTGCCGCGCGATCTATCGGAAGAAAATTACACTCGGACGGTGGCGGGAAACAAGTGAATGTTGCAATCTCAAGCATTTTTGTTTGTTTCAATTTAATGTAGGTTGTGTAAGCACGTGAACGTGATTTTCTACATTGAATAGAAATCTTGAAATATGAGAGGTTAGTGATCTTAGTGAGGTTAGGTCGTTTATAATGCTGGAATACAAAAAAAGAATTTAAGCAGAAAACAGTTTGGTTATTTGACTAACCGTGCGATTTAATCGCACGGGTTCTCACTAGTCTAAGTAAATCAATCTGGGACGTTATCAGATCTCTGCGCAGTAATATAAACGCACGTAATGCAATTTCAGCAGACGCGTGGGTGCAGTATATTTCACGAACGCTCGCATTAGCTGACATTGAAAGAGGGGCAAATATTATTACTGAACGGGTTGTGCCTGAATTAGATGAACCGTTAACGTGGAATGAAGTGAATAAAGGAATTTTAGCCAGGAATACTAGAAAAGCTTGCGGCGCGGATGGCATTCCGACAAAATTTATTTCGGAGTTGTGGAACTTAGATCCGGAGAGTATTCTGAATCTGTTTAATAGCATTCTTGATACCGGGTCGTATCCAGAAACTTGGAGTACAGCTATCCTCCAACCTATTTATAAAAATAAGGGCGATACGAATTGTCCAGAAAATTATCGTGGCATTAGTATTTTACCAGCGCTAAGAAAATTGTTCTGTAAAATTCTTAACGTTCGACTGAGCGACTGGGCGGAAAAATATAGTAAAATTTCAAAAATGCAAGCAGGTTTTAGGAAAGGCTTCGCGACCACCGACAATATCTTTGTGTTAGATACATTAGTAAAACAGGCGCTTTCACGTAAACGAGGCCATTTATATTGCAGTTTTGTGGATTTCGAAAAGGCGTTTGATTCAATCAACAGAGAATCGTTATGGCGAAAACTAAATGAACTAGGCTTATCACGTAAAGTTTTAACGGTGTTGCAGAGTATGTACAGAGAAGTAAATTTCTGCGTCAAGTGCGGTGACGGAAGTACAACGCAAAAAATAAAATCGACAGTAGGGGTAAGACAGGGTTGCCCTCTTTCACCGCTGTTGTTTATCTTGTATATAAATGATTTATTGACATGGGTACAGGAAACCGACACATCTGCACCGGCAATTGATGGCCTGAAAATTCCCGGATTACTTTATGCGGACGATTTAGTTCTATGCTCGGAAACGATTGAGGGATTACAGACGAGTTTAAGCATCCTAGAAAGATATAGTGTAGCATGGGGACTAAAAGTAAATATTCAAAAAACAAAAATTGTTGTCTTCAAGAATGAGTTTATTTGGGGTAACAAAGAAAAATGGTATTACGCACAGGAGGAACTCGACCGTGTTAAAGCTTTTACTTATCTTGGTGCAAAATTCTCTATGAACGGGGGATGGAATAAACACATAGTTGCGGCTCATAGTAAAGGAAGAATTGCTCTCAAAGAAATTGGTTGCGTAATGCGTAGAGTACCGGAATTGCCCTTAAAGGTGTGCGACACAATGTTTAAATCACTAGTGCTCCCAGCAATGAATTACGGGGCGGAAATCTGGGGAGTGGATAGAATAGACAGATTAGAAAGCATCGAAACAGATTATTATAAATTAATTCTTGGAGTCTCTAGATTCGCAGCAAATGTCGGCGTCTTAAGAGAGGTAGGTAGTGTAGGAATTTGGAAAGATTTAAAAATGAAAGCCATTAAGCTTTGGATTAGATTAGCAAGTGAAGAGTCCGACGCGCTTATTCGCAGGTGCTTTAGAGCGCAATTACAGGAAAACGATAAGCGATATTGGTCGTACAAAGTGAAACGGGTACTAGAACGCGCAGGTCTGGGAGATGTTTCTCCTGAAATGGTTGAGAATAGGGGAACACGGGAAATAGAACGATTAATTTCAGATCGACTTTCGGATATTAAAGGGCAAGATATTCTGGCAACATCGGCAGAAAAATGTTCGTTAGTGGTACAAATTCACACGAGTCCTGTATGGGGATGCGAAAGTTACGTACACACACTTAAAAGGGATGCAAGAAGGGGATACGCTTGGTTTAGGTTAGGGGGGTGGATACAACGTAGAATGAAGGATTCGAATGACAATGGAATCTGTGTACTGTGCGGTGATAGAGAAGATTGGATCCACATTCTGTTAAATTGCTGCGCTACAGAAACTTGGAGAGGAAAATGGATGGGAATGGGGAACTATGGCTTCCAATTTAGAAACATAACGCTCGCTCAAAATATATTATCTGATAATAGATCTCACTTCATGAAAGAATTAGGAACATTTTTAGGAAAGGTTCGAACTATCAGGGAATCAATAATGCTAATCATTAATATTAATTAGTAAATTAGTCAGTAATAATTAAATTAATCAGTAAGCGATAATTAAGTTAATCAGTAGTAAATTGTTTGGAGAGGCGGTGGTGCGGGCGATCTTCTGTGGCGGTGTTTGATTTCAGGGGCTGAGGAGGCCAAAGACGGGATGGAGAAGATGCCCACGCCAGGAAATAAATAAATAGTTTAGAAAAAAAACAACTAGTAGTTTAGCATGTACTCGTCTTCTGACGGCAGGTTTTTCCCCCTTCAGGGGTTTTTTCCTCAGCCGTACCTTATGGTCTCCTTTCCGCGGCTTTGATGCGATGAAGAAACCACTAGGGGTGAATGCCAGAATTCGAAAGGTTAGAATGCGGTAGGATGTAGGTATTGTAATGGCTTAAAGGCCTTCAGCCTAGCCACATAGTTAAAAGAATTGAAATTATGTATCAATGTGTCATAATTACCTCTTAAATAAAATAAATATTTACATTAGCATGTGAAAAGTAGCTCAAAATTGCGCATTTTCAGAAACGCTCAAACGCCAATTTCTCAAAAATAGTTGCCAATTTTTTGTTCAAACTTTTCGAACGGAGAGTGATAATTACAAAAATGTAAATTTTTTGAAAATTCTCTCATACGGTTAAAATGCACATTTCCAGCAATTTGTAAACACTATTGAATTTGTGAGTGTATGTGCTTCAAATGACTTCAAATGAAGTTTTTCGAATACTCAAAGCTTTTCTATAAAAAAGAACTTCAAATTTCTTATTTACATTTGCGCTTAATCGCCATTTTCTTGAAACGGCTCCAAAATTTTCAACAAAAATTGCCATATAAGGCAAAGTTTAATTGTTTTTTTTATATTCTTAAAATAATAGTTTTGCTTTATTATTGGAAAACCAAAAACGTAAGAAAATGGCGATTAAATATAGTTTGGGTGGCGATAGATGGCAGCTGTGAAGAGTATTGGCAAGTCCGAATTGCTAGCCGAGACCAAACAAAACAGAAAACTAATACGGGAATGCCTGTGCCATTCTGTACCATCACCAGTTTCGATATTTTGTTAGTTATTCTGTTACTCGAGGCGGAGTTGAAGTGAACACAATAGAGATAATTAAAATTGGTCTAGTCATTCTTGAGTTATAAATTGTGTAAGTAACACAACTTTGTTTTGTATATACACTCATCGCTATAAATAAAGCTGCACCTCGAAGGATCCTACGCAAACGTGGTATTTTTCACTCCAGTCACTGAGCCAGTGATTTCGTTTTCACGGTTGGCCGCGCACTGGATGGTCGGGGGTAAGTGTCACGCGCACTGGGGGGTCGATGGGTATGACGTCGCGCCCACCGGCCGAGAAAAGAGGGTCTCAAACGGCCGCGCCGGCCATTGCGACATCGGCTAACGTCGCCAGAGCGTCACTTGCGCGTACACCATGCCTAGGCAACGCGTTCGACAGCCGGTTGTCCAGAAGCTTTCGAGAGGGGGCCGCACCGTGAGTTTGCCGGAGTCTGATTTCTGTCGCCGTATTGTGCGCCACATCGGTCATACGGATACCACCATCGCCCGCTGTTGGCGGCAGGATTGAGAAAGGCACGCACACGAAGTGTAGGATCTGGACGTCCGCCACGCACCACGAGGAGGGAGGCCCGACCGATGGTCCGCCACGGGCTGACCACATCCAAAGACAACTATAGGTTCTTCAGTGGTGATTCAGTGGGCTGTGCAGCCTGCACTGTCACATCCTGTAAGTGCCAGTACCACTGGCAGGCAGTTGCACAACGCAGGGCTCGCCGTACGCTGACCGTTACTGACTGCCTGCCCCTCACACCCCAGCAACGTCGCTACAGACTCGCCTGGTGTCGGGAACGATGGACCTGGGGCCATGCAGACTTGCAGTGAGTCATCATCAGCGACGAGTCCCGCTTCTGTCTTAATAACGTCGATTACTGGGTCCGTGTCTGAAAGCGCAGTGGGGAGCGCCACGACGAGCGGTTTGTGGTATCCCATCAAACTGTCCCAACAACCTGGTGTGGCGCGATATGCTATGGTGTCCTTTCACCGTTAGTGTTCCTCAGGGACACCGTGATAGCCGGTGGCCCTGCCGTTCGTGAACGCCCACGCCCATGCCCTATTTCCACAGGAAAACTCACGTCCCCATACCATAGCCACAGAATAGATACTATTCTGTATCTACGTAGTATCTGTTCTGTGCCACAGCCATCTCCCGAGCATGCCTTGCAGCCGTGGATACCCTGCCATAGCCAGCCGCATTGCCAGGCCTTTCCCCGATCGAGAATGTTGGGGGTGCTCCGGAGTATGCGAACCCCACCCCTACCCACCAATTTGCAAGAACCGCGCGCTCAGGTGCGGGCTGCATGGAATGGACTAGCACAGGACTCCATTAGAGACTGTACAACTCCATGCCAAGACGTCTGGACGCGTGTGTTTGCCAACATGGCGACCTTCACGCCAAACTAACATGTACAGTCTGTGGGCGTGTGGCGCAGTAAATATTGGTTCTACAAACGTGAAAATGTAATAATTTCGTAGTGTGTGGTACCCTCTACCTGCCTGCCAACAATGATCGCGATCCGCCTTGTCCATCTGGGTGTTAGGATGAGGAATTCCATTTATTCATGCACTGCAGTGGGGCCTACTTCTCTCCCATTGTATCCCCGCCAAGCTAGCCCTGTCTTGACTTGCCTTGCCCACTATTTGGAAAATTCCGGTGTGCCTCGCTTACTTTCCTATTAAAGGAAGTTTACATTTTTCGTATTGGGAGTTTCAGCTACCAAACATTCCTCGCATTATAATTAAAAACAATAAACAAATATATACTATTAATACAAAATATTCCTAAAATAATTGTAGACTCACATATATTATTTTTGTGGAGTTTTATAGCCCGCCCTCGGTGGCTCATTGGTTAGCGTTCTCGCTTTCCACGGCTCAACCCTGAGTCCGATTCCCGGCCGGGTAAATTAGAACTGTGCGCTTTCCTTGTGTGTGCATTTAGAACTGTGCGCTTTCCTATAGATTGCTGTGAGACGATGAGAAAGCCCGTCCTAAGGTTAAGAAGACCAATGTATACGGTAAAGGGATGTCCTCGTGCCAACCACTGGAAATCCTTATCCCATGGCCGAGAGGCTGTGTCACCGCTGGTCAGCTAAGGCTCGTAGCAGGCTGTCGAGGGAGTTTATGTATATTATTCCAATACTTTCAATAAAGTGCCAAATTGTAAAACTAACTCTTTTTTTACATTTTTTTCTTCTAACGTGTTTAAAAATATTTATCTCCTTCTAACTCGTGACCTTGAAGGGACTTAATTGAAGTTTTAAGCGAAGTATACGAAACATCCGAGAGTTCTCGCGTGGGTACACTAGGAGACAGATCCGGACAAATAGAAATAGATGTCGTAACGTATTTGATGAATCATAATCATAAAAATAAATGAAAATATCTATGCTGAAATGTAATTGCCGGTTTCAATAAATATTTTGAAGACGACAAAAATATGTATGTTACTCTATGTGCTACTGCTGCTCTATGTTTGGTACTACCTATGTGCTAGTAACATGTAGTATAAAACTTATTTGTTAACGTAAACCAATTCATCATACCATCGCAACATAAGAGCAATACTTATCCACCAACCTGTACATTATATACACACAGTAAATTGACAATGTATTGAACCACTTAACAAAACAATATTAGCTTCGTTATTTGATTTAAAGTTTGATTTGATACTATGGATATTGAAATGTGAATAAAATAAACCAAGGAGTCACAGAATTTTGTTACTATATTAGACATAAATATTTTAGATCATTTAATTTTTGCCAATTTTTTATAGAAAAATTGATGAATTAATTCCTTGGGAGCAACTGACATGCGAAACAACAGTACAGATTATTTTTAATATGTAAAAAACCATTGCTTAATTACATACCACTGTATTAGTCCCCTGCCCATATTGAAGAAAAACATTCAACAGGGTTGACCAAAATATACAAATATTTTCCATTTTACCAATTTGAACATGAGAAATGTGTAAATAGTCAAATCGATCGTCATAATGGAAAAATTGCCCTACTTCCTAGAGTATTATTCATATTTGCTTCCATCTTTACAGTATTGTTTTCAATGGTGCGTGTTCTTCAGCAAGTCGTTCGTGCTTCTGAGTAGCCGATTCAGAATTTTAACAGGCTGCCCATCTCTTAGCACTTGTATTCTGCTTTGCCAATTGAAACAGGCACGTAGCCAGGGGAGGGGCTCGAGGGGCTGAAGCCCTCCCCGAAATTCCAATATTTTTTTATTCATTGATTATTTAATAGTTTAAATTTATCCAAATATATCAACATTTATAAAAGTAAATTAAAACCCTGCTGATTAACACACTGATGCTGTTTAAATATTTTAAACTGTTTGAATCGCGCGCTAAAAAATCATATGGGAAGATGACTAAAAACAGATATGCAAAACTACTAGATGATGGTATCAGCTGATGATGTAACAACATTGTCTATAGAGGGACGTATTTTGCTTTACGCTATTTCGTTTTTATCAGTGTTACTCGTATTTTGAAAGCTATTGAAATGAAACCATCTGAAACCTCATCGAGTCAATTAAGCATCACTTAAGAATATAAAGTTGACTTAGATTTAACGGTAAGTAGAGGTTATGTTTTTAGTTTTTGCATTGAAAGCTTTTCCTGTTTGCTTTGCCAATTTTGTAAACAGAAAATAATATGTTTGCGTAATAAAATTTCACATTTTTATTTAAGTAAAATTATGTTGAGATAAGAAAATTACGCTATTGAAATATTTTTATAACAAAAAGTATAATAAATCATATTTACAAGTTTTAACTCACGATTTCAAACATGTAATCTTAATTTTAAATTTTAAGTTCAGACTTAGAAAGTAAAAATGAGAATTTGATATAAAATTTACTTTTAGTCAAAACTAAAATAAAATATTTGTATATTCAGTATGTATTTTTATACACAGAGAAAAAGTTATTTCTTTGATAATATCTATATAAAAAGTACTATATTAGCCCTTTGCGCTCCTATGTCGAGTGGGACTCAACATCAAGATTTGTATTTTCCGTTCCGATGTCGAGTCCCACTCGACACGGCTTTTCTGTGCGTTTCGCGCATCCCTATGCTCCGGCTCGACACGTCTCGACACCCCGTTTTTCTGTCAGATAGTGGCATCTAAAGAATAGTTTATTAATTAGATAGTGAATTTAGCTTCGTGGAAGCGTTTAATACGCGTTTTGATGACATTGTGAAATGACTTGAATTTTCGCAATGGCTTGTTCTTCGCGTGTTGCGGAGGATATTTTACAAGCGGCTTGTTTTGATAACAATAATGTCACGTCAGTTATGATAAGAAAATTGAACGAATGAAGAAATCGTGAAACAAAAAATGATCATTGATCACACATCACAATTTTGCGTTGATAGATCCGATCACTTTCAATCAAGCTACGACCTTGTGGTGGAGTAAATTATATTTTTAGTTGTTGGAAGTTGCAATAATAAATAATTATCTATTGTACAAATATAATAGCAAAACCAACAGAAGCGGATTAACATTTTTGCCGCCTGTAGGCACATCAAATTTGCCGCCCCTTGTTTAAAATTAAGGTTACATTTCAAATTGTAACGTTTCAGTAACAATTCCTCATTAATTTCAACGTTTTAACTTTAAAAGTAACATTTTGCGCATTGTTTTTATAAATTAAATAAATTTTTTTGATTTGCTAATTTTGGATATAAACTGTATTTGCATAGCAAGTAACGTTCAACATTATTAACGTTTCAACACTGAAACGTTAACAATAAAAGGAAACTAAAACATGACAACCAGAATTGCAACATTTTTTCTTTTGTCAAGGGGCCTTACTTTCAGATTCATATACTTCTGAAATCATAAGGTATACTCTAATGAAGTAGACAAATAAATAGCTTTTATTAAATATTAATATGATAGATTTTTATTTACAACAACTGAACGATTAGAATATTACGATATTGTAACAGTTTTTATAGTTTTCAATTTACCATTATAAACAAGGAATAGAACGTTTAATTTTTTGAATGGGGTTTTTTATACAGTTGAAATAACTTTTATTAATTATTGCTAATTTGTATATTGATGTAAACTTTTGCGACGTGCCTTTTGGTGAGCAAATTCATCAATAACTAAAGTATAATCTAACACGCTGAAATAATTTTCTTCGATACACAATAACGCTAAGAAGTTCAATCGATACTCTGTCATTGTACATCGCAAATAATTTTTAATCCTTTTTAAACAAGAGAATGAACGTTCTGCTGTGCAATTGGCCACCGGAATACATAAAAAGATTCGAAGTGCAATGTCAACGTTAGGATAAATACATTCTAATTCTTCTTTCAGTAACCACTTTAATAAAGCTGCAGGATTCGTTGGCTTAACATCTTCGTCAAGTATCTTTATATACGAACTTAAATGTATCAGCTCAGAAACAAGCGATTCTTCAAGATCTTGGGGAGATTGTGAACATTAAAATATCGCTGCTTTTTTCAAATCTATCAAATTAGCCTTAAATTTGTCATATACATATTTATACGCATCAAGTCTCTTATTCAATTCTGCAAGTAATTTATCAACAATAACGAAGTAAGTGTCAATTTTAAACTTGTCTCGTGCGGTCAGTTCTGCTGCATTCTCATTAGTTTCATCACATTGCATTTTACGTTTCCTTTTTCTTTTGTTTTCCGAATCATACGTTTCAGTATTCGACAGCTTCTTCCCCTTCTCTTCAAAAAATTCAAAATTTTCTGGCCTGTGTTTGGAAGGAATTACAAAAATGACTCTTTTGGTGTACCATCTTTTCCCACATGTCTAATAACTATAGCGAGTTGATCCACGTGTCCAATGTCTGGTGTAGAGTCCACAATTATGGAAGACTTAATAATACTTGACACATCGAATGTTTCGGAGAATCTCATCTGTAACTGCTGTAGCTAATATACCTATTAGTTCTTCAACCGTCGTGGTGGGTAAATACGATGTATTTCCTTTTCTGCAGTTACCAAATTTTTGTATGTGATCTGCTAAGAAGTGGTCATATTTCGAAATTAACTCAAGCAACATCATGTAATTACCATTTTGATTATTTCCAAACTTTTCGACATGTCCTCTCAAATGAAGCCCTCTTGAAACAAAAGTTTTTATTACTAAAATGACACGCTTAAGAACATTCCTCCAATAAGTTGCCTCGGTTTCAACTTGTTCAAGCAGCTACTTATTCCCTTGGTTTTCAGTCCGCTGTCAATTTTTCAATGCGGACGTACAGTTTCTATGACATGTAGAATTCTCAATTTGGTAGGCGCATTTTTCCAATCATTGAATCCTTCCGATGATAATTTTGTTCTTACTTCTGAATTGCTTGAAAACAGTAGACAAACACTGTAGAAAACAGTTCCATTGCTCTCAGAGTAAACAAGTCACTTGCGAGGCATGTTTCCTTTACTGATATGCGTATACTCAAACATATTCAACGTTAAGTAACGAATTTTGCCATCATTGTACTTTTCGTGATTTAGAAAAGTCAGCGTTTTTGTTTTGTTCGAACCCATGCTTGGCAACATAATCACGTGAAGCTTCATTAAATAGACCACAAAGGTGGATCACTTTCCCAACAAAAACGATTAGTAGAAGTTATGGTTTCGTAAAGTGTATGTTCTTGCAGTTGTGTACATTCGGTAGAAATGTGTGGGTGAACCTGGAACACGTGAAACTGATCAAAGATCTTGATATCTGCAGCATGGGAACTGCAGATCATTTCCGTGTCAGAGTTACACTGTGCTTAAGCACCGTGACAGAAGAAACAGCAAACGATAATACATCAAATCCAAAAACCGTCTTGAAATGGAACATGAAAAATATAAATAAATACACGACTATACTCGAGAGCAAAAACTGTCCAGAGGCGAATGATCCTAGCGAATTAAGCAAGTCCCTGAAATCGAATATACGAGATGCAGCAGAACAATCGGATATGAGCATTCTAGTTAACAAGCGAACCCAAAAAACTAAACGTGACAAACCCTGGTTTGACAGTGCCTGCAAAAGACTTAGGAAAATTACAAAACAAAAACACAAAATGTGGATCAAAAACAAAAATGCGAATGAACGAAGGAAAGAAGAGTTTAAATCCAGGGACTGAATACCGATATAATAGCGGTAAAGGTATTTATACCGGCATAGAAATACCTTTACCTCTATTATACCTTTATTCAAAATACCTTAACAAAAAAACCGGTATAAGACGTCAAATACCGGTATTTTTAGAGGTGTTTTACCTTTATTCGACGTCTATACCGGTAAAATACCTCTATTTAGAGGTATTTTCATGAGAAAATACCGGTATTTCAGTATAATCATACAGGTTTCGGAGGGGAAACATTCCGATTTTTTACGCTGAGATGGCTCAGAGGAACAATTATGGACTCCGCAGAGTTTCTGAAAGGGGGTCCTAGGGTTCGAGTCTCAACGTTGGCGTATTTTCGTCACCAGACATTCTACCTAGGTCGAGTTCTGTTGTTGGTTGAGAAAGAATTATTATAATAGTCTGGGGACGCGAAGGCGTGTTTGGGGGAGCGAACGCGCGTGTGCACACGCGAACGCGCGTGTAGGGACGTGAACGCGCGTTTGGGAGAGTGAACGCGCGTTTGGCGTTCGCACGCGCGTGTGGGGCCACGAACCCGCGTGTGGGGCCGCGAACGCGCGTGAAGGGACGCGATGGCGCGTTTGGGGGAACAAACGCGCGTTTGGGGAGCTAACGCGCGTTTGGGGAGCGAACGCGCCTTTGGGAAGCGAACGCGCGTTTGTGAAGCGAACGCGCGTTTGGGGAGTGAACGCACGTGTGGGGCCGCGAAGGCGCGTGTGGAGGAGCGAACGCGCGTTTGGGGAGCGAACGCGCTTGTGGGGCCGCGAACCCGCGTGTGGGGCTGCGAACGCGCGTTAGGGGCAGCGAACGCGCGTTTGGGGAGCGAACGCGCGTTTGAGGAGCGAACGCGCGTTTGGGGAGCGAACGCACGTGTAGGGCCGCGAACGCGCGTGTGGGGCCGCGAACGCGCGTGTGAGAAACGCGAAGGCGCGTGTAAGAGAGCGAACGCACGTGTGGGGACGCGAACACGCGTTTGGGGGAGCGAAAGAGCGTTTGGCGAGCGAACGCGCGTGTGGGGACGCGAAGGCGCGTTTGGGGAGCGAAAGAGCGTTTGGGGAAGCGAACGCGCGTTTGGGGCCGCAAACGCGCGTGTGGGGACGCAAACGCGCATGTGGGGACGCAAAGGCGCGTGTGGGGAAGTGAACGCGCGTGTGGGGACGGGAACGCGCCTTTGGGGGAGCGAACCCGCGTTTGGGGAGCGAACACGCGTGTGGGGCCGCAAACGCGCGTGTGGGGCCGCGAACGCGACACTATTTCCTTCGAAAATACCGGTATAATACCGGTATAACCTTTATGGACGTCCATACCGGTATAGACGTCCTATAAAGGTATTTTACCGGTATAAAAGAATAAAGGTATTTTATACCGGTATGAAAAATATCGGTATTTTACCGGCATTTTTACCGGTATTCAATACCTTTTAGGTCCCTGTTTAAATCTAGTTTTCTTAAGTCGAGAAAGGAGTACGCAGATTTGATCCGAGAAAATAAGAAACAACACGTAATAAAAATACAATTAGCACTATCAAATAGCAGAGACCCACAAACATTTTGGAAAGAAGTAAAATGCCTCAAACCGAAGAAACGCTCACAATGTCCGATTAGTCTTGAGGAATGGTGGAAATTTTATGACAAAATATTTCAAAACTGGAACCTGTTAACACAACATTTTTTGATGCCACACATCCGTACTTAGACAAGGAAATAGAATATAATGAAGTGTTTAAAATTCTGAGGGAAATGAAAAACAACTAGTCTCCTGGCCCGGATGGAATTACAAATGAATTCCTAAAATATCTACCTCCTAATTCGATAAGACAAATGACCAAACTATTCAACGCAATAATGAAGACAGAAGAACTTCCATGGGACTGGTGTAAGTCGGAGGTTATACTTATCTACAAGAAAGGGGGCGTGTATGACCCAATAAACTACAGAGGCATTGCCTTGGCCAACACACTATCGAAGATATTCACAAAACTGATTGCAAAGAGGTTAAATAATCACTGTGAAAATTACGGCATACTTCCTGAAGCACAATGTGGTTTCAGAACACGACGCTCTTGTGAAGATAATATATTCTGCCTGAATGCAAAGATCGCGATAAATCTATCCAAATCAAGAGGCGAATTATACGCTGCATTCATCGATTTCCAAAGAGCGTTCGACTCTGTAGTCCATACCATTCTATGGAAAAAACTATATGAGGCAGGAATTAGTACTAAAATAATTGGAATCCTACAAGATTACTACGCCAAAGTCAGGATGAGAGTATCAGTAAATTATAAAAAGACACAAGAAATAGAATTGACGCAAGGCGTCCTGCAAGGCGACTCCCTAAGCCCGATCCTATTTTCTATACTGCTACATGACATCATTAAGTTTTTTATTCAAAATGGGCCTGACAAAATCGAAGAAAAAATAGAAATGCTAATTTTCGCTGATGATATAATAATACTTTCAGACAACATCATCGATTTGCAGTATAAAATGAACTCTCTCTCTAAGTATTGCGATATAAACCACTTAGACCTCAATGAAAAGAAAACACAACTGCTTATCTATAACAAGGGAGGTAAACAGAAAAAAACAAGACAACTTAAATACAGAGAACATGTTATAAAGCAAGTTAATTCTTATACATATTTAAGGGTAACATTCACTAGCTCAGGATTATTTAAAACAGCTGCAGACGAGTTCCTGTCCAAAGCTAGGGTTGCTATGGGATCCCTTTGGAAGATATTAACTGAAGGTAAATTTGCAGATTGGCAATCTAGATTAGATATATTCAATTCAACAGTGAACTCTGTCTTCCTGTACGCTTCATGCATTTGGGGACTGCGGCACTTAGATATAGCGGACAAACTTCAAGCAGGATTCTTTAAACTTCTGTTAGGGTTACCGAAATGCACTCCTGGATACATGATAAGAATGGAGACAGGTTCGGCCCCATTGAGTACACAAATTCTGAAGAGAGCAATGCTGTATTTTACGAAATTGATACAAATGCCTGAAAATAGATACCCAAAACAATACTAGATACTATGAAACAAACTAAGTAGCACATCCGAAAATACTCATAATCGAAAATATAACTGGATTAATATTCTGAAAACCAACCTCGAGTTTCTCGGTAGCGATCAGCTGTTTACTGATCTACTAGATTCGAGTAAGATTGAGATGACTATTTCACATATTTGCAACCTGTACGCAGATAATATCTTTCAAAAGGATCTAAACAGAGTAACATTCTCATTCTACTGTCCAATTTACAAATTAATAAAAGATACAGAATCCCCTAAATGTGAACCATACTTATACTTGAAAATACCATTAGCACAAATCAAAATAATGGCACAAATTAGGCTTACTGATTTAAACACCGTAAAACTAAAATTCAAAAACATAAGCTATAAACTATCGGAACTAGAAAGATGTATGGTATGCAATCTCAATCAACAGGAAACATTAGAACATATTATAAAACTCTGCCCAATTTATGAACCATTAAGAAACAATGTGGTAAAAAATCAAAACATCTTGGAACTATTGAGCCTAAATGATCAAAACAAGATTCAATCATTTTTCCAATTTCTTAAATCTGTCTTTAAGTTACGGTCATTTGCTCTATTTGAATGAATTTACTGTATCTGAAACTAAATTGAATAACTAAACTGACGAAAAGATAACTGATACTAATTTGAATGTGAATAAGGTGAATAGCTGAGCATTTAAAATATTTATCAAAGGAAATAATAAATTAATATTTAACTTTTTTAACTAGGGTTTTTGTAATTAATGTGTTTTTTGTGTTTTTATAATTTTTCTATTTTTGAGTAATTGTATTGAGTTGACCATTTCATTGATTAATGATTTCATAACTGTATACTGGCGTATAATTAAGTTTCCGTAATAAAATGCTATTAAAAGTCATGGTTTTTAAAAACTCATTGTAACACATGATCTATGAACATGTAATGTAAATACACTAAGAGTTTTGTTAGTTTTATGTTGTTTTTTTGTAATAAATGTGTTTTTGTAATTTTTTTATGTTTTTGAGTAACAGTATTGGTCTGTTTCATTGATTAATGATGTACATAATTGTATAATGGCGTATAAGCCAATAAAGCCAATAAAGCCATTAAAGCCAATAAAACCAATAAAGCCAATAAGCCATTAAAGAAAATAAATATTCATTCATTCGGTAGAAATCCTATTCAATGAAAAAATAAAATAATAAGTAATTATAATAATGTATTGTAATATTATACACAAATATTCTAGAAAGATTATAATATATGCATATATATATATATACATATATATATAATAATTTATATATATATATATAAAGGTTTAATTAATTATACAAAAAATTCTTAAACTATTTACATCGGTTGAATCGTCGACTCATTATCAATCGCAATTATATTTTCAATTGCTTGAGGAACCATTTCATTTTTAGCTAGTTGGAACTTTGCAGCCTCATTATTAGATTCAGTGATAATCCTGAATAAATAAAAGAGTCAAAATATTATATGTATTATTACATATTATATAAAATAAAGTTTAGTAACATAATTATAGTAACATAGTTAGTATTTTAGTAACATAGTTATAGTGTTTTATGCTAATTTATTTAAATTCTATATTAAGATATAGTTCATTTTAACGAATAAAATAATAACACGTTAATTATATTTAATTTCTAATCATCGTACTAAACAGTTTTTGCATTTTGAGAATATTTTAGCTCCACAACTCTAAATTAAAAATATATTAATGTTAACATTTATTTAACACAAGTTATTAGCACATGGAAAAAATATACAAGCTGAAAACTAAAATTGTTATCTAATCTATATATTTATACTAACTCTGTAATGGAATTGTCGAATGAACTGCAGCAGTAATCAGTTTCATATATAGGTTTAAAGAATTCATTTATTTTTTTTGTCTTGTCAATTTCATTTTGACATTTCTATTCATTTTCTTTTCGGATTTTTGCATATTGACTTCCGCTGAGCCTTTGGGACTGTGACATTGTTTTACCTTGAACTTTTTCACAGTCCCAGCGGAAACAGTGTGCTCGGGACTCGTCGGAGTGCTGGACGCCGAAGCGGGGGCAGGGACCGCCCGCTTTCAGGCGCCCCGATGCCACCTTCGCCACTCGCGGCCGTTCCCACAACGCTTGCCGCCGCGATCCTGCCGCACACCGCCGCTACAGCGGACTCGCCACGCGTCGCCCGCTACTGCTTCTCAACTCGCGGTCCGTAATAACTCTTTTCGTCCACGCCTCCCAGCTGGATGTTTAATGTTGCCCAGCTATGTTCACTCTATGTTCTCCTTGTGCTCGCCCACATGCTTTGCCTTGTCAACGCAGATTTTACCACTTTTAGCACACTCCAATGATTAATCTTCCCTCACTCCGATTAAGTCTTTGTTCCCACCTGATCACGAAGACACCTACACCAAACATTAACGGTTAACTGCCGCACAGAAATCCACGTGCCGCCGCTGTTCCGCGTTTGCCCACGTGACTATCTTCGGGTACCAACATTGTCCTTTCTTCACTTCACCAATACAACCGTTTTAGCTCACTACATACCATGTTTCACCGCATTGTCCTTCCCGATGCCTTCCATTCTCGATGGTCCCAGATTTCACCACTATTCGTCCTTTTTCTTCCACACCTCACGTAACCGTTCTTTTCATTACTCAGCCATAGCTCCACTACCGACCCGTCTCGTGGTTCCCTCGCGCTTCGGTTCTCCTCTCTGACTCGACTCCGGCACCCGACTCAGCGCCCGACGCTACCGCGCATTTCAAAATGTTTGCATTCTTAGAAGCGGATTGTTATCATTGTTGTAATGATAGCAATTCGTTTCAATATATATATATATTATATATGTGTATGTATATATATATATATATATATATATATATATATATATATATATATATATAATGGCTGAGCCGCCAAAAGTTGTTTTGCCATATAAATTATTCCTAGGATTATTTTAGTAGAAAAAATGACTAATTGTCAGTGTGGTATATATGAGCTGAAGAGGCATGAAGCGCTGTGAACGATGAGGGCATATAAAAATAACACAATACCTGACATTTATATTTTTAATTTATTGTAATTTATTTTTTGAAATGATATACATTGCTAATTATAATAATTTTACTAAAAAACATATCAATCCCCCAACGCAATAGAGTACAATATTTGTTGTTATCCCATCTTTAGCTAACACAAATAAACTGGAAGGTTTGCCCACTCGAGAACATGCCACGTATAATTCACCGTGTGAAAGACATGGTGCGCTAAAAAACAAGCCACAAATAGACATCGTTTGGCCTTGAGACTTATTGATAGTCATCACAAATGCCAATCTTAACGGAAATTGAAGACGTTTTAATTAAATTGGCACATCTGTGGGTATAATAGGGATCCGTGGCAGTAATATATTATCACCTCGAAATTTGCCATTTAAAATGATGGCTTCGATGTTTTTCATTACAGCCCTGCAAATTAATCATAAATTATTTAAAAATTACACCGAAATAGGAAAACTGATAATTATAAAATTACGATTACAGCCCAAACAATAAAAATAATGGCCGAAAATTGTAGTGAATGAGAAACGGCTTATTATGTGAGAGATCTCATCCCTACACCGTGCTGCTTATTGGGTCAGAAGCAATGTTACCAGATGTGAAACTTCCGATTGCGAAGTTTTAAGTTCGAAAATGCGGATTTCTTCTAATGAATACAGATTTACTAATATAAATTAAAAATAGGGGAAACATGAATAATTCATATATCGATATCTGGCAACATTGGTCCGAAGTGACGCCGGTAGACGCCTTGCGGGGATACTGGTCAAGTGATAAATACATCATTATATCATGTAAATCAATCAGGGTTTTCTTTGCCTGTTGTTGCAATAAATGGCTGTAAAAACGAAAATCTATATATTAAAAGACGGCAGGAACAAATAATTAACGATAATAATTAAATCTTCTCTAAAGAACAATCATTTAAAAAATTGTTATACAATGCATGTACACATTTTTAACTGTTCAACAATGAATCTGTTCCCCATTTTGTACATTCGAGAATTTAATATCAACTTCCGAAGGCTAACTAAACATTAATTAAGGCTAATTAAACAATTTGCAGCAACAAATATCACAAATTATTAAAACAAAGTTACTAGTCATATCTATCTATAGTCAAATAGTAATTGCTGTGCTTTTTTCCTGCCAATTATAGTGTTAATGATATATTAGTCCCTAAAATGCTTAAGACTCCTCTAAATTTTGGTATTCACATTTAATAGCAGATTCTGCACATCCCTGAGCAGGTGCGTAACATGGAGAAACACCGTGTAGCGGGTGAAATACGGCAGTGTGAAATATCTACCGTGTGTAGCGGGTTGCCTAAAACGTTTAGTGCGAAAAATAAAAAAAATGGGGAGGAGCACCCTTATCACTAAGGGGTATAAAAATAGATAACAACCTCTTCTCAGACCTATTGAATATACATATAAAATTTCATCAAAATCTGTCAAGCCGTTTCGGAGGAGTATGGTAACTAAAACTGTGACACGAGAATTTTATATATATACTAGCTGACCCGGCAAACGTTGTTCTGCCATATAAATTATTCCTAGGATTATTTTAGTAGAAAAAAAATGACTAACTTATTGTCAGTGTTTGACGATGTGGTATATATGAGTTGAAGTGGTATGGAGCGCTGTGAATGATGATGGAATATACAAATAACAAAATACCAAACATTTATATTCTTAATTTATTGTAATTTATTTTTTGAAATTATATACATTGCTAATTATAATAATTTTACTAAAAAAACATATCAATCCCTCAACGCAATAGAGTGTACAATATTTTTTCTTATCCCATTTTTAGCTTACACAAATAAAGTGGATGGTGTGCCCACTCGAGAGCATGCCACGTATAATTGACCGTGTGAAAAACATGGTGTGCTAAAAAATAAGCCACAAACAGACATCGTTTGGTCTTGAGACTAATTGATAGTCATCGCAAATGCCAATCTTAACGGAAATTGAAGATGTTTAAATTGAATTGGCACATCTGTGGGTATAATAGGGATCCGTGGCAGTAATATATTATCACCTCGAAATTTAGCCATTTAAAATGATGGCTTCGATGTTTTTCATTACAGCCCTGCAAATTAATTATAAATTATTTAAAAATTACACCGAAATAGAAAAATGATATTTGCAAAATTACGATTAACGCCCATGCAATGAAAATAATGGCCGAAAACTGTAGTGAGCGAGAAACGGCATTTTGTGTGAGAGATCTCATCTCTATTCCGTGCTGCTTACTGGATCGGAAGCAATGTTGCCAGATGTGAAACTTCCGATTGCGAAGTTTTTAAGTTCGAAAATGCGGATTTACTACGTATAATATAATTTAAAAATAGGGGAAAACATGAATAATTCATATATCGACATAGAATTCCGTTTTATTAAATAAATGCGATAATGTCTCACTATATTTGTTCTCACTATATATACTGTTCTCGATTCACCCAAGAAATTAAAAATATAAAATATCAGTATTTTTGTTATAAATGTACTTTCAATTTATTTTTAATCTCAGTTTAATATGAAGCCAAGTAACGTAATTTCAACATTTTTAATTTCAATATCCCGCGAAGTGCATCATTTCTCCGGCTTGTATAAACGCAGTAAAAATTCGAAAAATGTTCCTTATTCTTATTTGGCATATTCAAAAGCGACTAATCAACATGTTGTCACCTATTTGTCCTCTGAATCTCTAACAGTAAGACAATAAAGGACGGAGTTCACGACTACACCTTGGTGGTGGGTCATCAATTTTCGAATTCGGCAATTGGATAAAGCCCTAATGATTGGTAGATGATTGGTGTTTTATTGCTTTCTACTTTAATCGAATAGAGAGAGACAGCATTTTGAACATTCAAACTTTGTCAACCATAGTTAGCGGGACATCTAACGATCGTTGTAATAACTGAGGAAATGAAAAAAATGGATTTTAATATACTATCATAATAATGCGGATTTTTTTGGCATCCGCATCGCTTAATGCGGGTTGCGGATTAGGTACATCTGGCGACACTGCGGAAATGCGGTACATGTGGCAACACTGGTCAGAAGTGACGCCGGTAGACGCCTTGCGGGGATACTGATCAAGTGATAATTACATTATTACATCATGTAAATCAATCAGGGTTCTCTTTACCTATAGTTGCACTAAATGGCAGTAACAACGAAAATCTTTAACTCAAACATATTAAAAATGGCAGGAGAAAATAATTAACAATAATAAATAAATCTTCTCTAAAGACAATCATTTCAAAAATCGATATAAAATACATGGACACATTTTTAACTGTTCAACAATGAATTTATTCCCCATTTTGTACATTCAAGAATTTAATGTCAACTTCCGAAGGGTAATTAAACATTAATTAATTAAGACTAATTAAAAAATTTCGCGGAACCAAACATCACAAATTATTAAACAAAGTTCCTAGTCCCAATGTCATTTCTACCTGCAGTCAAATAGTAATTGCTGTTTTTCCTGCTAATTATAGTATTAATGATAGATTAGTGTCTAATATGCTTAAGAGTCCTAAAACCTGACGCAACAATGTTTCTCGGAGACAACATTTTTCTAGCTGACCCCGGCAGACGTTGTTCTGCCCCTATATCTCTCTTTCTCCTTCCCTATCTCTCTTTCCCCGTCTCTCTCTCTCTCTCTCTCTTTCTCCGTCTCTCCTCTCTTTCTCCGTCTCTCCTTTCTTTCTCCGTCTCTCCCTCTCTCTCTTTCTCCGTCTCTCTCTATCTCCGTGTTATTCACATTTAGTAGCAGATTCTGCACGTCGTAATATAGAGAAACGCCGTGGGTGAAATACATACCATATGTGAAATACACCTCTGTGTGAAATACATACCGTGTTTAGCGGGCAATAAAAAATATTGGGGTGGCTCTGATTACTTCTTGAGTCGTTACCGGTGGGATGTGTAAATTTTCTTCATTTTTACTATTCTCATTTACCATGTCCAGCAAAAAAATTGGTCTATCTTCAGTAAGCAGTGCTTTATAATATTCCCTCCACTCTTCCATGCTTATTGGCTAATACCTGCATAGTCATTATTTTGTTGGCTTATCTATTAATTTTCAATTATTAATAAACTGGATTCAGAAAAATTAACAATAAAAAAATAAAATTAATTTTAAACAAAAAGTACTAAAAAAGAAAATTAACCTTTACTACTAACACTATCGCAACTAACTCCACTGTGATTAGTGATGAATACAATTGGAAAATAATAAATGCGTAGTACTAAAGTAATAAAGGAACCGAAGCCACTTAATGCAGATTTATGAAAAGCAGCAAACTGCAAAATGAGAATCGCTATCAACAATACCAAAATAGCACAGCAAAATCCAACATTATTGTTTTGAATATTGGCGGAATATACGGAAGTATAATGACGTATAATACGGAAGTAAGAGACATTTTTCAAAAGTAGTTACGTTAGCTGGCCAGCACTATAACCCGTGGTTATTTTCAGTCTAAGGCTCCATAAATTTCTTCCATAATCATGGCTCCCAGATTGTTGACAACGAGCAATATGGAATGAAAATCGCGCATGTTATGAATTTGTGAGTTTCGAAGTATTTCTTGGGTATTTTTTGAAGTAAATTTGTAAATCGTCTTGAAACATTGAATTTGGAGAATAATAAGTGAATTAGAAGAAAACCAGAACTGTAAGTGGTGAAATATGTGTTTAGTTCGCAACGCTGACAAAACATCTAAACTGAACATAGAGGACTCTGAACTGAAGAAAAAAAAGTGAAATAACCGAAGATAGTTGAAAGCGTCGGCAACGCCACATTCAGCTAGTTTATATTAAAGAAAATTCCAGCTTACCATCGGAGGAGAGACTGTCTCAAGATAAGTAGTCATTATTATAAATTCTATCAGAAATCACAAATATTGAGCTCAATGATATCTCTTGGTATTGCTTTTGATTCTAAATCAAATCCTATCAGAAATATTAGACCTTTAAAAGTAATATTGTCGAATTCTGATTGTGGTATAATTCAGATAAATAAACACAAACTAGCATATGATATTCGTGAATGTCCTGAACGTACAATTCGTCAAAGGGGGCATTTGAAGCGCATCATGTCGCAATTGAAAAAATCTGATAAAGGACAATCAAATGTGTTGTAGTGTCGTAATGAAATAAGACGACAGGATAATGTAACATATGTACTTTTATTTATAATCTATGTACAGGGATAGTATGGTTTAAAGTACAGAGCATTTATAGAGCTTCACGTTGCGAATGTTCCTGTTGTCGCCAGGAAGCGCGGCCCTCTGCTGGACAACGACCGCCGTCTTCGCTGTTTTTATGAATGAGAGAAACGCAACGCGTTCCAGCCCTAACCCCCCTGCGTGGCAGGTCACTTGATGCCATCGCATGCTGGTCGTACCACCTACGCTGAAGGATACAGAGGAAGAAAAATTGTCCTTCTGTCTTTCCTTCTTTCAGAAAAGTCAAGAAGTTGGTCTTTGCCACAAGGACGACTTTGTAGTGGACTTACTTATGTATGTCCGGTAGAGCCGGACAAAAACGCCATCAGTTCCGTTCGTTCTCGGCGGCGATACCAGGCGCGCCGATACTACTGTGTCCGAGAATGTCAGTTCCGGAACTACCATTATCGAGAACGAACGATACCGAAACTTGGCCTTGTGACGTCGTAGCTTGGACAAATCACAGACAAGATGGCTTTGGTGTATATATTATTTATTTACATATATGTACATACATAGGTGCCGTCAGAGAGTATATAACAGAGACGGCACTCAATGTATATTGGCGAGCTCTTATTTGACCTGGTGGGGGGAACCGACAGAGAGAGTGGGGGACGCCGCCATTCGCGGGCCCCAATAGCGTTGAAGCTTTAAAAATATGCCGGGAATACGAATCAGCCAATCACGACCACCCACTCAAAACGAGTAGCGAAGACGACCCCGGTGTCAAGAGAGTACAGCTCTGTTTCACTTCCAATATTATATTGCCTTTTGAATTTATTTATAAGTACATATGATTTGCAGATGAATTAAGAACAAAATAAATGTTACACTATTTAGGAATTTGAAGGCAGGGAAAGAAATCTAGGATAAACATGCAAAATAAACGAAAGTGATTTCACATTTTAACATTTATTTTCAAATTAAACATGGAATAATACAAAAACATAATACAAAGGCACAAAACACATACATCCAAAAATTGTGAAATATCACTAATTCAACTTTCTGTTGGCTCCCTACATACATATTTAAACCCTGACAATCTATTCAAAAAGAAATTATAAAAAGCAGCAAAAACATAGCATAATTCATTGGCATACAGTGATGACAATTAAAAAACACACAGATATATGGATATTGCAATAAGCCTAAAGTGAGTTGCAATGTGAAATGTATAAAATGCACCGTTACCAAACAGTAAGAGTTAAACAGGAAAATACAATTGAGTGATCGACTTGAACTTTTCTAGTCATAACATACAAACATAGATAAGTAAGATCCTATCAATTAATCTCAAAACCCTTTGGCCCAAGATTCAAAGCACTGAAATGAATCAACATACTAAGATTTGTAAATACAAAACGTGTAAATTGAATTCATATACTGTCAATACATTGATATGTAGTAAATATATACTTATGTATTTGCCCACTTGTTACAGTGCAAGCTCTTATTCATGCTCAGATTTATATGGAATGATATACATAATATTAACATAAATATGTACTAATACTGTTCAACTATGACTAACAATACACACCAAAGTTTTTAGTAAAATAATGTCTTAATCGAATGCTTCTCTTGCATAACTAGGATGGACAAATACTGTAGCTTGCAGATTAGCCAGTAAACAAATTTTATACATTTGTGTGGCTGAAAACAAGTTCTTTAATCTTTTTCACACAATTGACCATTTACAAATCTGCGAGTTACCGAGCATTGTTTCAAACATTCCAATGTGGATCAGTGCCTTTTGTTTTAATATTGCT
Source organism: Acheta domesticus (assembly GCA_031308135.1). Classification (NCBI taxonomy): domain Eukaryota; kingdom Metazoa; phylum Arthropoda; class Insecta; order Orthoptera; family Gryllidae; genus Acheta; species Acheta domesticus. The sequence continues at coordinate 141,065,597 of JAHLJT010002406.1, read as the reverse complement.
TAGTTCTGGTAAAAACCCCATCCAACATGAGAGGGAAAACTGGAGACAAACTTTAATAATATTTTGTGGAGTGAATTCTGTAAGTTCTATAAATTAGATTAACCATGTACATTTGAACTAAATGTCTTTCTAATCTTTCATGAATAATTTTAAAAGAATATGTAATACATTGCAAATAAAATGTAGACAGGGCTGGGCAGTATTTAAATACATAAAATAGGTGTATTTAAAAAAGAAATACTTAAAATACTTCAAAAATACATGAAGATAATGAGGATAGTTTCTTTTTGTTTGATTTGGCTAGTGAATGGACCTCATTAAAAATAAATAAATAAAAGCTTCTTTCAGCTGTAGAACTTGAGTTCTCTTCATTTTTAAATGACAAATCTAAATTATTAAACGTGATGGACAATTATCAAACAATAATACAAAGTTTATTCTGTATAACACTAGTTTATGTTCATCAGTGCCATTCAACAACTGTTTTCCTGTGCAGGCATTCACAAAGTAAGGGTTTGCTTATGCTTATTTGTAATGTAAATGAAACAAGACCAATGACTTAAGCTCACTATAACTGAGAATTCACTGTATCCGAGTTCACTATCAACAGAGTAGGCTAATTACTAGGGGGTGGATTTGAACGAAATGTAATTCCTTATCTTTTCACTTTAGACCAGTACCTTTTAGTATAGATATTCATTTTATGTTATAACTAGAACTGGGAAGCTTATGCAAGCTCTTAGCCCTGAAATATGCATACAAATATGCCCCAAAAATGTTTGGTCATAAAAAGATATTTAACAAGATTACATATTTTTGCCACCCAGAGACAGGGAATATGCAAATTAAAAACAAAGTATCTACTCATTGTACTAACATATTTGAAGCAACAGGAAAGTTCATGCTTTGTATTAATACAAATTTTTTACTTGGAAATTTATGGTTTTGTGTTATTTTAGCGAAGAAGTCGAACAATATGAAAAAACATTCATTTATATGCCAAAAAGCTCTGAAAACACAAGGTATGCAGTATATGCAAATAATTTCTTATTTTATTTCCAATATTTTGCCATGAAACACACATTTTACAATTTCAGGGAAATATGACCATTGACAAAAAAACTTGCAATTGCATTAACTTCCCAGCTCTTGTTGTAACAAAAGGAATGACCCATTTTTATATGCCCTTTTTTGCATTTATCATCGATTTTTACTACCAAGTCACTTTTTACTTCTTTCTGTCATCTTTAAAGTATGTTTTGCTAATTTCATTGAATTTAATACAATTTTAATGGTACTTGCTTCAAGTAATGTTTACAAGATGCAACAAATTTTTTCACAGAATTTCTGAGCAGCTTATTCAATTTTTGTGCTCAGAAATTGTAATGTCATCCATTACAAGAATGTAATCACCATTGTTTGGTGGATTTCACAATACCTGAAGACAGCCTGGTCCAGTCCAAACCCAAAGTTTGCAAGCTCTGTTCACTTGAATGAAAGGAAAAGACTAGAGACAAAAAAATAATGTTAAATTAAAATGTGCTCGTAACATCCTAAAAGCAAATGTGCAATAACTGTAAACAGTGAATACTTTACCTCTCTCCTCTGGTACACTCTGCAAGAATGCCCTGAGCATCCTGTCAGGTACCTCAGGACATACATCAGAAAAGAGAGTTGGTACTGCGTTACACAGCACTCTCCTAGAGGCACTAATCATGTGTGGTGTAAAATGATCTACGCACACATATCGACCACTAGTTACAGTGCGCCATGAACAGGAAGCCATCAGGACGCCAATTGCTTTCAGCTACTTTATACACCTGAAGTTATATTAAAAAAATTATCAATAATATTATCATCATCTTCTATTTATTCCACAAAAAAATATAGTGATGGTAATAATTTTCACATTTTTATCAATGTATTTCTATCGTACTACTACTACTAATAATAATAATAATGATAAAAGCATGAACAATATAATTTAATTTTATAAAAATGTAAGATTAACATATCGAGCACATGTGTTAAACACAATTACCTTTCAAACATCGTTGGGGAAAGCAAACAGATTTGGCCTTGCAGCAATTTGGCAACAAACACTGCCTCTGTCGTGGCATTTTGCAGGGAAGAAAAGGGTATCCTCTCCGATCCTTTCAATTGCCTTCAACCCCTTAATACACCTGAAGTTATATTTAAAAAATTATCAATAATATCGTCTTTATTTATTCCACAAAAAATATAGTGATGGTAATAGAAATACATTCATAAAAATGTGAAAATTATCGTACTAATAATATTAATAATAATAATTATAAAAGCATGAACAATATAATATTATAAAAATATAAGATTAACATATCGAGCACGTGTTAAACACAATTACCTTTGAACATCGCTGGGAAAAGCAAACAGATTTGGCATCGCCTCTGTCGTGGCATTTTGCAGGGAAGAAACAAAGGGTATCCTCTCCGATCCTCTCAACAAAGGTATCCACAAAAGGGCATTCGTTTTGCACAGCCACTCTTCGTGAAACGGTTCACCAGCGGTTCACCACAATCATAAATTTCAAAACATAGAAACAGGAAGTTACGTTCTCTTCGGTAGTTGTCAGAAATGGTCGCTAGAGGGTACTGTTGATCCCAGTAGTCGTACGTAATTTCTGGGCCCGGATATGGCGGACCCAGTCAGGCGTCCCCGGGCGTCCCCACCAGCGTTTATACGAGAAAGTGGTGGGAGGTGTGAAGGTTTCCCTACCCCGTGACGGCCCCCTGGGTGCCGTACCATTTACTACAGGAGCGTTTGCACCTCGCTAGCACCCGCTAACTATCAACACATTGTCACATGAGCCTGGCGCTCATTCCCGCAAGCTTGCGGCCTCCCACGCACACTGGCGTCTCTCGACAAAAGTTTGAGGAACAACCCTTTCCAGAGCCCACCCGCCTCGCTGTGACCACGTCGGCACCCCGCGGTTGCGACTGCCCGGTCTGCGATGCATCTGGCGCAAGTTTCGGACACCATCCCTCCGGACCTGCACCCCTGGGGTTTCGCCCCCGCTTCTTCCGGCCCTTTTGTGATGCATTCAACACGTGTTCACTGCAAGTGTCCACGATATCCGCTGTGCACCACAGTGCCGATGTTTCAGTAGCAGATGCTACAGCCTGTTATCGGTGTGCCCCGACCCCGTCGAATAAATGCTGGAGGCGTCACCAGAGCTCTCACCACCGTTTAGTATAGCTCAAACTCGTGGCAGTCTCGCGGAATGTCTTGTTGAATAAGGCAAAATATTTTTGCGATTTGCGAGATTTGTACGTTGACCAATGCATAAGCAATCTATTGGCACCTGTAATTTTGTAGTTAGCGTTAGGTTTTTGACATATGTTTATAATAAAAGTAATTAAAAAATAACAATTATGGCGAATATTTGTTTCGTCTATATCGTCACGTAAATATATTTTAAGATATAATTAACTTTCTACGCTTTGTTTCTTGAAATGCATTTCTATTTTCTTCTAGTTTTGTTAAAAATGTTGCTGTACCTTGCGATCAAAACGTCGTTACCAAGGAGGCAGAGAAACGTGAGTTTGGAAATCGAGATCATCCGAATGTGGTGTGTAAAAGCACACGTCGTTCCGATAGTTATCGGGGCTCTGGGGTTTTCGTTCCAGAAAATTTGGCGAAGAACTTGGCTAAACTTCTAAGATAATTCAAAAGACTGGGATGTGCAAGAAATTGCTTTATTAGTCACATTTTGCGTAAAGTATTTTAGAGGCACCGACAGTCTCTAGATCTACTCCTTAGATAGCTGGTTGCAACCTGGAATAGATTTTATTGTCAGTCAACTCATTGTATCTTTAGTAGTATTGTAGTGGAATAATAATGATAGAATAGAATAGAGGTGCAAATACAATTCCTAAACATCTAAATATCTACATTGCCAGGTCCCTGTGGCATCGGTCTCTAGCAAAACCTTGCCCACCTCACGTTTGGTTACCCTCATTCCCACCCCTCTAGTTCCCTACTTCCCGACCCACGCCCTTACCATGTCAACCATACTGTTACCGATGAGCGGCCTGGCTGACAGTAATAGTGCGTGTTAAGTGTGTGATCGATATGCGCATTACTTAACTGAGCAGCTAGGGGGCGGCGCGGGTGCCGGCGGCTAAGTGGCGTCAGACACGCATCGCGCAGGCACACACCCGCGCCCAGTTCCGGCGCACGCAGCTCCGCCCTCGCCCGCAGGCGGGAATCCCCGCGCGCAGTGAGCGCTCGCGCAATTCCTCGCGGACGATGGTTGCGTTTTCAGACATCGTTCCATGGCGCGGCACTTCTGAAACTGCCGATGCTGCGCTGTCCTCACTATTGGTGGAAACTAGTGGTGATACAACAGCACATACTTTCTTTCGGTTTTGGAAACAGCTACGTAATATTGAAGTATTGCATTTTCTGCGCTACTAACACCTCAGCTATTACTTGAAAACGTCCAATTCAAAGAAAGCGCCTGTGATTCATATCTGCATTCATTTCTATAGTCAGGAGCAGCAATTATTTCTTTGACGAATGAAACAAATAGGAATATATTTGACCGATATAGTATTCGCAGCAAATTACACAAGCGCTGTTACCAGCGCAGCGTTGTCAAAACTATGTGCATTCCCTTGGCAAATAATATCAATTCTTTGCAGACATGCTTATTTTCATCTGTATTAAGATTTCATCTTGTTTATCGCTTGGTCATAGTATTAGTTGAGCACGTTGTCTTGAGTCCCGGAATACCTACCCGTTCTCCTTTGCCATCATTAGTTGAATTAAAAATAAATTATAGCAACAAGTGTTGTAGACAAAAATCTGACAATCAGAATTGTTTGCTCCCATGTCATGGAAACTATTTTGCACCGAAAAACGAACTACAAATTTCAGACAATATTCTTTTCGTCAAAATTACAAAACTTCCCACTCCTCTCGCAACTAGCAAAGCGAGATGTCAAGAAAACGTGCATGAATAATACATTATACACAGCTGATATATAACTTTAATATTAATAAATGAATGGAATTACTAATTTTCTACGATTTGTACCAAAAGACCCCACGGTATTTGGCTTGAAAATAATTGTATGAAGCCTGCCATTACGAGGAGATCATAAGTATTCGTGACGTTCTGGAGCCAATGAATAGACGTAGTTAAGGCAACGTGTAGATTAAAATAGATTCCATGTTCCAAGGCACGATCATGGAAATAAGAATACATGGAGGTGGCATGACGTCATAAACTTGAAGCCACCTCCGCCATATTGGTTAGTCCAGAAAGCTTGAAGCATTAACAAACCACATGAGTGTTCTGTCGCTTGTTTAGCTGTGATCGTGTTCAGTTGTGTTGTTTGGCATTGTTTCTAATATTTAAAAACCTAATTCAGAATAGCTAGTTTGCATCCAGAATTTACGGTAGTTCGTTTCCTCCTAATAATAGAAAAGCAATAAAATAAATTGCGTATAAATAGCATTTCTGTATAATCCTTTGTGTTCGAGGAAGCGAAAACAAGGATTGGGTATTCAAATGCCATCACTTATTAAAATGATTACTGATGGATATTACTTACTTACAAATTCCAGTATCAAGAAAGTTAAATTAATATCTCTTTCCCAATGTCGTAATATAGATATTCAAATGTGTGGAATGAGAAAGAGAAATGGAAACACATTAAGGAATAAACTACAACACAACCACAAGGAAACCAAAAAGCCGTTTCACCAGTTTCTTATATATTTAAAACAAACAATAATTTACAGTATACAATTTATTTTTCTTGTAACATTCATCAAAATGTGGCACTTTACTCTTCAATGCAAGGAATTGTCACAATGTCACACACAGATCACATTCTGAAAATTTTCAAGACAAAATTTGTTCTTGCAATCGCTTTCAATGAATGGCCGTCATTAATTACACGAAAAATGGTACATATCTTAATAAAATATGTTGGTACATCAAACTTTGTATGTTCAGCGTCAGGTTTCAATTTTTTATATTAACATGACGTACTAGAAAACAACTGTCTTCAAAATGGTCCCGGTGACGCTTTGTTTTTAACCCCAATCTTCTGACATTTCTTATCCACTCTTCGCAGAGGTTTCTTCTTCGTCAGAGGGAAACTGTGAAATAGAAATAACGTCAAATACGGATGAAATGTTTTACGCAGGAATATATTCCACATATTCAAAAGCTAACCGGTACAAGGAAATGTATTTATTTATTTATTTACGTCAAAAACAGTTAAAAACTGCGTATGACGAGCTATGGGGAGAAGTGAATTTTGTGCACGTTTTCATAATTCTGTGGTCTCTATCCTAAACCATATTCTAGTCGAATTTTGAATACAGAAGAGAGAGTTTTTTTTCGAGTTTTGTTGACAAAATATTCGCTCCTATATAATAAAATATATTTTCAAAGGTAAATTAGCTATAAATTCCTGCCCTGAACCCTCATGTTCTTCATGAAAGAATAATACTTTTTGCCGGGATAATATGAAAAACGATAATATGAATAACTATATTTCCCACTGAAATTCTGAAGACGTGCACAAATAATGAAGTTACATTTATGTCCAGAAGCAAAACAAGGGACCATCTCAGCATTTGCTCAAGGATCAGGGAAACTGGACGAAAAACCTGATCGAGATGGGGGCCATCAACCCAGAAACTGTGGTACAATACTTGTTACAGGTTCTTTAGAATTATACAGTCCAAATGATAAATAATTACATTAACTATCATTGTTAAAATTAATTCTACTTTCCTTTTTGATGCTCGGTATAGTCTCGAATTGTATAGAAACAGTTATGCAGCAGAAAAGATTTTACTTGGGACTTAAACTTTTCTATTGAATTTAATCGTTTAATGTCTTCTGGCAAAGTGTTGTAGAGTAATGTACATGAATTGTATGTGAATTTTTTGTAGTGAGCTGTTGATACTGCCACCTGGTGAATATGATTACTACTTCGTGTGTTATACTTATAGACATCGGCGTTTGCTGAAAATATATTCCCGTCCTTAAGTAAGTCATTTTTGACAAAAACTACTGATTCGTAAATCAGGAGACAAGGTAATGGTAAAATTCCTAGATTAATAAAGAGTGACTTACAAGAATCACGTGGGTTGGATTTGCTTATTATTCGTACAATTCTTTTTTGTAATCTGAAAGTCTGTGAACTATAAGATGTGTTTCCCCAAAATATTATGCCATATCTCAGGCGGGAGTGAACATTGGCAAAATATACACAACGAGCTGTATGAAGGCTGACGGAATTTGAAAGAATTCTGAACGCGTAGCATAATGAGCTTAATTTTGTGTTCAATTCATTTAAGTGGGCATTCCATTTGAGGTTTGACTGAATTGATAGACCTAAAAATTTTGTTACATTAACATCAGTCAATGGCACACCGTTCATTTTCAATGGAGTACAGAATTTTTTATTTGATATGGAAAACTGCATTGAAACTGTTTTATTTTCATTTACTTTTAATTTGTTATTACGGAACCAATTTGAAACGTCTGATATTGTACTATTTACGGTTTCTTTGTTGCAAAGAATATTTGTATCATCCGCAAAGAGAACTGTTCTTCCGTTTCGAATCGCTAAGGGCATGTCATTTACGTATAATAGGAAGAGAATAGGGCCTAAAATCGATCCTTGCGGGACTCCACGTACAATTGGCAAAGAACCGGAAAGGTGTGTACATAAGGTTCCATCATTCCAGTAAGGTATTTCTACTCTCTGAGATCGTTGTTTAAGGTACGAACATAGCCAATCTAGAGCAATACCACGGATTCCATACGAAGGTAATTGTGAAAGTAAAATGTTATGATCAATGACGTCAAAAGGTTTTGAAAGACCTAAAAACATTCCAATAGTTGCTTCGTTTTGATCCAATGATGAGGCAACATCCTTAAGAAAAGAAAAAATGGCTGTTTCCGTAGATTTTGATTTCCGGGATCCATGTTGGCAATTTGAAAACGCGTCGTGTTTATTGAGAAAGGTTTCCATTTGCACATAAAAAAGTCTTTTTGAAAAAAACTGACAAAAGAGAAATTGGCCGATAATTTTCAATTTCATTTTTGTTGCCTTTTTTGAAGAGCGGCTAAATCTTAGCTGTTTTAAAATATCTGGAAAAATTCCGGTGCATAAGGATGCATTAAATATGTGAGTTAACGGGTGTATAATGGCTAGCGCGCACGTCTTTAACAAACAATCCGGAAATTCATCTAAACCGGCCGAATATTTATTTTTTAATTTACCGATTATTTTGAGAATTTCATAGGAAGAGGTTTCGGAAACAAGCATAGTGTCTAAGACTTTTAGGGAAACGTCAGATGTTGAATTTTGTGGCTGAAAACCCTTAGTGAGATCGACAGCAATTCTCGAAAAGTATTGGTTAAAGAGACTAGCCACTGTTGCCGGATCGTTCACATCTCTATCGTTATCTTTTAAAACAACATTCTCTACAAGGCTTCTAGTTGGTTTGGTCGCAATTTTTACTATATCCCACATTGATTTTGTTTTGTTATTTGAGTTCAAAATATCCTGATCGTGTTTCATGATTTTAGCCTGCCTTATGACTTTTCTTAACAATGATTTGTATTTTTTAAAGTACAGGAGGAAATCTTGAGATACGTTATGATGCTTAGAAATGAAAGAAAGAACTCGTTTGTTTTTACATGATGTTCTAATCCCTTGTGTTATCCAAGAATTGTTTTTGCCTGAAATATTTAATTTTCTTTTCTGAAGAGGAAAGCAAGTGTTAAAATGAAATGAAAGCGTTGAAAAAAAAGAATAATATTTATCGTTTGTATCAATAGTATTATAAACCGCGTCCCATGACTCCTGCAGCAAGTAATCAATGAATAATTTTATTTTACTTTTAGAAAACACTCTACTCATACGTGTATTATTTATTGTGTCATTGTTCGCATTTCGTATAATGGTTAGAATTTGTGCATCGTGGTCACTGTATCCTAAATCTTTTGTTTCAATTTCATGTCGAGTAGTGGTTTTGTTAATTATAATTTGATCGATTGCCTTCTTTGAATTTACTGTGATCCGTGTAGGTACTTTTATTGTAATATCTAAATTGAAGGAATTAATTTAAGAAACTGCTCTTTCTCGCAAGATTCGACCAGAAAATCAATGTTAAAATCTCCACATACAACAATGGATTCAAAAGAGCGATTGATGACTTTGATTAGTGTTATCTCTAGTTTTTCTAAGAACAAAATGTAATCTGCAGCTCTCTTTGTTGGAGGCCTGTAGATGCAAAGCAATATCATTTTTAGCACAGGAAGATGTACAACAGAAATTTCAAAAACATTTTCAACGGCATACTCATTGAATTCCGTCAAGGAGATAGAATCAATATTATTTTTAACGTAAATACAAGAACCTCCATATGCCGGACTTTTATGAGATTCTCTTTTTCTACAATAATAGCCTGCGAGGTAAAAGTTTGGAATTTGGAAAATACTAAGTTCATTAGGAGATAACCAATGTTCTGTAAAGCAAAGAACATCCATTTGATTTAAATCGCTCTGTAGAGCTGCCTCGATAAACTCAGTTTTATTTGAAAGGGATTGAACATTATGGTGCAATATCTTTATTTTTTGCAAGTACCTACACGAATGTTTTTCTGCTGCATCTGACTGTAGTTGCTATATATTTACTCCATTTTTACCTCGAGTGCGTGGTCGAAGGTTGTAATGTGTCCCAGCAGTCACAGGTTGTGAGGAAATAGAGGCGTCATTGGTAGTGGGAATGGAAGAAACGGGAGTAGGTTCACAGGAGGGGGTAAGAGGGTTCAGAATAAGGGTGGGGGGTGGGGAACGTAAGGAAGGTGAAAGGGATGGATTTTTGGCAGGAGGCTGCGTAGGACTGGAGTTGATGATGTATTGTGCAAGCTTTTCACCGACTGCATGTTTTCCAGCAAGGTTCATGTGGAGACCGTGCCGGTTGAAGTGTTTTACTGAGAGGAAATTCATTTCAAAAAGTGTTACATCTGTTTCTCTCAGTTGCAGTTTTAGTTGTTGGTTTGCGTGCTTAATCTCGCTGCAGAGTGTTGGTCTGTTGTACCAGAAGGGCAGAGTCGAGACTACAATGTTAGTATTTTGGGCGGCACATTGTAATTTGTTTACATGTTGTTCAGGTGTAAAGTTACCGCCCAAATTAATGTCATTCTGCCCTTCGATGATAAAGACTGTGTCCTGATTGGTCATTGTCTTCGTGTGAGTGTCGAACTCTGCAGTCACGTCTGCAAACCTCCCGTTAGGTTTAAAAATAGACGAGACTGAGTAGTTGGGGGGTAACTTCCTACTGAGAATGGAGGAAAGATGGCGACCATGGCTGTCAGCTAAAATAAGTACCTGTTTTTTAGGCTCAGTAGGAATGGCTTTGTTTTCAAGTGGGCTAGGATGCGAAGCTTTACGTGTTTTGGTTTTGACACGCTTCCTAGCCTGTTTGCGTTGGTTTGTGCATGTATTTGTCGATGGAAGGGAAGGTTTGTGAGGATCAGGAAGGCGAGGAAAATCTGTTTCATAATCTAAAACACTAAATCTGTTTTGAATTGCGACTGGATGTGGTGTCTGTGTCTTATGTGCAGTCACGGGTGCACGGTTGGGAAAATTCGCAGTGTTGCCTGCTTGTGCCCAACCGTCATTGTAGAGAACGACCTCTTCCAGCCTTCGGATATGTTTATCTAAATTACTGTTTACGTGTGTGAAGGCTTTCAGAAGGTCGGCTTTGAGGGTGTAGAGAGTAAAAAGAGTAGAACGAACAGTAGCCATGTCACGAATGCGTGTTAAAGTACGTGATAAAATTGGAATAAATACAAGAAAACTCAGATAAAAGCAACAGTCACCTAGCTTAATATTTTAAAAGTGTAAGATTTATGTGTATTCGATAAATTAAAAATTAAGATTCGATACAAGAAAGAGAAGGTATGCTAACTACAAAATCTATTGAAAACTAGTACTTACAAAATTTGGCAATGCGGTTACGTATTTTCGTTCACTTAAGCTGCAACTGTTTAATACAATGTCGACTATTACTTTACCGCAAATAGATAAAGATATTTGATGAAATTTGTCTTCAAAATATTGAATAAGATTTGCTGCTTTCTTTCTTACGTCTGTTGCTGCAATTTATTGAAGCATGCATTAAATTAACAAACCTCTTTATTCTAGCATGTGCATTATACTAACTTAACCAAACTGCTCCGATAGATACGAAAGAACAGCAGCTTTGCATAATAAATTTGCATGTTTTTTATCCATCCATTTCCTAAACTTTAAGTACTCTTTCTCATAAAGTTTGCAAGACTTTTTCGGTGTCATAGCATTTTCTGCTTTTGCAGATTCTACCACAATTTCTCTAGGCAAATCTATTATATTTCAATCACGATTTTCAAACTAATTGCCATTTGTAAACAAATTAGTTGCTTAGGTAGCATTCATGACGTCAAAATATGAATTTGAGATCTACTACAACTACGAATTACAACTTAACACAATTTCGCTTCCTAAAATCCTTATAATACTGTTATACAAAAAATAGTGTATGCAACTCGTTTATAATGTTACTTTTTTGCACTCGTAAGAAGATAATACAGAACTCACTTTTAACGTCGTTTGTTCGGTAATATCTTCTTATTCGTGTAAAAAAGACAAAGTTAAAAATCAATTGCATAATATGCTATTGTTATTTTCTTAATATTTCGGTTTCGTATTGGTAGAACGGAAATATTAATTTCAAAATATTAAAGAACACAAAAACCTAGTCATAAATGGCAATTTTCTTTTAAAAATTATGTGCCGTTTAAGAGAAAATGGAGTTTTAGCACTATTAAAAATGTGCAATTTGAAGCTCATTTTTAAAGAAAATTTTTGAGTTTTCAAAATACTTTATTTGACGTTATTTGAAGCACTTACACTCACAAATATAATAATCTTTACAAATTGTGGATAATGTGCATATTAAAGATATGAGAGATCTTTCCAAAAATTTACATTTATATAATTTTTGAAAAAGTAAAAAAAATACTCAAAATAAACTTTATGTCATATTAAAGAGTGTAATTATCACTATCCGTTACAAAAGTTTGAAGAAAAAATTTGCAGCCATATATGAGAAAATTGCGTTTGAGCATTTCTGAAAGTGCCGAAATTTGAGCTACTTTTCAAAGAAAACGGTCGTGTTTTCGAGAAACTTCACTAGACATTATTTAAAGCATACATACTCGTTAATATAATAATGTAAAAAAATCGCCGATAATTGAGACCTTAGAGAAAGAACTCACTATGAAGAAAAAAAATTATTTCAAGGAAAAATCTCTATCTTCTCTTTTGTGATTTCAGAAAGACGCCGTAAAAATTTTAAACTTTTGCAATTTTCAAAAATTTAGTGTTATCCGTGATCCGTGACCTATGCCATGTTAATAAGTGTATTTTACTCTATTCATACAAGAAATTTAAAGAAAACATTTGGAGCCGTTTTCGAGAAAATTTTGAAACTTCCCGGGGGGCTTCATATAAAGTACTCCTAAATTTTGAAGAATCTTTTTCAAAATCTTAAATCTTCGACTTGAAGCAGATCGACCGGGGAATATCCATTTTGGAAGAAATCGTAAGTATGGTTTAGGCGCTAGCAGTGTTCAAAGACTGACAGACGGACATACGGACATAGGGACAGACAGACAGATGGACTTTTTCCTTTCAATTGGTTTTTCGGTATCAAGGACTCACAAAACAGGGTTTCTGGCTACAGCACGTGTTAGGTAATTTTTTTTTCTTAATTTAGCAACTGGTTTTATCTACCTTTTCCTTTTCACGGCCCGGCAATTAATTATTTTTCCGCCGAAAATTGTCCATATTTTCGGGCAGCATTATATAACTTTCCCTATACTACGTATATCACTCCGTGTATACGTACGTATACGGGAAAGTAAAAATTCACATCACAGCTTAGATACCTACAACTGTATATAAACAACGAATGAATAAAATAAATTGGCGAAGTAAACGTTTATCTAGCTTACTAATGGAACAAAATAAAATATTTTACGTGTATAAATTGAATGTTGTACATGTAAAACATTTGGTCTTAGGATTACAAATGTACAAAATGTACACATCAGTTCTGTTTACCCGTTCTAAAACGCACAGTATAGCAAATCTGTGTCACGAGTCACTAGTTGTTTTTACTTCCTAATATTTGTCTGTAATGTTTCGTTGGAAGTAATGTTTTCATGACTTTGTCAGTTTCGTCTAATATTTTATCAGCAATATATTCAGTACGTTCCATTTGCAAATATTTCTTGCCAACGAACATTGCAAGGCGTACTAAAATATCTTTTTCAGAATCAATACGTCATCAAACGTAGTCCTCGAATAGTAAAGATGTGCTTGGATTTCTCAAAATTTAAATCATTTATAAACGGAAACGAAAAAATATTGAATGTAACATGTGTATCAAGGGGTATAACTGCACTCGTGGTAAATAAGAAAAGTCGCTCCTATCGTCGCTCGTTTTTTTTGAACCACTCATGCAATTATCCCCCACTTTATATACTCGTTTCGTTAACCCTAGAACGAAACACTCCATTTTACTTTCCCGTATGCGTACGTATAGACGGAGGGTCTAGTAAAGGGAAAGTTATGTAATACTGCGGAAAATCGATTTCCAGATTTAAACGGAAATAAACGTTTTGGGATCCCCTGATACCGAAAAAGTGAGCCTTTCAAAACGTCCGTCTGTCTGTGAACAACACTAGCACGTAAACCATACGTGCGATTTCTTCCAAAATAGATATTCCCCGGTCGATCTGCGTCCACTCGAAGCGCCTCGATTTTGAAAAACTTTCTTTAAAATTTGAGGGTACTTTTCATGAAGCCCACCGGACATTTTCAAAAGTTTCTCAAAACCGGCTCAAACTTTTTTCTCTTAATTTCTTGTAAGAATAGAGTAATATACACTTATTAAAGTGGCATAGGTCCGATTTTCACGGATAACTCTGAATTTTTGAAAATTGCAAAATTTTAAATTTTTTTCAGCGTCTTTCTGGAACTACAAAATTGAAGATAGAGATTTTTTCTTTTAAATAAATTTTTTTGTCTAAAGTGAGTTCTTTCATTAAAGTCATGTGCTACTTTTTGAAAATTTTACTAGTTTTTGCGCAATATTGCACGCTATATTTGAAATTTTAAAACATTACAAAAACCAGATTTTCTCAAAAACAGCTTCACGTTTTTTCTTTAAACTTTTGGTAGGTATAGTGGCTAATGTATTTTATGAGATGACAAAAACTCCATATTGCCCTACACTTTTATTTTTTTCTAAAAGTGCAAAAATCTAATTTTTTTGACTTGCCTCTCACGTTGTTAATATTTACATCAGCCTTGATTTGTTGACATTATTATATTAAGGAGGGCATGAGCTTTAAATAATGTCAAGTAATGTTTCTCGAAAACACAGCCGTTTTCTGTGAAAACTAGCTCAAAATTCCGCTTTTCAGAAACGCTCAAACGCCATTTTCTCATAAATGGCTGCAAATTTTTTCTTGAATCTTTTGTAACGGATAATGCTAATTACACTCTTTAATATGACGTAAAGTTTATTTTGAGTAATTTTTTGTTTTTTCAAAAATTACACAAATGTAATTTTTTTCAAAGTTCTGGCACATCTTTATTATGCAGATTACCATCAATTTGTAAAGATAAATATATTTGTGAGTGTACGTGCTTCAAATAACTTCAAATAAAGTATTTTGAAAACTCGAAGCGCTACTAAAAATGCAAAATTTGACGCTCATTTTCACAGAAAATTTTTGAGCTTTCAAAATACTTTATTTGAAGTTATTTGAAGCACTTACACTCACAAATATAATAATGTTTACAAATTTCTGGTAATGTGAATATTAAAGATGTGAGCGCTAAAAGGCAATTTCCTTTAAAACGTCACATTATTTTTAAAGAAAAATGCCATTTAAGTCTAGGTTTTTGTGTTCTTAAATATTCTAAATTTAATATTTCTACCAATAGGAAACCGAAAAATTAAGAAAATGACAAAAATATGTATTTGTGCTGTGACAGATGGCAGCTGGCAAGAAAGATTATGTGTCAATTTCAAATAGCTAGTGAAGACCCAAGGAAATAGAAAACTAATACGGGAAAGTCAGTGCCATTCTGTAGCACCACTAGTTTACGTAGGTGTACACCCAACGCGTGTCTCGCGGACACATCCATTTTTAACTTACGGGTCATTCCATATTAAATCAACACAGTCATTTTACATCACCATCTCAGATTCAGATGAAATTTGGCACATAGGTAGTATGAATGGAGAATTAGAAAACTACAAATTTTGAGTAAAATATTTCCACCCGTTTCTGAAATACAGCCATGTAAAATTTTGCAAAATTGGGTTCCCGAAAATTTTAAATTGATGTAGAACCTCACCAAATTAAGATAGAGAGCTGGAACAGGTGTCATTGTGCAGCTTTCTTTATGGAATTTTATAAGATATGCAACTCATTGCGTTCAAAACGTTTTTCAAATTTGAATTTAAAATTTTGATTTTGAGTTTTTTCAAAATGCTCATCTTCAAAATGCTTCACAAAAGATTCAATGTTTTTTCAAAATGCTCACAAAAGAATGTTCATTACAGATATTTTGTTTACACTTACCACGCACAGCCTTTTGCTTTCTACTAAGTTTTGGATTACATAAATAACAACTTTTCGTTTTTGCTGGTTCCTTATAAGAGTTGGAGATGATTTGGATTTCCTCAGGAAGAATGCTCAGCATTGACTGAATACTTGTCTTATGGAATCCTTGCTATGACCTTCTTTCTATCTGGGGCACAATTAGTTCTGACAAGGTTGTAAGAAATTTGTGGCGCCTCGTTTTCTTGCTTATATTCCATTCAGGATGCTTTGGTGAAAATAGAACAAATGCTGAAATACCTACTATTTCAATAGAGTCCATAAAAAGAGCCATTGGTCATTGGTTTCCTTGTGCAGCTGTAAATTTGAACCATTTGATCAAGTGAGTCATACCATTTTGTGCTGTTCTCGTGCAATATTATTTGTGGCTTTCCGTTTTCTTCGACAAGAATATGATCTGTACGTCACAGTGTCTGATCACATACAATATGATCTGTACGTCGCATACATCTAATGAACGTCACATATAGTTTTTACTATTTTTGAGCAAATGAATAAAATAAATCAAATCTGTGTGGTGCATTGTTGAGAGTAGCACAACACTTTTCTTTGCCTTTTATGTCATACTATACTACAGAATTATCTCTCGTAAAGCCAAAGAGGGAGCTTTCAATTTCTCTGTCGTTGCGGGGTTGAAATTCCCTGGGATTAAATGACTTGTTTTGGCGTACTATGCCAACAAATGTCAGAACATTTTTCAACAAGTGATCAGCTAAATCTTTTGATGTGAGAAAATTATCGATAGTGATATTACAATCAGAAGAAAATCAGAAGAAAGGTTTTCTACAACCTCGAAGCTAATATTCGTACCTTTTACATTTCTTTCTTTACCTAAAAATGGCATCCCTTTGAAAGGCATGAAGTTTTTGGAGTCACATATCCAGAATAATTTTATTCCATATTTAACCGGTTTTGATTTAATAAATATAATAGCGAAAACTACAGCGTCCTCGGAAAGGTACGAGCTGCAGTAGTGTAATATTATTCCAGCTTTCTCCTGCCGAGCTTGTTGGTAATGAGTTCCCATATTTCACGAAAAGCAGCGAACTAATCTTTTGCCCTAAGAGCACTTCTCGTTGACTTGTCATTAAAACGCTCGAAGAGTAACAGATCTTCGAACCTTTCTCGACTCATTGTTGCTCAAAATATTGTTGGACCGTGTTTGTTACTCCACAAAACCCGAACACTGGTATAGTTCATTTTCATGTGTTCCGCTGTCATCACTAAATAAATTTGATCAGTTATATCAAACTTACTTTGCTCTCTTTTAGACATGAAGAAAAAAAATAAAAATAATAATAATAATAATAATAATAATAATAATAATAATAAGAAGAAGAAGAAGAAGAAGAAGAAGAAGAACGAGATGTACTGATAGTTTGAATACTTCAAAGAGAAAGATCACGGCAGTCACGTTCCCTCTATTTACATCAGTAATATCAATTTATATATGCAGAATATTTATAAACAAAAAACTAATATAAGTGTAACAATTACAGAGCGAAATTGAGTGAAATGTATTAAAAAAACATTGCAATTATAATATATGAATGATATTTTCATGTAAACGCAGATGGTGTCCGTAGTACTGTTGTAAAAACCTGAGAAGTCGCTTTGGGCCTGACGGACCCACCATGGGTGTTTTACGTTATAAATTTAGATAAAGCTATTTGTACTTTGAAAAAAAGTATATAGTTATAAAATATGGTAAGAATTGCACATAATTCTCCATGACAGAGGAATACAAAAAGCGGTACTTCCAAAATCCCGACATTAATTACTAAAAATGTTATTAATATACTGCCATGGGTCCGACGGACCCACCTTGGGTGTTCTAGAGTTAATTCCTATTCTAATCCAGCTACGGAGCTATCCTAACATAAACCCTTCGGAAAATATGAAGTCAGTTTAAATTAAATGAACTAAATATACTTTAACACGGAAAACACAAAAATCACAATTATAATTAACGATTAATAATGCTTCTGAACTTACTGAATTTTCTGAATTACTACACCACGTCGAACTAAAAGGATTAACCATCAACTATTCGCCTCAATATCTTTTACCAAATAACCCAAATGAACAACTAACATTGACACATACCACTTATTATTTGATGTTCTCAGTTCAATTGCTTTCATTACTTTTTGCCATAGAGGTCGTAAGTAGAATTAGAGTGTTCACGAGCCTTATAGCGTTTTCCATTCGTTGCACTGAGACCCACCCTAGTGCAGGGCAAATACGTCATCGCTCCGCAACAGTGCTGCCCCACACGCGTAAAGGGCAGCCGTGGGGCAGTCACGAATGAATCGTATTACGGAACTGAGTCAGTGCATGTACGCTACGCAATGCGATTATAGACAGCTGTTCTTGGTCTGCCATACTGACAGAACTCGAAAAATAAGAATTTTGGAATTGTGATCGTTGTTATAATTTTTATAATAATCATTATTATTTTAACACATCTTGTACGAAGTCTTTTGGTAATTGTTTACTCCTTAATTCATAAAGTATTAACGTGTGATTGTTTTATTTAAAAACTACCAAAACTTCAAAAGCGAATCTGTCGAAAGTTCATTTCCCGAGAATTACCAGTGATCGATTTCGAACATAGTACACTACATTTCGAACCGAAAGGCTTCTGCAGAATTATTTGGTTATTGAAAACTATAAAAATATTAATATGAGCATTTCCGCTTGCGCATGCAAGAAATTCTTCTTGGCACATTGTATATTTGAATGATTTTGTAAGGGTATAGGTTTGATTACTAAGTAGCACTGGATTTGTTATCATGCAGTAATTCACGGTTGAATTTTACGCAAACAAACTGATTTTCCGAACTTCGAGTAAGTCACAAAGTTATTTTAAAGCATTTCTTTTAGAACATGGTATACTCCATCATAAAGTGTCCCTGTGTGACAGGAGATCCTCAATTACCTTTACAATTTCACCACGAATCCAAATCAACATTCATAACTTTCGTACCTAATCTCAAAATGGCTCGGTGCAGTGGACTGCACCGTCGAGCTCGTCAGTGCAGGTTAGGGCGCCCCGGATGCACACTGGTTCCGTGACATTGTGCGAATGGAACATGGACTTCTCTGCACTGGTGCGCCCTAGCGGCCGAATGGAACACGAAAGCTGCCCTGAGTGTGCACTGGGTGCGCACCAGTGCGGCGAATGGAAAACGCAATTAGTGTTCTAATGTGGATTGAATGGACGCGCCTACGCCATTTTGTTGGCAATATGTGAGCCTACTGTGAGTATGAGGAACGATTATTTCGTCAGCATGAATTAAAAGCATGCATTAAATTAACAAACATTAAGTCCATAGCATGTAAAGCGTCGATACTATGGTGCACTTATTCCAAATTAAAGAAAATGCTAAAGATCAAAGAGAATATTGATATTGGAACTTTTCATAAAGTAAGTTTACTTATGAAACAGGCAAATGTGGGATATCAACCTATAAAGACAATGGTATTTTCCCAACAAGATGAAAACACATTTCTTACAAAAGCTGATGATGAAACTTTTCTTTTAATGAAGGTATAATAATGACAGTGGCAATAATAGTTATATTTATTTATTAACTGGTATGATTTTCAAGTTGTTGCTATTTTTGGCATATTTGGTGCTTGTAGACGTGTCAAATTGTACAATTGGTGCATCAACGATGTGAAAGAAGGAGGTTCTGTTTTGATAGGGAACATTAAAGCGACAAAAAATGGCGAGCCCGGAATATTTACTATCGTATCCAGTGAAGAATTTAATTATGTTGAAGTCTGTAAAAAATATATTTCCTTAAGACTCTTACATGTTAAACACAAAAAACTCTTTTGTTTTACAATTATGGCAAATGCAGCTCAATGCTGGCAATTCAATTGGTAACAATACATTTGCGAAAATACCAAAAAATATTGCAATTTTTTTTAAAATTACCAAATGCAGAAAAGTACTCTGGTCATTCGTTTAAGAGAACATTTGCGACCTTTCTCGCAGATAATGGTGGGGATATCACTACACCTGAACGTCATGGAGGATGGCGGTCTACAAGTATAGCCGAGTCATACATCGAAGAATCGGTGAATAACGAGATTCAAATAGCTAACAAGATATTGATTAGTGCAGAAAGCAAAGAAAGAACAAGCATTTTAGATATAAATGCATGTTCTGGAGTGTCACTTGCCAATTTATCAAATTGTACAATTAATGTGCATGTTCACAAGAATTAATTTGATGCTTTTTGTTGTTCTTATTATGTTGTTCTTGTTATTTGTATTACCAAATAAAAACAAAATATATTTTTAAAGGGGTAATAAATTAATAAATCAGTTTTTAAAAGTAAGTTTTTTCATAATGTATTTGATTTTACTGCGAACACTGCAATCTATTTATATGGTACCACTGCCTTCTTTAAACTCCATAACTGAAAATATATAGAGGCCGTGACTATTACGTCAGTGATGGCTCATATTTCGTGCAGAAATAGCAATGACGTAATGATTCGTGCAATATGTCAGGTAATTGAAAGGACTGGGAAGTGCAAGAAATAGCTTTATTTGGAACAGCCCACATTTTACGCAAAGTATTGTAGAGGCACCGATAGTTCCTAGATCTACTCCTTAGGAAGCTGGTTGCAACCTGGAGTAGATTTTATATTCAGCCGACTCATAACATCTTTAGTCGTGATGAAGTGGAATATTATAATAATAATGTTAAAATAGAATTACGTTAGAGTTAATTTATTAATTGCGCCTTTTTATATACTATTGACACCGCCTCAAACGAAACGCAGGAAAAGCAACTTTGCCCTTACCACCTTATTTTTTAATAAAAGAAGTTGACATTAGTACAGGATCATATGCAAAAACGTTGGCAGGCATAGTTATCTTTAAGACCGGAGCGGATTTACATTTGGGCTGAACGGGCTATAGTCCGGGGCAGCGGGGTTTTGAAAGGCGTAAAATTTCCAAAATTATACAATTGAAAATTTTATTCATTTGAACTCTTTGCAAAATGTTAATTAATACTAGAAAACGTGAAGTATGTATTAAATATCCGAATTAAAACCATTAAATATGAAATTCTATCTAGTAAAATATGGTTTCAAAGTTTGTCTTAAGTATTGTGATAGTTTTCTAGCAATCGTTAAAGATTGGTGTAATTCATTTTATCAAATATAAAATTTAAGAACACACAGCAAATGCACATAAAGAAATAAAATATAACTTATTTATTTAAAACAATAGAAAGTCTTTATATTTTAAGTAACTTATATATACATTTCCACACGAATCATAATCTATTTTGTTATAAATAAGATAAATTCTCAAGGGGCAGCAAAATTAATGGAGCGGGCGGCCCACTTTTATAAATCCGCCCCTGCTTTAAGATATTGAAGAAGTTATACGGTTAATGTACCTTTTTTCTTTTATTCAATACGCAGTAATTCTTTGAGCGATCAGATGGTATTAAATGGTATGTACCCCACCGGGCATTCCGAGGAATAATTTATAAAAAACTGCTGTGAAATTCATTGCGAACGAAAGAACTGGCTCATACTTTTACATGTAGTGTAATTGTACCAATTACTCATTCGCGTAACTTCATTCAATTGCATATTTTTACTGATTGCGCATATCGAAAGACACTGTATGTACCTTTACGTGTCACGAAAAAGAAAACAAAAGTAGCCCATTTTATTTGGATATTTGCGTAGTTCGGGTATTTTTTTAATTTACTGCTTATTTTTATTAATGCGGCATATTTGAGGGCATTTGTTCTAAGTTTCTGTATAGTAGTAGGTCGAAGTGAGATATTTTCGTTGCTTAACGTTTTGTTTCTCAGAGTGCAAAAAAAAAATTTATTATACGTATTTGTACCACAGTGTTCAAAAAAGATTTATAAAGATAAATATTATCTGGTGCTTACTTTATTTTTGTTTAACGCGTATTCTGAGTTTTAAGCGTGTATATTGCCTATTAAACAGCCATTACTGCATGTACTGCCAATTTTTAGTGCATGGTTTGCATGCATAATTTTAAATTTTTTAGTACATGAAGTTCCGGTGTCTACTCATTGCAAATGGTAGAACAATTGGGGCGGAAACTAAATATTGTCAAGCAAATATCAACGCAAGTTTGGCAATTATCACTCCTTTTCATACAGCTGAAATATGGCACAAACAATGACACATAATTCACAGAAATTCGCGAGCGCGAAGCGAAATTCTATAGTTGAAAAAAAATGCAAATTCTATCTTACGAAGTATCCAACTGTTTCAAGTGCGTTAATTTGGAACGAGCATTTATTTTTGTAGCCAAATTACACAAAAAATACTTATATTTTCAAAAAATTAAACGTAACCGTATTTGAAGATCTATTTTTGATAAACACATTTCATTAAGAAAATAATTGTATTTTCACAGTTGTAGTCGTGAGAAGACGCGGAAAATGAACACCAGTCAATTCAGAGCGGGCTATTGTAATTCCTCGAAATTATACAAAAAATACACATATTTTCATAAAATTCAACATGACCTTATTTGCTGATCTGTTTTTTATGAATACATTTCATTAACAAAATAAATTGTATCTTGTAGCTGTAAGAAGACACCGAAATTTTTTACTTTTTTAAAAATTTTCGCATTTCGACGAACCATAAAACCTGCGCCATTTTCTTAACGTCCTTCACACGATTTAACAACTTAATTTCATCAAAATCGATGGCGTCATTTTCTTTTGACAATGTCTTGGGGGTTTCATGTGAAGTGACCTCCAAAATTAAAACATTGTTTTCAAATTCAAGGGTCACAATATCAGCTGGAGCGTCGAAAATCCTTCATTATTAGTTATTTATGTCACGAGCTTTCTAAATGAATCCTTAAAGACTAATACAAGACGGGTTACATACAATGTTTTTTATTTCATTTTTTTCTAGTTTTTCAAAGTAGATATTTAACACTTTCATGAGTTAAGAATTGCCATTACTTTCGATGTTCTGTAGCATGGGTTGTTGATACAAGTTCTTGTTAGTTTTTAAATAAAAAGTGCAGGGAATGACCAAAAGGACAAAGGGGGACAAGTGTGACAAAGTGGGGAAAGAACGATGAAAAGGGAAGGGAACTAAATGGAAAATTGTACAAAAGGGGACAAATGGGTCAACGAGAAAAATTGGTCAAGGGGACAAATGGGACACTGAGATAAGTGGACCAAAGGGACAAAGTGTGACAAGAGGACAAATGAGACAAGGGGACAAATGGGACAATGTGGCAAGATAGACAAGGGGGACAGTGAGTCAATGGGACAATATGGACAAAATGGGACACGGGGAAAAACAGGATAATGGGACAAAAGGGACAAGGAACAAAATGGAAGAAGGGACAAAATGGGGCAAGATGGACGTCCGGTCAAAACGGGATAAGGGGAAAACGGAAAAGGGGACAAGTGGGACCAATGTGACATGGAGACAATATGAATGAATTGGGCCAAAAAAGACAAGGGCTAAGTGGGGCAAAAGGGACATATTTATCTGAAGTTTTATCAACATTGGTATAACTCGACCAAGCGAAAAATGAAGGCTGCGATTGCGGCGCGTCGTGGAACTAAAGTGAAAACATGGTCTGTATAGTCAGTTTAGCTAACAAAAGTTGCTAGTGGGATGCGAGTTCAGAGGACTGCTCCTACGGAATCATGGCCTCCTATGGCCCCATGGCATCCTTAGAGGTTATGAATCAGCTGATAAAATATAACTTCAGAGACACATCATGCAAGGACTGTCTGTTTTATTTTTGGTCCCTTTACGTCGCTTTCTTTACTTTTCACCGTTCTAGTACAAGACTTAAATAAAAAGTTCTATTTATATTGAATTTTTAATACTTATTCATGAAATGTAAACGTTTTGTATTCTCCTTCATTCATCTTTTTTCCATAGGCTTTAGACAGTTTGTTAGGTATGCAATAAAGTACCAAAACATTAACTTTACTGTCATAAGTATCTGCAATATTCTTCATAATGGTGGTAGTTACTCCTTACATAAAAAGAATTTTATTTGGTATATATTCTGAGAAACTACTTAAGTTAAAATAAACGATTTATATGAATGTTATTGCTCATCGAAAAGAATTAGTTTCAAAATTTTGAATCGTTTTGCCGAGAAAAGTATACTTTTATCAGTGGCGTAGCGTGAGTTTTGGCTTAGGGTATGTAACTCGAGAAATGAGAAAATAATTTAAAACTCTTAAATATTCCTTATTCACCAATACCATTTCTGTCACTTTGGTCAATTAGAGCACACAAATAATTTGTATATTTAAAATAAAAACTGATCCAGTAAAGGAAATGATGGCTCACGATCTTCAGTTATTGGTTGAAATTAGAAAGAGTTGACTGAAGTTCACAACCTGGCAAAATATAAATGTGTGTCATCATACTTTAATGATAAGAGCACTATCAAACCCAATGATTTTCAAAATTGTTCAATTCATTCATTTCGAATCCATTAGAATTGTCATAATTTATAAAATGGAAAGCAATGATCTGTAATACAATAAAAAATATAACGGGAAAGAGAAAATTAATCAATTTACAGACACGAAATGAAAAACAGTTGACAGTTGTCCTTTGCTGCTTACATCAAGGGTTTCATCCAGTATCGAGGACACAAAAGAGGCTTTAGAAATTTCATTTTTAATTTCATGGGATATTACCATGCTCACACTTGAAATCCAATCAATCTGAATTTCTGGCGAGATTGCACGAAACACTGGAATTTTCCATATCAACCTTGTCAGTTTTATCATATTTCATTATTTCACTTATATTCCATGAAATTGTCTCTATTTGATGAACCCTTATTTTCATTATGGCTAGAAAACAGCTCTTGTCTCCCAAAAAAAGCATACAACTCGAATGAAGTGTGACAGAATTTCCCTATTTTCCCTTATATCACTATTGTATTGCTCAACATAACCTGTGTTGGCTGTTTAAATAAAGTTCTATTCTCTCATATTTGTTTCAAATACTTTTAACTGTTTCTCACGTGCGATAATTTGTCCACGGCACAAAACTACGACTCCATAATTATGTAGGCACTTTGGATCGCGTTGTACTCGCCATTCCAGGCCACAGATGTGGATTGCACAGTCACATACCCTTGTGCATTCAACCAGCACAATCCCTAATCTAAATTGGCTACAAATATATAGTTGCTAATGCATTAAAATAAGGTAATAAAACTTAAATAAAACGACAATGTTCATTAATTAATCTCGTTCTCTTACAAACACCGAAGAGAACATTAAAGTTTCGTAAAACGACAGCGTTTTTCGTAGGCACCTTGGATGTAATGGATCACTGTGCATCTGACTCACAGCGAAGGCTAGGCGGCATTTCATATTGATTCGTTCATCCTCGTGAAGAATCGAATTTTCAACGGCGCAATGTTTGAAATATAATGAAATATTTTGTAGTAGGAAAAAGAAAATAACAAATAGACAATTTACAATAATTTTAAAATAAAAATAGCTGATATTGTTAGGGTATGTAACACATCATCCACATCCATGGATGCTACGCCCCTGACTTTTATTTATTCCAATATGAGATGCAGACACGTCTAAATACAGTTAAAATATTAATTGTGAAGATTATAGATTTGCAACGAAATAAATCGCGCTTTCTTTCGCAATAGCTTGGCAGGGTACCATTTTAATTTTGAATTGAGTATCCTTTTATCTCTGTCTCTGTCGTTTCGGTTGTAAACACAGACGGTGGCGCGCTCCTGTAAACATCATTCTCAAGTTGGTCGAGCTATAAAATCTAAATCCGAGTGTCCGCTAAAATATTTTTAGTAGACTCTCCGGCATTTTACCGGCCGTTGGTATGAACGGCTTCTTAAAGCGTTGTTTGGATGGTTGATTGCTAAGCGCGTATTTAACTTCGTAAATAACAAAAAAAAAGAGCAAACGAGCGTATACTTTCCTCCAGCTAGCTCCAATCGCGGTCCCACCCAAAGGCAGGGCGCACTACAGAGACGACAGCGACTGCGGAACGCGACGCGACGGTTCGTCAGCCTCCAGCGGCGGCGGCGGCGGCGGCGGCGGCGGCGGCGGCGCAAGCGCATTGCAAGCACTCGTGCGCGGGAGAGCGATAATGAGCTGGCAGCGCTCCGCGCAACGCGGATCGGATCGGACGGATCCTCTTAGCTGCCGGCGGCAGCGCTAGTAGTAATCGCCGCAGTCCATCTCGCAGCTGCCGCTACCGCCTCGCCTCGCCTCGCCATCCCGTCCCATCCCGTCCCGTCCCGTCCCGTCCCGTCCCGTCCCGTCCCGTCCCGTCCCGTCCCGTCCCGTCCCGTCCGTCCCGTCCCGTCCCGTCCCGTCCCGTCCCGTCCCGTCCCGTCCCGTCCCGTCCCGTCCCGTCCCGTCCCGTCCCGTCCCGTCCCGTCCCGTCCCGTCCCGTCCCGTCCCGTCCCGTCCCGTCCCGTCCCGTCCCGTCCCGTCCCGTCCCGTCCCGTCCCGTCCCGTCCCGTCCCGTCCCGTCCCGTCCCGTCCCGTCCCGTCCCGTCCCGTCCCGTCCCGTCCCGTCCCGTCCCGTCCCGTCCCGTCCCGTCCCGTCCCGTCCCGTCCCGTCCCGTCCCGTCCCGTCCCGTCCCGTCCCGTCCCGTCCCGTCCCGTCCCGTCCCGTCCCGTCCCGTCCCGTCCCGTCCCGTCCCGTCCCGTCCCGTCCCGTCCCGTCCCGTCCCGTCCCGTCCCGTCCCGTCCCGTCCCGTCCCGTCCCGTCCCGTCCCGTCCCGTCCCGTCCCGTCCCGTCCCGTCCCGTCCCGTCCCGTCCCGTCCCGTCCCGTCCCGTCCCGTCCCGTCCCGTCCCGTCCCGTCCCGTCCCGTCCCGTCCCGTCCCGTCCCGTCCCGTCCCGTCCCGTCCCGTCCCGTCCCGTCCCGTCCCGTCCCGTCCCGTCCCGTCCCGTCCCGTCCCGTCCCGTCCCGTCCTAATCCGCCACGCCACGCCCCGTAAACGCCCCGCAAACGGCCAGCGCCGCGCCGCCCCGTGACGCATAAGAAGAGCCGGCAGGCTTCCTCACACTCACACGCGGTGCTCGCGCATACAGATCAACCGTCTTCCGTGAGCGTGAGTATGCACGTGCAACGAGGTGCCCTCTCCCCTATTTTTGTTGCCATCAGATCGGATAAATGTGTAAACGTGGTACTGTCGTCTTTCCTCAGGCGATTGCTACTGACAATTACCTATTAATCGCATTCTCTGCGCAGTGTCTCGGAATAAATGTTAGGAAATTCTGGTGCATCTTGGTGGTTCAAAAGTGATCACTTTTGTCGAAGAACATGTGCTAGGAAATTTCATACAACAAAGTTACACGTGTGAAATTATCCCCTAATTGACAGGCAACCCATATTGCCCTATCGCAGGTACACGAAATCTTTGCGTCAGACTGTGACTCAGACCTCCTACGGAGCTTACTTACTACAGAATTGATTTGTTACTCTTAGACACGGAAAACATTGGCATTTATACATCTGTATCAAATAAAACAACGTATTCTTGCGATTGAGAACGCCAGAAGAAAAAGAAGAAGAACGATAAGGGGAACAACAAACAAATTTAAATACCTATACATGTACTAATAATAAAATGACTTTTTTTTAGACATTGAAACTGAATTCTTCAATTTCTCTCCATCTTCGTGTTTCCCTTTTTTACTTCCACCCTTAGCCTTCATACATCGAAAGCATATTTGGGCGTTAATCCTTTCCTTCAATAAATTTTAATGTGAACATTCTAGTATTGCATTCTATTCTAAAAATACGGACAAGTATCAATCTATTTCCTTATCTCTAATGAGAAGTGAGCAAATTTGAAGTGTGATTGATGTAGCCGCTTTTGAAATACGTACTAGAAGCATTATTGTCAACTTCATTGTTACATAACCTTTACTACTTGTTCTGTTCTCAGAAAATAAGGATGTAACTAGATGTAGTTTTTGAAAGAGTTACAAGATTAATAAAATTATCAGATGAAACAAATACATCCAATACATCCAATACATAAGATTACGACATTCAATGATATTTTGAATCTAAATTTGATCAATAACACTTATTTGACTTTCTCAGTTATTTGTCCATCTATCCATGCATATTCTACTAGTATTGACGTATATTTTGAGTCAGAAAAAAGTGTTCTGACAGGAAAGAAAGAAAATGTACTCAGTCAAGATCCTGTTTACAGCATGTAAGAGAACCGTTCACGCATGAGGTGAACTGCGTTATCGGGAAATCCCAGAGCCTGGCTGTAGTCCTGCGAACTTGCCAGAAGAAAGAGCTGCCAGACGACGCGATTTTATTTTTAATGCGATGAGTATCGCGCCATAAGCAAATGAAAGAGAAGACATCGATATAAAAAAATAATGAAATCAACGAAAAATAGGATTTTACTCATGGCATTCCATTTGCCAAGGTCGAAAATATAATAATCAAAATACTGTTCACTTCTTCGAGTAGTAAGATTTTTTAAAGGTATACAGTAGTTTGAAGATTCCAGTGGACAAGAAAAGTGTAGGGCAATTAATAACAGGAAACAAATTCACAACATCATTGTGTCAATAATTGAAATGATTTAATTGTTTCAATAATTCCTGTTTCCGGGCGCTTCAACTGCTATGGTTGTAGGTAAATGTAGAGCATTTTTATCACGGAGGGTGGCGATGATCTTCCTTCGCCGAATTAATCCGGCAGTGGTAACGTGACTTTTTGAAACAAAAATGGTAACGTGGGGTGTCTCCAGACCCCCACACTTTTTTCCTGTTGTATGCTAAATTATTAAAAAATAAATTAATATAATATTCTTCTTGAAGTGTCGTCTCCATTACTGGAGGGTGGCGACCACTTCCCCGAACTTTTCTCTGTCTTGTGCCACATGGAACAACTCAGAAGAACTCGAGATACCTGTCCATTTTTGGATGTTTGCCAACCAGGACATCTTCTTCCAGCCGACTCTCCTTCTACCCTGAACTTTCCCCATCATTATTAGTTGTAATAGTTCATATTTGGGGTTTCTAAGTAAATGACCAAGATACAATGTTTTTCTAATTTTAATCATTTTTAATATCTCCCGGCATATACCATTTATCTCTAGTATGTAATCATTACGAACTTTGTTATTCCAGGGGATTCTCAACATTCTCCTGATCATCCACATCTGGAATGCCTCCAGTCTATTAATTGATGCTGTTTTCAGAGTCCATGTTTCAGCACCATATAAGAGAACAGTTGCCACGTAACATTTTGCCACTCTCCTTCTGAGGATAAAACTCAAGTCTCTGCCACATAGACAATTCCTCATTTTGTTGTATGTGGATCTTGCTATTTCAATTCTCGTTTTTATTTCCAAATCTGATGTCCACGACTCATTTAAAAATTGTCGCAAATATTTATTAATAAAAATTATTAACAATATTTATTAACAATTTCAATTGGTCTACAAGTTTTCCCAAATATTTATATTGAGAAACCTACTCAATCGGTCGATCGTTGATGGACAGTTGAAATGGTCTTCCACCTTTCTTACTAATTAGCATGTACTTTGTTTTATGTACATTTATTTCTAATTCATAATCTTTGCAAGCTCGATTTATTCTGTTCATTATTTCTTAGAGATCCGCAGCGGATTCTGCCAAGATTAGTGAATCATCTGCGTAACATAGATTAGAAATAGGAATACCACTCACTTTTACTCCCAGATTACAATCCTGTTAGGCATCTTTAAAAACATGTTCAGAATACAGGTTAAATAGCAATGGAGACAGAACACACCCCTGTCTAACTCCTTTTCTCACATCCACTTCCGCAGTAAAGTGCTTATCAACTCGCACTTGAGCAGTTTGTCCCCAATATACGTTTTTTATGATATGTATATCTTTTAAATCTATATTAATACTCTCCAAAATGTTCATAAGCCTATCGTGTTTCACCTTATCAAACGCCTTTTTAAAATCAATAAAACATAAAAATACTTCTCGACATTAATCAAAATATTTCTGTACTAAAACTTGAGTGGCAAACAGGGCTTCTCGTGTACCAAAAGCATTTCTAAAACCAAATTGTGTATTCCTATTTCACCTTCTACTTTTCTCCAAATACGAGCATGAATGATGCGTAAAAATATCTTGAGTACATGGCTCATCAAACTTATCGTCTGATAATCGTCACAACTTCTTGCCCTAGCTGTCTTTGGAAGCGTGACAAATACAGATTTTAGCCAATCAGTAGGTAGATACCCAGTGTCGTATATATTGTTAAAAAGATTTGTAATTTTAGCAATACTCGCATCTTTCAAAAGTTTTAAAATTTCTACGTTGATGGCATCCAAACCTACAGCTTTGCCATTTTTACTAGCATAATAGCTTTTTGAACTTCTTCCTTGAGAATATGTGTTATGATCATCATCAAACAATTTTTCAATGTAACTTCCAAACATCACATTTGTCTTCTTTACTAGTTGCAGCATTCCCAACATCCTTCAAAATCTTAAGGCAGTGCTTTCTTCTGCATGTATTAGTAATTTCTTTGATTCTTTTATGGAGGTTAAAGTCATCATGCACCTTATTTAACATTTCTATCTCCCTGCATTGTGAAGCATACCACTTTGCTTTCGCAGTTCGGATTTTGGATCTTATCTTCTTCTGCAATTCCTTGTACTTCTCAAGATTACGCTTTTTCATCTTGCGACGCTCAGTCATTAGTGACAATTTCATAGGTCATCCAATTCTTGCGCTGCTGTTGCTCTTGCATGAAGTTATTTTCCGTAACTTCATTGAACACTTTTTTAAATCCTAGCCATGTTTCCTCTATACTAGTCTCCTATTTCTTCATTGAGCTTGCAAGAGGTTTCTTGGACCACATCATCGGAGTTCAACAATCTTAAATTCAATTTCCTGTTTGCATTATGTAATGGACGTCTTTTTAATCTTATCCTTATATTCGCCACAACAGGATTATGATCCGAGTTGTCTCCGCTCGGATATGTTTTGGCACTCTTCACAGAATTTCTAAAACGTTTATTGATCAGAATAAAATATATTTGATAACGGACAATATTGGTGTCCTTGTCTTGAGGAGATATCCAAGTATATAAACGTCTTTTGGGCAATTTAAACCATGTATTTGCAACCACAAAATCTGAATCTTGACAAAACTCGATTAATCGATCGCCTCTCTCATTTCTAACTCCAAGTCCATAATTTCCCACAATATCAAGAACTCTTCCTTCACCTAACTTAGCATTAAAATCTCCAAGATAGATGTTGAGATCTTGCTTCTTTATTGATCTAGAAATTTGGTCAATATCCTCATAAAACTTTTCAATTTCACTATCGGATTTGTCAGCAGTAGAAGCATAGACCTGGATTATATTGATATTTATTGGATTTCCTTTTATTTGCAGGAGAATGCATCTATCTGAAAGTGGGACAAAGTTAATTACTTTTTTTTGCCAGTTCCTTTTTTATTACAACAGCTACCCCATTAGGGTGCCCTTTAGCATTGCTCCCAGAATAAAACATCACAACATCCTCTCTATATACATTTACCTGAGTCTGGCCATCGTACTTCGGAAATACCAAGTATATCAATATTCAATTTTTTCCATTTCCAAAATTAGATTATCCAGTTTTCTTGCTTCATACAGACTTCGAACATTCCATGTACCCACACGCACCTCCTCTTTCAAAATTGCTAGTCCGGAGATTCTTCGCACCCCTGTCCCATTTAAGAGACGCCGGTAGGCCGTCAGGGCCATTTGTATTTGATGCACTCGCCATTAAGAAAAGTAGGTGGAAGTGGACTTCCTCGGGAGAATAATGCGATGGTTTCCCTGCTTGCCTTTTGCATCGCAGTTCCGTGGCCGCTACATGCGTTATGTGCAAGACGCCCACGAATATCCGGATGAAGCTGCTTCCAAGATCCTTCCTGGGCACCACCACCCAGTACTGTTGTCCTGCTGCCAGACAACAGGGTAGACAAGGAGAGAAAGAACGATGTTCCTTCCGCCTTCATCGCCGTTGGTATATACTCCTCTTCCGCCTTCTAAGCTGTTGGACACCTTCATTATCAACGGCTTTCCAATCTAGATCGTCGTCTTCTGTGATGTCTTCTTTCTTCCACGTCGTGGACTATTCTTAGCTTCCCCTCTTCTCTTACGTACTGGCAAGCTAGACAATCTAGGCTTCCCCAGTTGGTAGTCTGGGTCATAGGAGCATGAATCCCCCACCACGATAAGGTGATAGTCCACTTCTTCTATTATTACAATTTTTTGCGTGTAATTAAACAATTTACTAAGAATTTAGTTGCTAAACAACTCTGAGAATTCATCAGGAAAGCATCTAATATTTGGAGTT
Organism: Acheta domesticus; assembly: GCA_031308135.1. NCBI lineage: Eukaryota > Metazoa > Arthropoda > Insecta > Orthoptera > Gryllidae > Acheta > Acheta domesticus. The sequence goes on along the minus strand of JAHLJT010002406.1, from coordinate 141,033,416 downwards.
AATTTTTCTACCGGACTTCGCGTGTTGTCACATCCAAGCCCATGTTTCGTAGCAGAAATTGAAATCTTCTCAAATTCAAAGTACAATGGAAAATTTCAATACCCATATTATCCACTTTCCACAATTCAGCAAGATTTGGGTGCCCTGATTTCACAGACTCAGCCAAAATACGTAGCACAATTACTGCCTTCATTTCCCCTTTGTCAGTCTTATTCATGGAGCTAAGAATACATGGAGGTGGCATGACGTCATAAATTGAAGCCGTCATATTAGTTAGTCCAGAAAGCTTGTAGCATAAAGAAATCGCGTGAATGCTCTGTCGCTTGTTTAGCTGTGATCGTGTTCAGTTGTTGTTTGACATTGTTTTTAATATTTAAAAACCTTGTTCAAAATAACTAGTTTACAACGAGAATTTACAGTAGTTCGTTTTCTCCTAATAATAGAAAGGCAATAAAATAATTGCGTATAAATAGCATTTCTTTCTGTATAATCCTTTGTGTTCGAGGAAGCGAAAACAAGGATTGGGTACTCTAATGTGCATGCCATCACGTATTAAAATGATTACTGCATGAATATTACTTACTTAGAAATTCCAGTGTTAAGAAAGTTTAATATCTCTTTCCCAATGTCGTAATACAAATATTCAAATGTGTGGATTGAGGAAGAGATATGGAAACACATTAAGGAATAAACTACAACACACCCACAAGGAACCCAAAAAGTCGTTTCACCAGTTTCTTATATATTTAAAACAAACAATAATTTACAGTATAACATTTATTTTTCTTGTAAAATTAATCAAAATGTGGCACTTTACTCTTCAATGCAATGAATTGTCACAATGTCACACACTGATCACATTCTGAAAATTTTCAAGACACAATTTGTTCTTGCATTCGCTTTGAATGAAAGGCCGTCATTAATTACACATTGCAGATTTTGATATTTAAAACACTCTCTCTTGATGTTGCTACTGACGGTAAATATTTAGAACAATTCGAAAATATTAATGGCATTGTACCATATTTTAATTTCTATTTTCCTAGTGATGTTTGTTGTTTCTTTGCGTTCTCGTCATAGTACTCAGAAATTCGTTGGATAACTTTAGGACAAAAATGTGCTTCACAAAAATATAAAACTTTAATGTACGTTAGAAATAATGAAAATCGTTAAAGCTAATTCGTTAAAAATTTGTAATATAATTATTAATCCCAACGGTATTTAATAACATCATTTAAAAAACCTTGGTCATTTCTATTTTCCTTGTATTCATCATATTTCCAGCGTATGTTGAAATCATGACAGTAAAATAACAAACATAACCTCATAACCTTCAATCACGCAGAGATTTAATCTTACGATACATTTATTTAAAGTAAAAAATGACTGTTTAATCGGATCGTCACTGTAGGGAAAGAAAGCTACATTTATTTTCTAGACTCAGAACAACGGATCATATTAGCATTGGCTCAGTAAGTCAAGAGAAACTGGCCGAAACTTATTCGATTGATAAGAAAACCTTTTGCTGTTTACAATTCATAAATGAGATTTGTGTACTATAATTTTAAATGCCTAGTCATTTATTTTAAATTACATCCACATTATTGCTCTCAAATCGATTACAAACGTTTCCCTACCTTGGAATGATGATTTCGTAGAAACATATTCTGGATTCTATGTACAGTAATAATTTAAATTCAGTTGTCGATAATTGCGGCACAGAATGAAACTCTTAACACAATCATAGCATAAACTAAAGCAAGATGGCTGCCGTACATGGTCATATTCGGCCTGCATATTCCTACACAAATTCACAAGCAGCTAATGACGTATTGACGTGACGTGATGGGGACTAAGCAATATGGCGGACTGGCTTCACTTTCTTAACATTGCAGAAATAGGTAAGGGCACCTCCATGTATTCTTAGCTCCATGGTCTTATTGGTGCTGCGATCATTTTTATTCCTCTCTAAATCCATTTCATTTTTATGTTGGTTAATTCTGTAATTCTCTCAATCATATCCAAATGAATAAACAAGGAAAACATTGTCCTGGTATCTTGGAATTGAGTGCAGACTGCTTTTTCCAGGGTGGTGAGTAACGATATTCTGTTTCCGCTTTCAGCAAAAGTTGGCGAATTCTTCCACTCCTTTCTTAACATATAAAGTGACCTAAAATGTTCGTAGTACTTTAGTATTAATTTTTCAGGGGAATCCTAAAGTAAAAATACAGCATGCAATACGTTCCCAAACTAATAGAATGTACGAAGACACCTTTGCTAACGTAGAAAGTAACGCAGGGGTCTCTGGGCACCCCAAACAAAACAATAGCTTGCTACACCGATAAAACTCACTAAAGTGGCAAACTGAGAACCCACTTTTGTATCATGATACAAAAAGAGAAAGGTACTAAAGCAATGGTCAGGGTAGCCAACATGGGAAATACAACAAGCGGCAAGAAAGGATAGTGGGGGTCCCACAGACCCCGCGTTACAACTCCCGGGTTAATGAGTTCACCACCATCACGAGACTTCATTATTATCATCACTTCCATCTCCATTAAGGCGAAAAAGAACTAGGGGGCGGAGAAACGAGACAGAAGAACGAGTTGGAGGGGATTGACGAGGGGTAGAAAGAAGGACTAAGAGAATATAATAAAGATATTTTTCAATAAAATAAGATAAATTTATTTAAACTGCCATTGGTACAACCAGTATTTATTTAAACTGCCATTGGGTACAAGCAGATAGCAGTTAATTGTAATGGATATGCAATTGAATGTCAATAACATGCGTTTCTGTATAATGTAAAACAGATTAAGATAATTAATTTCGATTATGCCAGTTGTCCAAAATTGTTTTGTGGATAATGTCATTTGAAAATACGTATTATGCCTAATTATAGTAATGTAGGTAATATGTCGTATTTATCAAAACAATATAAGTTTGAAACCTACGAAAGTGGCGAAGTTGCAGATTTCTAAACTTCTTGAGGATAAATACGAACAACCATTTTTAAAGCGGAAACTTAACTCGATGCATTTTACTTTCTCGCTCTTAGGAAGGAACTTTTTAAGAAGATAAAGTTATGAAATTCTGCGGGGAAAAACGAGGAATTTTCAGCAGAAATACTTGTCGGGCCCTGGTACGGAAAAGTGGATAAATCCAGTTGCTAAATTTAGAAGAAAAAATCCTCTAACACGTGGTGCAGCCAGAAACCCTGTTTTGTGGGTCCTTGATACCGAAAAAATCGAATGACTGCAAATCGTCTCTCTGTCAATCCGTCTGTGAGAAACGCTAGTGGCTAAACTGTTTAGCCGATTTTCCCCAAAATTAATATTTCCCAATTGATCTGGCTAATGTCGCAGCACCTTGAAATTTGAAACCAAAAGTAGGGGGTACTTTACATGAAGCCCCTGGGACATTTTCATAATTTCAAAAAAAATTGCTCCATCGTTTTTGATTTTTTAATTTTTTTCCTGGATAGTGTGAAATATGTTTGAGAGAACTGTACAGGTCTCACTTTTTTTCTTTTTCAAAAATTGCAAAATTTCAAACTTTTTTCTGCGTATTCCTACAACAATTTTCAAGATCAAATGTTTTCTTACTGAAAGGTGTTCATTACAAAGTTCTTGAAAAGAGGTCATGTTCAAAATTTCGAAAATATGAGTAGGTTTAGCGTAATTTTAGATGAAACATAGGCGTTTTTAAAACTATTTTAAACAATTTTTTCAGATACGCCTCAAAATTTTGTTCCTAACTTTTATTCTCGTATGTAGCAAAGAACTGTCAGGATGGTGGTGATGGTCCTATTTGGCACACTCTGCATTTTCGAAAATTGCAAATTAGAATTTCAAGCGCATCGTTTCAGAAGTTGATAGTTTGGAAAACAACAACACAGAGGTTTCAAAATTCTTCAAATTCATTCCATAGTTTTTAAATAATTGCATCTTTTCCATCCGTTTAAAACACTATCTTTCATCTCCAAAACCAATTCTTGCCGGTGTTCCTCAAGGAGCTTTACTTTCACCCACCCTTTTCCATTTATTTATTTCAGATTTCCCTTCAACAAAAGACACATCGTTAGCATTATTTGCAGACGATTCTGTATTATACAGTACTCATAAAAATCTTGAAACTGCAATTACTTTACTCCAAAATCACTTGAATAAGGTAGATTCGTGGGATAAGAAGTGGCATTTCAAATTAAATACCACAAAATGCAGTGTAAAAAGTTTGTGCTTACGTAGGTATAATGAACTACCTCCTGGGTCATTCCATGCAAAAAAGTAGGAAATCTGACACTACATCTCAGAATTTAAAAATATTTTGCCACCTTACTTCTTATGATACCTGCATGAACCAGGTTCAATATTTTTGTCTCATCATCCATTGTTTAGCAACAATGGGCACTTGAAATATTAGGTTAGCAGTCTGTTGACATTCCGTTATGATTTTTTTCCGATGATATGCAAACAAGCAAAAATATGAAAGTGACACCATTTGTAGAAGAAATGTAAAGGATAATTTTACGCTAAAGATATTTTTTTTACCGTGAGTCTTTAACAATTAGGAAGTAAACAAATTTTAAAAAATGCAATGAATGGAAATATAATATTTTTAAATTCTTGAATTTTGGAAGAAAAATTGCTGAAACTACTTTCAAGCTACTCTGTAAATTTCATCATGGAATCTTGAATGGTTTTAAAGTTATGAATAAAAGTATCTTACTGGCGCTCCATTAACGAACTCGTCTCAGCTGCTTGAGCCGCCGCGCCACAGCGCTCCTCGTCAGCGCTCGGCGTACATCGCAAAACTACTTCTCTAGGTGTTAATTTTGCCGTAGGAGCTACATGAAGAGATACGCCAAATTCGGCCATTATTTTTTGTTCACTCCAAGTTTTTGGTAAACGCGTTAAAATCATGTATTTCTCATTAGCTGTTTTCACGTTTGAAAATTTTTCTTTGAATTGTGTCAACATTTCTTCTCCATCATTGCTTTCTGTACTCACATGAAATAATTCTGAAACTGCTTTATTTACGGCACTCACCTTTCTCCTTGCGTACGATATCTCTCGGGTTTGTTTTCGCAATGACAATGGTGATTGACCCAGAGGATACAAAATGTTCACATTACTGATAGTGGCTTCCTCTGCAACTCCTGGGGTTACGTACTCCTCTTCACTCGACGTTTTCACTTCACTGTTTCAGTTGAGTCACTAAGATCTGCATTGGGCATTTTGGATATTTTGTGACGACACATCGCATATTGCTTCACCTACCACTAAATTCGATATTTTCTTCCGCATCGCCTCTGTAATCTTTCTCTTACCCACCCGACTTCTGTGCTTCTCGAGTCCGAATGGATTGCAGCACCAAAGCCTGTTAAACGTATTCACAATCTTTGGCATTTTCTATCACGATGTATCACTGAACAGTAACACGCGAAAACTAAGCCTGTAAACTAATGTCAGGATCCCTTCGAAGGCATCGATGGATATCCCTAGGGAATGAACTTGGCGGTGCCTGCCTACGACCTTGCGTCACCCCTCGCTGGGCAAAGGCACGCGACTTTCAACCTTAAGAGCAAAATACGCGTACACTTTTTATTTAATAACTTACGCATTTTTTAAGATTCCATCGCGACAGTTTGCAGAATGGTTATTTATTGGTTCTTCTTACAGTGTGTAAAATATGAAAGAAAAGAAAATATTGTTTTTGAAGAAAAATGTATTTGTTTAATTTATTAGCATTTTTTATTATAAACAAATGTCTCAATCCTTAATATATTATCAACTGCTTAAAATATGATAATTTATCTTCAAAATAGTGTGCCCGTTTTTAAAGTTTTATTCATTTTATGAACGTCATAATTATTATCATTATTGAGTACATTGTGTCATCGTCCATGTTTAACCCGTAATTGTTGCTAAACTGCTGAAGATATTAATTCCATAAATTGTCTTTTAATTGTTCATCATTAGTAGATTAATGTAATAAAATATGAAAAAAATCTGAGACTCACTGTCAGAAAACCTGAAATTTTGCATGGAATGACCCTCCTCTAACTTATGAAAATGAACCAATGAAATGGCTTTCATCCACCGAACCAGTAAAATATTTAGGAGGATTAATGATCATAGACTCCATTGACGAAATAATATCGCCCATGTATAGTTAATAAACGATGGCATTCCTCTGATTACTCTTCACTAAGGATACAGACTAAATTACATATTTATAAAACAGTGATTCTTGAAATAGTGATTCAGCAAAATTAATAACATTCCGTCTGCACTTAATTTTCAACTTGGTAAACATGATCCCCACCGTAAACGACTTAAACGAAAATTACCAAAGCAATTCTTCAACCCTCCTTAACCTCCTTACAAATATTATTTATTCACATGAAATAGTTTTGTCTTGATGCGTGAGCTGCATGTTTATAGCTACTCTTTTACTATGTTCATGATTCAATTTGTTCATTTTCTGCTGCAAAGGACCTAATGGCCAAGGGCATGCAATTATTCAATAAAAATTTCATCCCATTGGTGGCAGTCATGATAATTAGATAACAGTCATAGATAATATTTTGATGAATGAAAATATATTGAAAGTAGGAAATAAATTTTAATTTAGAACTAACAAACACACTTCTGTACTTTAAGAAGTTTTAATCGATGACTATTGAGATACATTCATCAACTGTGATAATTTCTAAGTAATTAGCTTAATTATTTAATCTCACCCCCATGTTGGGCTGCCAATGAGATGATTTTTTTCAGTAATATCTTATTAATTTCTGTAGCCTTAATTAGAAACGTAAACGTGGTACATGTGGGTGGCTAGCTCGACACCACGTCCACTGGATGCTAGAAGATATGTGCGATGCTGAAAAAACTTTTAGATAAATATGCTAATGTTTTTGGGGAGTCAGAGGAACCGGTGATCGGTTATGAATTCCAGATAGAGGTGATAGAAGAAAGCCGTTTAACGCCAGAAGTTATCCAGTACCATACGCGTTTTTGGCCGAGCTACGAAAGCAAATAATTGAAATGGAGGGAAAAGGAATTATTATAAAACGAGAGACACCCTATGTTAACCCGTTAGTCATCGTCAGAAGTAACAAAATCCGCAATGTTTAGACGCGCGTAAGTTAAATGCTATAACTGTTCCCCGATATGAAGCACCACCCAAAAAAAAGAGATGGTGAAGAAGTTGCAAGGGGCCAAGATTTTCACGGGATTAGGCATCATATTGGCAGATGGCTATTGAGCGTGACAGTCAGAAATATGTTGGATTTGCATTTGAGGGAAATACGTATTGTTTCCGACGAGTGCCGTTCGGGGCTGAAGAATAGTGGGGCCTCGCTCATTTATTATTTATACAATGCTATCCCGCGAGAACTTAAGCAAACCATAGTAATGTATGTCGATGATATAGTGCTCTTTTCACCAGATATTAAAACTCATATGAAGGATTTGGAAAACTTGTTGCGGGTTTTTGAACAGCACAAGTTGAAATTAAATATCGAAAAATGTAAGTTTGCCCAAAGTGAAGTTGAGTTCATGGGACACGTGATTTCACGCGACGGGTTGCGTATGCAGGAACAGAAGCGCGAGCTGATACGACGGCTGCCCAGGCCGAGAAACGTCCGGGAATTGAGGCGCTTCATCGGAGTGTGTAACTACTAGCGCGATTCTGTAAAGGATACTCGCATATACTGTATCCGTTACTAGTTAATTTTATTGAAGAAAGGAAGAAGATGGTCACGGGATGCCGAATGTCAACAAGCCTTTGAGTTGTTAAAGAGATTATTCGAGAAGACATACGTGATTCAATACCCCGATTTCAGCCGAAGGATGTATCTGCAGGTGGATAGTAGCGGCTCCGCGATGGGAGCGGTACAATTTCACATCGGTGAGCAGGGGCAACAGGAAATAATTTCACTAGAGAGTCGGACGCTGAAATTAAGGGAACAGCATTTCAGCGTGTCTGAACGAGAAGCTTTGTGCTTTGTTTGGGCAACGCAAAAAGCTTGAATAAATGCTTCTAGGACGGGAATTCACCATTATCACCGATCACAAAGCATTGGTGTTTTTGATGAGGAGCAATTTGCTGAACGATAGGTTGTTGCGATGGTCCGTCTGGTTACAGCAGTTTGCATTCAAAGTCGAATACTGCGAGGTCAAGAAAAACATTCTACCTGATTTCTTGTCACGGCTCAGGTTAAGAGAGAAGGGCGAGGAGATGCAAGGATATGTGAATGCGATGCAAGTACCTGACATCAAGCCAGAGTGGACTCGAGACGAAATTATCAAATACCAACAGGATGATGAGATGGGGAAGCGGATCAAAAGTATTCTGTCGGCAGATCCGCAGCAACAGGTGGACGGTGGTGGCAACAATGAAATGATAAGTAGACTGTGGAAGGTATATGACGGCGTATTAATGAAGAAAAATCGGGCCGAACAGGGGATAGGTATAAGGTATGGATTCCACCAAACGTACGCAACGAGCTGATTGATTCAACTCATGAACATTTCGGTGGAGGAAAAATTGAACCAAATTTTGAGAGAGCAGTGTGGTTTGGAAAAATATGGGCAGAGAAATCCGCAAGAGAGCTGTTGCGACGTATGTCAGAAGACGAAACAACCCAATAGAAAGTATAGTGGGGAAATACAGGCAATAAATTGCGCCCTTGCGAATTGTATGCAGTGGACTTATAAGGTCCATTACCGAAAGCGAAGTTCGGGAATCATACCTATTAGTCATCATTGACGTGTTTTTCAAAAACTTGTTGGCATACACCCCATCAATAAGGCAAACACCGGCAAATTGCGTTAGAAAGTACGGAAATTTTACGAATTTGCGGGAAACCCGAAACGCATTCTTACGGATTTAGGCACGCAGTTCACCAGCAAAAAATGGATGAAGGCGTTGGAAGAAGATGGCGTGGAGATGAAGCCACGCGACAGTACGCTCACCCCAAAACAATCCAAGCGAGAGGGTGATGAAAGAGATTTTCTCGGTTGTTCAGGGTCTACGTGTCAGGAAATCACAGAGCGTGGATCGAAAGCCGTCCCCATTTTAAAACTATGTGCTAAACAACGTACCACATGGTAGCACCAAACGGACGCCGTGGCAGGTACATTTTAACAAGAAATCGGAAGGCCCATTTAGAAGGATTGCAAGTACCACCGGAGATGGACGGAAGAAATGTACCAGAAGACCACAGAATTATCCTGGAAAACTTCAAACGGGCAGCGGCGCACATTGGGAAAAAAGCCCGAAAAGCTGGTCAAAAGTCCAAAACATGAATTTCAATATACATACTTGTGTCATACCACCATTTAAAAGAGGACAAAATTCTGCATTAAATGTCGTAAATTTTGAAAACGTATGTTCACTGACTGCGTTTGTACATTGTTTCAAAGTTAGACAAAATTTACTTCTCTTGGGTCTGATCTCGAAGGCTATGTGCAAGCGCGCATTCTATGACGCATAACTTTGTTCAATGATCATGTAATGACATTTGGGAAAATCTATGTTATTCTTGTAGGTGTAATCTATGTGGTGAGTAATTGGTCATTTCATTTGTTTGCTTCGGTTACGAGAAATTTATATTAAAAAATTGCGATTTTTCGGTTATTTTATATATATATTTTTTATTTTACAGGGTAAAAGTTAGAAGTTCCACGCACTACCACCGTCTTTTATATTTTAAACTATCAAGTATTATGTCCTTTATTGATATTCATAACAATTAGCTGCTAATATCTGCTAATGAAGTTGTAGGGCAAAAAAAAACATTTCAAAGCAGATGCTCGGTGGAATATACATTGGCGTATCAAAACATGACGCGCATCGTAACTTTGTTCAATGAGTCTATAATTATATCTGGAAACTCTATATTATTCTTAAAGATCTGATCGATAATTAGTGAATATTACTCAATTAGTATAAATTGTTAATGTGCTAATTGGTATTAAAATTGCTTTCATTCTATTTGCATTACAATTTTATGTTCTAACAGGATAAAAATTAAGGCTACCGCCTTCTATCACGTTTTTCACTGTTTAAAAACATTGATTATTATATTTTTTAAATAAACATCCGTAACAATTACCTGACAATATGTGCTAATACAGTTGTAGAACAACAAATAATATCACAAATTTGACGTTCATCGGAGAATGAGCTACTAGAAATTTCGAAAAAATTGCAAAAACATTAATATGATTAATACACATTTGTTATAATTGTTTATTTTACTAATTTAATGTAAACAATAATATAATATAAATAATATTTACAAATATATAAAACAAACAAAATATATATCTTAAATATTATGTTTTTCAAACTATTAGATTTTATTGAAGAACTACACTTGAAAGGATATTCTTTTCAAGAGTATTTGAAACAAAAGGGTAAGTGTAACAGTTTCAAACATCATCAGTTTCCCGATACAAGAAATATAAACAAATTAAAACATGTCAAAACAAAAAACATTGGGATTAATAGATGAACTCGGCAGTAGGCGCGCAGGGTGCCTACTTTTGTATTAAGACTGCAAAGTTGTATGTGGAAAAATACTCTTGGTATTACATGCCAACAACACTCCACAAACTTTTAATTCATGGCCCCCAAATAATAAATTCTGCTGTGCTGCCAATCGGTTAATATTCGGAGCAAGCGCAAGAGGCAAGAAACAAAGATTTTAAAGCACATTACACTGGATTTTCCAGGAAATGCTCCAGACAAAAAAACTTGGAAGATATTTTTCATTGGCTTCTTGTGTCGTCTGATCCACTGATAACTAGTCTAAGAAAGACCCCTCAAAGAAAAATGAACCAATTCTCTCCCGACGCGATATCCCTTCTCATCTGCCTGGACATCACTTTTGGCGATGAAGAATCTTTTTCGGAGGACGAATAAGTTCACTCATCCTTTAGGGGAGCTTCAAGTTATAATTCTTTAACTTTAAAAATGTATTTCATTTGAAATGATAAAATAATTATTCAACTCCAGTTTAACCACTATTACTTTCTTCTTATTAACAAATAAATTGAGGGATAACGTTTGATAGATCAAATACTCTAAAATATTGCAAAAATACATTCTGATCTATCAATTGTTGGCTTTACTATCATCCGAATGAGATTAGTAGTCAGACAAATAATATTTTGTAGAATACATCTCTCAAATGATTTATAAATTAATTTTCTGATGCATTATTGTCTCTATGCATTCCAATTTTTAAAAAAAATACAAATATGGCTTCAGATTAGGATTCAGCGACCTCAAAAACCCTTGATAAAATATTTTATATGCGATTGGCATCTTATTTGACTTATGGCCAGCTTTTCGGGCTTTTTTCCCAGTGTGCGGCGGGCAGGAAGAAGCTGCAGAAAAAATTCGTTCCTGGAAAGCTACCGGATAGGGGGAAAGATTCTAATTAAATCGAACTCTGTATCGTCAGCAGACCAGAAACTGTTTTGTAAATTCTTCCCGCTATATCAAGGCCCATATAGAATAAAGAAACTGTATGAAAACAATACTATGTTAGTAGAAACGGAGAATGGTCAGGAAATAGGAAAATACAATTTTAGAAATGTTAAGCCATACATGAAGCAATAGAGGGTTAGATAGTAATATATTGTAAATATGATAGGAAAGTGCACGGACGCTTTTAAACACCTGTGCCAAGCGAAAGATCAAGTGACAAAAGGACATTCGCAGTGAGTGCTGAGCGAATTTTTTTTGTTAAGTAGATAGGATAAATGGTAGGTCAGAAATAAGTTTGTAAATAGTAGGACAAGATTGGTTTTAGAAGATAAGTTAGGTTAAGTTAGATTTAAGGTATAAAATGTAAGAAGATGCAAGAATGTAGTCCTCAGTGTCAAGTGCGGTAATAAGTGACAACAAGATAATTTAAGGCAAAAACAAGAAGAATTACGAGTGTGCGTAGTTACGTGAAGAGAAAATGTGATAGATTAGGTAGTGCGCGAAAGATATACGATAAGAGGTCGCGATGAAAACGGTAGCGAGTTCATTAACCCAGTACATTGTTGTGAGGCCGAGATACAGAAGGTCAAGGTTACGGCGCAATGACTGTGTAAAGAAAAAAACCTCCGAGTATAGACTCTGTAGAAATGTTCTCTCGGCCAGCATCCCACATATCTTCAAGTTTTGCCAATCCTCTTCGACGATCCTTGAGCAACACGTATGCGAATTTTTGGCACGCAGCGTCAAGCTCCTGTTGCCCACGTCCAAAATCGCTTCATATGTCCTCACGCAATCCAATCCAAGTATTATCGGCTGAATTAAACCCTTAATAACGACCTCTGGCGTCTCGATCACGAACTCTTCTACCACAAACTCAATCCACATTTAACCATGTTTACAATAACGATATTCTTTGATTTGCCACACGAATCTTCAAATTGCGTGTACGTAACTACTCTAATTTAATGCCTTCCCGTTTTAAATTGCTCATATAATTCCAGTGATATCGCCGTCACGCTACTGCCTGAATCCACCAACGCCCTCGTCCCAATGTCAAAAACATGCTCCGTTTAAAACGAGGACCCCCATTTGTTTTTTCTTTAGATTCTTCTTCGCGAATTAAATCCTTTTCCGCAATCATTTGCGTACGCCACGTTAGTTAAATGTAATTCCCGATATTTGTCGTCTAGGCCCGTTGCACCTTTTCGTTCCAGACGAATTTAGTTTTCCTGTATTGCATTCATGTCGAATGGCTGCTCACGTTCCTTAGGCTTCGGATTATATTTTTGGTAACCGTTGGCATTCCCTGATTTATAAGAATCATTCGCCTTTTTATTCTTCTGATCTCCCTGGTAAGTTTTATGGTCCCCACTAATTCGTATTTTTATTCTTGTGACCGTCATGTTCCCAGTCATTTTTCGGGCTTCCGTCAGGTCGCACGCTACTTTTGCCGCTGTCGTATTCCTTGACTTTTCGATCGCCGCTGTGACTAATATTCTGATCGAAATTATTTAATCTCTCTAATAACTCCTCGATACTGGTTGGCATATTATTAATTATTAAATTTTGGAAGGCGTACGGGAGTTGCCTTACAATGGTGCGCATTACTTCGCGCGCGTGAACGCGTCGTCGCATGC